>JBBBDQ010000406.1:9650000-9982500 GCA_037127315.1 Ascarosepion bandense
AACCATACAACCTATGTTGTATGGTTTTGGGGTCAGAGGAGCGGCTGTTTTAGCTGCGAAATATCTATTATACATGGATTTATAGAATATCCAATAATGTTTTCTAGAGTATATATATATATATATATATATGTCTTTGTGTGTGTGTGTGTGTGTGTGTGTAAAATGTATGTTACAGAATGTTCTGTAGATTTACAAAATGGTTTAACAACCAACATATTTTAATTTATTTGTTTAAACATTATTTTTAATAGATACTCGCATTTGAGTAGATACTCTGTTTTTAATTAGACAATATATATATATAAATATATATATATATCAACCAGTCTGAATCATTTTGAGAAATATTGTTAGAGAAGTATACGTCATTTGGAAGGTTTCAAACCTATGATCTCTAACAATACAGGGGAAGATCTCAATTGATCAGATGTGTCTTAGTTCACTCGACCACTAATGATTTTACAGTCTAAATAAAGCCAAATCAAGCCTTATAAACACAAATTTTTGATTCCTCATAATATTTATCTCTGCTCTGAAAGCATATCTTAATGTAAACAAATGTAAACAGACAATATTACTGAAAGTTCCGGAAATTTACAAAATGGATTGACAACCAACACATTTTAATTTATTTGTTTGAACATTATTTTTAACAGATACTCATAACAAAATCTTTTTCTAATAAAATTTCTCAAAAGTATTCAGGCTGGTATATATGTATATATATACATATATACATATCTTATTTCATTGCCATGGCGTTTATTTAATATCATACTGGCTATCTCCCAACTTTCTCTTGTGTTTCTTTGAAAATTTTCAATGATGTTAAAAGTGCTTGGTACATTTACATACAGTTTTGGCAAGTTCATTCACAAATTTCCATCTGACAATATATAACTTATTTATCACCGGAAGAAATTCACCAAAACATTTGACACACATTTTGTATGCTTCCTATTCAATGCACATGTTCAATTGTACGCACACATACACGCACACACACATACACACACACACGCGCACACGCGCACACACACACACACACACACACACACACGCACGCGCACACACACACACACACACACATATGTATTGGGCACCTCGAGGTGGTGTAATGGTTAGCAATCTTGTCCTACTAGAATCATTACAATTGAGTAGTGAGTTTAATCCTCACTGGGTGTCCCTTACTTTTGGCCTTGTGCCACATCTAAGCTACGTTTAGAAAATTTACCATATATATATATCTATATGTATAAATTTAAGAGTTACATTTATGAATGATGATATTGGTTTATATCTATCCATTTATCTATTTACTGAGTTTAAAACGTACCTGTTTTATAAGGTTATTTTTATACAAATGCTATCATTCATCGCCCTGTCAACTTTATCTATTCACATATTTCCAAATCTAATTTATTTCTGATGTGCAGATTGCATCATAGAGAGAATTAAAAAAACACAGCACTATTTAATCAAACATTTAAATATATAAAGAATTTTTAGAGGAAAATTAATTGGGGTTAATGCATATTTTGTAAGGGTAAAAAAGTTTTATAAATAACCACTCTCTGCCTACATTATATATTTAAAGTGTAGACATTTTCAACCAATCAGATGTTTGGATGGGAACTTTTGAATAATCTTTGAAGCCTGATTGTGGTTACACTGTCTGGTTCCATATGATACTTGAAAAAAGCTTGAGAAAAGATCATCTTCTCAAGATTATTTTCAACCAATCATAAAGACAGAATTTGAGACAATTCTAATCTGAAGGCATATTGGCATGGCCAAGGATGCATTCCAGAAGCTAAGTAGAGTATTAAGAAACAGGAAAATTTTGCTGGAAACAAAGAAAAAAGTACTGGATTGTTATGTGATGTCTGTCCTTCAATATGGCAGTGAATGCTGGACAATCTCATCAAAAACAAAGGAAAGACCTGAAGCAACCGAAATGTGGTTCTACAGTACTCCACAGAGCTTTTTATATGAACCCTTGGCTATGCCAATACACCTTTGGATCTCAGTGTCACACTTTCTGTCCACAATTCCCAGGTATTTAAATTTTCCTACCTGCTTTATTTTAGCATCTGCGGCCTGTAGTTGACATTTTTGGTTCTTCTTTTTGTTGATGACAATGCATTCAGTTTTCTTGCACTTTATGTTTAGTCCCTTCTTTTCACTTTCTTTAGCTATCAGCAAATGTATCATCTGTGCATCTTATGTTGTTAAGATTGTGGCTGCCAATAACTAATACTGGCAGGACTTCTACAAGGTAGTTCCAACTTCTACAAGTTTCCCACAAATGATATTCACTCTGCATCTCCTTCCCTTCAACAATGGCCACTTTATACTGGCTTATCAATCCTTGAATGGCTTAGCAAAGATTGACAAGCACTTTGTGAAATCAGCTGACACATTACACTCTCTAACAAGGATTTTAACAGTTTATCTACTACAATAAGTTGCCACTAATTTATGAACATTTTTCTTGCTAGATTAATTTCTTTAGATGCTCAAAAGAATATTTTAAGCAAGCTTCTATGTCTGACTTCTTTTTCACATTAGACATTTTTACTTTAAATACTTTTCTATGTCAATATCACACACTGAGTAGGAATAATTTTCAACTGTGTGCTGAGAAAAGTGTTAGTTAATAAATTTGTTCATATATAGGAAAACCTTCTTAAGTTTCCAATCACAGTTAAAATACTAAGATAACTGTTGTGGATTCTGGGTGAAAAACTACACAAAATAATGACCAACAAAATAAATATTTGAGATAGAAGAATAGGTTATATTGAATGTAAATAAACAAACATAGAAAAGTATTTAAAGTAAAAATGTCTAATGTGAAAAAGAAGTTAGACATAGAAGCTTGCTTAAAATATTCTTTTGAGCATCTAAAGAAATTAATCTAGCAAGAAAAATGTTCATAAATTAGTGGCAACTTATTGTACTAACACAAGTTAGTAATCCACAAATACGATTAGTAGGAATATATATATACAAGTCTTTGAAGTAAAGTCATGCTGGAAATAGTATATCCATGTAATATTATTCTGACTGAGTGGAGCTCAGAGCTACTATGCCAACTGACGCAGTATTCTCTGTGTAACTTTGGTATCTCTCGGTAACTCATATATCAGTGCAGTTACTCTCTATGGCAGGAGTATATGTATACTCAAGCCGAGTCCATTATCTTAGAAAAAGGGGAGATCCCACAACAATAACAATGCTGATTATGAATGTAGAAAACAATTTCCTCACTTAAGAGATTGATATAAGACAATCTTCTTTCTTCCATGTGACATTATGCCAAAGGAAATTTAGTTCATGAAATGAAAGATGGTCAGGTTGGGTGTTTATCATCTCGAATCCTCTTAAATTATTTTGTGACTTTTCATAAAACTTTTACAATAAGTTTGCTGCTGAAAAGAAAAACAGAATTTATGAGTAAATGTTTGACTTGGATAAAGAAATACATTTATTTTGTGGCCAGAGCCAAGATGAATAGTTGGTTGATCATGTGTATTAAAAGATTTTTACATGACTCCTCACATTCACAACAAAAACATATTTAGTCTCTATCTAATTGAATTCTCTCTCTCTCTCTCCCTCTCCCTCTCTCTCTCTCTCTCTCTCTCTCTCTCTGTATAAGTTTTCCAGATGACTGATTCAAAATTTGTGGTCAGTGGATGACTTATCATCTTCTACTGGTTTTCTCCTGAGTCGGGTCAGCCTGAGAAATTCTTATTGCTTTTTGTTTTATGCTGTTTCCACTTTGCTGGACAATTTGAAGTTTTCAGTCTCTTTCAGCTGATCTAACCAAGTGAATAAAACTGATAATTGATAGGCAAGGAATAAAAATGGCTTCCATCCTGAAAGACACAGAGAGATAAGGCTTTCAGATCAAGCCTATTCTTCCAAAGATCATACAGAATGCAATGTCCATCCCAGTCTGCCATTATGTTTGCTCCGGTAATATTTTAAAACCCAACCAAGATTATGATTTTGTTTTTTATTAATCTAATTAGTGATTTAAAACAGAGAACAAAAACTGAATAGAGAAATGAAATATTAATACGTGTCCTGGGTCTGATGATAAACTACAAATGGCAACAAAAAAGGTCTGATCATGAGATTACAGGTTTTGAAGAGTGTGGAGTGTTATGGTGAAACACACCTATTCCTCAGATAGTGGACTCTCCCTCCTATATTAATAAGAGTTAACAGAAAGTTAACTCGAGAAGTTCTTGGGAAGTTCATAGGAGTTCTTAGAAGTTCTAGAGAGTTCTTTAGAGTTCTGTTGAAGTTCAGTAGAACTACTAGGCAGTTTATATTAGTTGGCAGTTAGCCAAATACTAAGGAGTCAGCTTACAGTGGAAAATTACCAAGTTCCTAACATTTTGGGTGCATTAAGTTGATTAGCAACCGACATAGCATGATTATAACCGTCAGTGTGAAAACTACTCCACAACATGGAGCCACCTCTAAATTGCTGTTATTCCCAGGTTCACTCAGACTTGAGGCAGTAGCACCTGTTAGGATCCCAGCTATTGGAAAATGATGAACCCCCCATACACAAATCAACAGTATATTTTATAGTAAAATTATTAACAATTCATTTTGTTATCTATAAACTATATATTTTAAGAAAATACATTTAATCTGAAAGTATAAAATTACATACAAAATATTCAGATTTCCACATTAAATAAACCATAGAGATTGATATACCTACCAAAAACGTCAATCAGCCAAACAACCAACATGGAAGAACTCTTTCATGACATTCGTCCATATATTGTCTTACAGTTTCTTAAAGAAATCAAACTGTATTCCAAAATATAACTTCAACAAAACTATAATATAAAAAACTATAATATAAAATAACTCTTTTATGACAATAATCCATATAATATCCGAAAATTTCTTAAAGAAATCAAACTCTATTCCAAAATATAACTTCAACAAAACTACAACATAAAACACGCATATCACCACCTCTAGTAATCATGTCCACCACAAACATATATATGGACAAAAAGCTGAGTATCATTCCTTCCAGTTATGGGTTAAATAACAGAACAGATTGGGTTCTATAGCCTTAGTCGGCAACCAGTCTACCACAGAAAGCAATGGCAACCTACTGCGGGATAATCTTCTGCCCAGTCAGTCGTGTCTCTTTCGAGACATGATTGCCCAAGCGTGTATCACGTATGGCACTGAACTGGCTGCTGACTATTCTTTTTGCTTTTCTTCTTTCATTGTAGACCTACTAGTTAAAAAAAAGTTTCTAAGTTGAAAGCCCATGTGCTGAAAATCATTTAACACCCAACTCCTGCAAACTAAGGATTAGTAGCAATACAAATAAAGCGAACTTTAAAATTGAAATGCTATTAGAATTTAGATAATTAGAGTAATTTCTTTAATTAATTTGTTTGTGAGCTGACTTATCTCAAGGGTTGCCTTTCGGGGCCTTTAAGTGACAATGGGAATCATAAATATACATCTATGTGCATGTATTCGTATGCATTTGTATTGATGCGCTAAAAGTCGGGTAACAGATATCAGATATCAATGCTTGAGTCCAGTGAAGCATTGATTTTACAAGTGGTCAGAAGAGCTTAGGAGAGATATGCCATGACATTTTGATAGTTGTCTATACCTCCCTGATATCTCGAGGTTTGGGATCTTTCATCTTTTATGCAAACAAACCTCTCGCTGCCACATATTATAAACGCTTGATTTCTCTCTCAAACATGGTGTCCATGCCATTCATCAGAAGTGTCCCAAATGCACCTCAAAGCAATTCAGAGCAACTTGGACCCCATTATTAGCATGCAAATAATCAAGAGTTTTCAACATGTAAATGAACATATGTTTGTGCATATATACATGTATCTATATATTATTCTGTCATAAAATAGCATTGGGAGCATCTCGTTTTAAATAATGTTATTAAAAAATCACTTCAGATTGTACTATGCTAGATGTATCGATAATTTAAAGACATTTTGTCAAAAGTGGTGTGTTATTGTTTATAGATTCTAACACAGAAGATGGAAGAAGTTAAGCTTCATTCTTGGTATACAAGGTCTACGGCTATATTGTGTTGAATGCACCGATTCCTGCCCGATCACCAAAGTTAAGCAACATCGAGTGTGGTCAGTACTTAAATGGGTGACCATTTGGGAATACCAGGTGCTGTAAACAAGAACCAAGAATGGTCCACTGGTTCTCCAGGTTTGGGGGGTTGGGTGCAGGGCTAACAACCCTGCCCTGTAAAAAACAGTTTGTTCCAGAAACAGCAACAAAAAGTTGCTGCCCTTGCACCATTGGGTGTGATGGATAAATGATGATGATTAGTGTACAATGCTTTTTTATCTAAAGAAAAATAAAAACGTGATTGAAATGCAGACAAAAACATTTATGTATTTGAATAGTCACTGTATGTCTTCCCTAGAGAAGATATTTTTGAATAAACAAATGTTTTAAAAATACGGATTTCTTATCACAGTTTCCTATCATTTTTAGCTTTTTGCTATTCTATTGTTGCTTTCTTTTGATTTCGGTGTTGCATTTTTCGTCTTCGGTAAAAAACAATTCCTAGATTAGCCTGTATGTTGGTTTTATTCTCTTGCTGACAAGCATACATTCTGTCATTTACAATCGCTGGTTAGCCCTTTGTTCTGGCTTTCCTTTGATACCATATCTGCAAGTTCCCACAGTTTCCTTTCTGTGTCTGCCATCAACATAGAGACATCTGAATATTCGCACTTCCCGACTGTGGAATTCCCTTCCACATGACTGCTTCCCCGATGGCTAAAATCTCCAGGAGTTTAAATGTAAGGTCAATAGACACCTCCTAACAAACTAACTCGCTTCCATTCTTTCAAACACGCTTCCCACCCACCCAACTATCTATCACCCCACTTCTGACATTTCCTATATCTAACCACTCTTTCTATTTACCTTCCCCTATGTAGCCCCAAGCACAATAGTGGTGGTGGAATACCTTGCTTGGGGTGAAATGATTAAAAAAAAAAAAAATCTTATGTTCTTAAGGCAACATCTATTAGTAGAACTGCTAGTTCCCTTGAAGTTACTTCACTATAAAGATTGAATAAATTCAGTGAAAAGACACATTGTTGTCTTATGCTGTTTTCTGTTTTGGGTACTCACTGCATTCATTTTCTGTTTACGTGCAGTTGATCATAAGCTCTGGATTATTCTAATAAGTTTCATGAATACATCATGATTTCTTAGTAGTTCAAAGAGTTCCTTGTGTTGTATTTTACCAATTGCTTTTGAAACATAAATGTACATCCTTCTGCATTTGTATTGAGCTTTCTGATATCATTTCAAACATAAATATTACATGTATTGTTCCAGTGTCTTTAAAGCAACCAGGTTGTCTTATTTCTGGTCTAATTCTGCTATGCATTCTATTCATCTGAATTTGAATGATAAGCTGACTAATGTGGCTCATTAAGCTGATTGTCCAACGAAGCTTGCAGACATTTTCACCTGGTGTCTTGGGCAGTGCTATGAAAATGGATCTACTAAGGTTTTCTGGATACTTTATTAATTCTGTAATGTTGTCAATGTCAGAATCATTGATGGGTGATAGCAGTTCAATTGCAATCCCATTTTGTCTTGCTAGTTTATTTCTGTTCATCTTCAGCCACTGTTGATCTAAGTTCATATTTTAATACTTTAGGTCCTTCCCTATTTTTGTGTGCTGCAGGTTTTTCTCTTTCATCATGGATAATTTACCCAATATATTAATTTCATCTTTGAAGTATTTTGTCTTTTTCTACTATAACTATTTTCTGTTTAGATTGTATGCATCCTATTGATGATCATGTCTTCTTCTCTATTAATTCTTTTAGTTTCATTATTTTTTATGCTTATTCTTTTTATCACTGCACACCTTTTGTTAAGTCATTCCTGTTTAGCTTGCCTGCATTTGTTTCTAATTTCTGTGTTTAATGTTCTATAATCTGTACCATTCCTTGGCGTTGTTTGCTGTCTCTTTTTCATCATGTTCGAAATTTTATCTGTCATCCACTTCTTTTTCTCTTGTCTCATTTCCCCTGGGATGATCTCATTTGCTGATGTCACCAGAACTCCTCATGATGTGTTTCACTTTGATTTTCCAGTATCTTTCAATTTATTGGATTTGCTTTGAACTGTCATGCAACTGAGATCATTCAGGAATTTGTTGTACATATATTGTTTTAGTTTTCTTTATAATTTCTCTAATTTTAATCTAAGTTTGCATATGACTGTTGATGGAAAATAATTTAAATTCCCATCAGGTAGTTTTTTGCTGAGAAACTTCTAGAAGGATGGAATTAGGAAATTGCCTGAAAGATGGCAGAAACAGTGGAACAAAATGGTAAATATATTGTTCAATAAAGTTCCTTTTAAAATAAAAATATGCCTTATATTTTTACTCACTGAACTAAATATCCATTTTTTTTTCAACCTGATTGTGCTATAATCATTTTTTTCCACAAATGGATCTTTCCTGAATATATATATTCAGAAGAACTCTGCTTATATTCAGAGTTCATTAAAGCTCTGACTTTGTTGGACTTTCTGTCTTTGTTTGGAGAGGAACCCAGCTAAGGCTATGTCAAAGGACAAAGTCTCATCTGAGGTAAATAGACAAGAGCCTATATGCAGTGTCTACAGGGAATTTTTGCCCAGTCATATGCACTCAGAATGCCCCATGGTAAAAAATGGCCTTGTGCCACATCCTGCCTTTGTAGGGAGGCTTGAGTAAATAATAAGTTCATTAAAGATTACATTTAAGCTTATATAAATTGTCTCTGACAAATCTACTACAATTTAAAGTTTTTCACCATTTTGATAATGGCTAATCTACTCTGTCCAGAGAAACTTATTATTGACTCCAACATGTCTCACGCCAAACTAGAATATCATCACGGGAGAAGAATTTTCATAAACTGCAACAAAGGTTCTAATAAACTTTGCTGCTTCATGAAATATGTCTCAGCACAAGTTTTCAAGTATTTTGCAGATGCACCTTCCTATGAAAAGGCTTTAACCACCTTAAACTGGATCTACATTAAAAATAGAAATGAAATTGACTCTAGACGCTTACTGGCTGTAAGGTCTCAACTGCCCTCACATTCAATTGACAGATTCTGTAAAGCCTTAGTAAAACTAATTAAAGACTTTATTTTCTTTGGTATCAGTGGAACAACATTGAGCTGAATTGATATGAGATGTCTTAATTAACAAGCTTCAGTCACAGATATCTGACAAAGAATACTTGAAAATAGCACTTTAACATTACAACAGGCCTATGACCAGGCAAGAATACTGTATGTAGCAAAGGAATATTCTAAAAAGTATAATCCAAAGAGGTAAGGTCGTTATGCCCCACTAGAAGAGATAAATGCTGTATAAACAGAAAGCAAGAACATTGAGCTAAAGTTTGTAGAAGTGCAAAGGGGAATGAAACACTATCTTGTTTGGCATTAATGGTTGTCTATCAACTTCTTCTATGTGCCCTGTCCCTACAGGACATAGGCAATCATGGCTTTCCACGTCTCCCTATCCCTGGTGGCTCTTAGCAGACCTTCTCCTGTTCCATCATCCATCTGATTAGGTCCTTCAAATATGTTATCTGCTGCTTTCCTCTGTCTCTTTTTCCTTCTATCTTGCCTGTTAGTATCAGGTTCTCCAAGCCCTCCTTCCTCATTGCATATCTCAGGAACTTCAGCTGTCTCTTCCTGATGCTCAGTATTAATTTCCTTTTCATTTCCATCATTTTTAGGACCTCATCATTGCTCACATGCTCGATCCATGATATTCACAGCATCCTTCTGTAGAACCACATTTTAATTGCTTCCAGTTTTTCCTTCATCTTTGATGATATTGTCCGGCATTCACTGCCATATTGAAAAACTGACAACACATAGCAATCCAGTACTCTCTTCCTAGTTTCAAGCGAAATTGTCCTGTTTCTTAATACTTTACTCAACTTCTGGAATGCTTCCTTTGCCATGCCAATCCACCTTCTACAATGAAAGAAATCATGGCCAACAAACAGACACTAAATCATTGGTTGACACAGTGAACACAGAAAACTTTCTTTATGCAAGCATTACAAAAGAAAATTCATGGAGAACCTACACATGCTAAACAAAGTGGAGATGGCTAGCTAACCTCTTTTGATACAAGTACTGAGATACTGTTTGACTGACATAAAAATAAAGAAAATGTTTTATAACAATGAGTAAGATGTCTACTAATGAAGGGTTTTGTTGAGAACAAATATTAGATCACAACTTTCTGCATCAACATTCATTAATAGAAACGCTCTTCAAAGGCTCTAAATTACCCTTGAAAGTCTGTGGCCTAGCAGCCATGAGAATGCCAAACCCAGAACTTATCAACAATGTAAAGCCATGATTGCCTACGTCCTGAAAGGACAAGGCACATAGAAGAAGAACATCTGATTGTAAACTGGTCACTACTAAATCTAGGCAACATACAGAGGAACATAAATTATTTATTCGAACAGAAGTTATTTGCGTGTTGAAGGAAGGTATAATCAAGCCAAGTCATTCTCTGTGGAAACCTCAAGTCTCTTCTGAGAACAGGAAAAACTGAATGGTAATCAATAATTCCCAAATGATAAACTACTTAACATTGCTCTCTCTCTCTCTCTCCCTCCCTCCCCCCTCTCTCCCTCTCTCTCTCCTTCTCTCTCTCTCTCGCTCTCTCTCTCTCTCTCTCTTGCTCTCTCTCTGAACTTATATTTCTGTATTATTATACTTTGTTATTTAAACATTTATTTTATAGTCATCAACCCTCTGTGCATTTTTAATCATTACACAAGGCCAGTATACACTAAAACCAAATACATTGATCACTTAACATTCACAAATCCTCCATAGATTTTTTTAAAGTACAATGCTTTCTATATTAGTACCAAATGTGATTCTAGTCAGATGATTATATATTTAAGGGAGGCAATTCACTTTTGTCACATTTTCCTCTTTATTTTATTGTTTGTCGTTTTGGTTTCCAATATATATATATATATATTTAATTTATCGAGGCAGCAAATCATTTTCTAAACATATACTGTTAAATATAAGAGACAATGAATGTCTATTATGTTTAATCGTGAGCCGTTCTTAATGTAGTATTTTGGCTTTAATTTCAGTTGAAAATAAAGACAAAAATTCTCCAAAATTTGGATAATTTTTTAAGTTGGTTCTAAGCTTTCAGCTCACATGAGCCATCTTCAGAGAGGTTATAAAGATGGTAACCTAATAACATTCACCAGCAGCAAAGATTTTTCTTGTGTTGACACAAAACTCCACTAAGCAATGGCAACAGTTACCAAAAATAACAAATGCAGTTCTCAAATTTGCATTGCGGTTCTATGATGTCACACTGCGTGATAGCGTGAAATGACCACAGAACCATGCATTCAAATGCAATGTAATGTGTTATGACCATATAACCTTATAACCTCTCTGAAGATATCTCATGTGAGCCGAAAGCTTAGAATCAACTTAATAAAAAATTATCAAAATTTTTGAGAATTTTTGTCTTTATTTTCAACTGAAATTAGTGCCAAAATACGACATTTAGAATGGCTCATGATTAAACATAATAGACATTCAATGTCTCTTATATTTAACAGTATATGTTTAGAAAAATATATATATATATTGTCATCTGCAGACAGATCTGTTTCGCTGTATCACAGCTCATCAGTACGGTTACTTTCTAACCCAGGATTGAAACCCGACCGAATTGGCGTCAGTCGGCGATTCTACCTCTGGGCTATGGGCGTTTGGTGGAAGAAGGCAAACTTTTTAGCGCATATATTATCATTATACGCACCCAATAGCCAGAGTGATCTAATTCATTTTACTGAATGAGCAATGCGTACACGCCAGAGTAGCTACTGTTTTTCAAAGTCTACCATTCTTCCAGAGTGCTCAATCAGGGTGTGATAGTGTAAATATTGTCATCCACAGACAGATCTGTTTCACTGTATCACAGCTCATCAGTACGGTTAGACTCCAATTGCTTTTTAACCCAGGATTGAAACCCAACCGAATTGGTGTCAGTCGGCGATTCTACCTCTGGGCTATGGGCGTTCGGTGGAAGAAGGCAGACTTTTTAGCACATATATTATCATTATACATGTCCAATAGCCAAAGTGCTTTAATTCATTTTACTGAATATATATATATGTGCAAGAAAATGATATATAAATTGTTGGGAGAAAAATTATAACAAAAGTAACGGAAACATGAATAAGAAGAAAAAGAAACTAAATAAGATTGACTAGACTATACACACTAAACATATTTAAAAAAAAACAATTTATTTGAAAATCTTAGCATCCCCAACTTTATGTGTAAGTAGAGCCGTATCAATATAAACATCATTTTAGTTCAATAAAGTCCACAGTTCAAAACACAGCAGACGAAATTTAATTTTTTCCCACTTTGTCACAGTCTTTTGTTTTTCAAATAATATATATATATATATTGTTAAATATAAGAGACAATAAATGTCTATTATGTTTAAGCATGAGTCGTTCTAAACATTGTATTTTCGCTTTAATTTCAGGTTAAAATAAAGACAAAAATTCTCCAACATTTGGATAATTTTTTATTAAGTCTTTTATTAAGCTTAGAACCAACTTAATAAAAAATTATCCAAATGTTGGAGAATTTTTGTCTTTATTTTCACCTGAAATTAAAGCCAAAATACAATGTTTAGAACAGCTCATGATTAAACATAATAGACATTCATTGTCTCTTATATTTAAGAGTGTATGTTTAGAAAATTATCTGCTGCCTTGATACACTATATATATATATATATATATATATATATATGTATGTATGTATGTATGAGTAGATTAAATGATATAAAACAATTTTGGATTGTCAACCTAAACAAATTACTTTATAAAATGATATTATATATTAGATTTGCACTAAGCAACTCCAATAAGATATATTAATTTATCACTATTTACTGGTTGATGCAATTGTAATATATAATGACATTTTAGAATTTAGTTAGCTTATTGCAGCAATGTGCGTTGTGGCACAGTGGATGTCGGCTCAGAACAAGAAATCAGAGTGTCAAGTTTGAATTCCAGTTGAATTCCTTGCATTCACTTATGCACAAATACCCTTGGGAAAGGTATTAATCTGTCTATTCCCCCCATTTATGGCTTAAATAATAGGACAGGTTGGGTTCTGTAGCCTTGGTCGGCAACCAGTCTACCACAGAAAGCAATGACAACCTACTGCGGGATAACCTTCAGCCCAGTCAGTCATGTCTCTTTTGAGACATGATCGCCCAAGTGTGTATCATGTATGGCACTTAAGTGACTGATTGCAGCAATTCACAGTTGAGTTGCTAATTATTGTTTAATCCACTTTTATAGTTCTCTATAATTTTATTATAATTTATTATAATCTTCCTATGACAGACACTTTTTAAGCCTGTTTTTTTTAAATGGTGTGACTTCTACATGCCAATTTCAGGATTCTTTAGACACAAACACAGACGATTTTTCTGTTTTATCATATCTATTTTTACTACTGTTTTTTCAAGCATATCACCCCAAGCAAGGCATTCCACTGCCACTAAAGCTCAGGGGGTTACATAGAGCGATTGGATATAGGAAATGTCAGAAGGAGGGTGATAGACGAGTAAGGAGGTACATAGGAAGAGTGTTGGAGAGAGTGGGTGTGAGTTAGGGTGTTAGGAGGTGTCTATTGACCTTACATTTAAACTCCTGGAGGTTGTAGCCATCGGGGAAGCAAGTATGCAGAAGGGAATTCCACAGGCAGGAAGTGCAAGAAAAGAAGCTGTTGGAGCAGAAATTGCGGTTATATTTCATCAGTTTCACTGTAAAAGGGTGGGGCGTAGTTGCTAATCTAGCATCTCATGCAAATTCATGCCTGGGGGCACCAGTGACCTAAGTTCATCAGAGCAGAAGCCATGAACATATTTATAGAAGAGGCACAGGGAAGCCACATCACGCTGGTGAGAGAGTGACTACAGGTGGTCAGGCAAGTTGGTATCGATCACATTATAGATTCTCCGTTGTATTTTGTCAAGAACCCCAAGGAGAATAGCAGGGGAACCCAACCATATGTGGCAGCAGTATTCAATACACAGGCGGATGGTAGAGTTATATATGTGCAGGATAGATTCAGAGGGAAAGAACTTCTGGGCCCTGCACAGAGAGCCGACTTTCATAGCAACATATTTAGCAATGGATTCAATATAGTCATTCCACTTGAGGTCCGCTGAGAGTGTCAGGCCAAGCAGGCATAGTGCTTTATTCTCTGGGAGGTAAGTCTGTTCCATGCTAATGGGCGGGAGGTGTGGTTGTCTATGGTGGTTAATTGATAACAGCTTCATTTTGGAAGAATTGAAATTTACAAGCCATTTCTTATTCCAATTCACCACAGATTGGAGGTCCTTTTCAAACTCAGCAGCGAGGTTCACCTTGTCACCCACACCAGATGTTTGATCGAGGCAAGAGTAAACAGTGGTGTCATCAGTGTACATGCCTACTTTGGATGTTATGGCATCGGGGAGATCATTGATGTAGATCAGAAAGAGTGTAGGACCTAGGATAGATCCTTGAGGGCCACCCACGTTTGTAGGGTAGTTCTGGGAGACATGTCCATTTAATATCACCTTCAATGTGCGGTTAGAGAGGAATGACTGGATTAGGTCCAACAAAAGTCCAGTTATGCTATAGCTTCACAGTTTCTGTAGAAGGCTGGCATGCCAGACTCTGCCGAACACTTTAGAGATATCCAAGGCAACGGTTTGGGCTTCACCATTCTTGTCGAGTGCCTGGTATATACACTCGGTGATGGTCATTAGCATATCAGCAGTAGACCTGGTGAAGCGGAAGCCATACAGTTTGTCCGAGAGGAGCCTGTGGGCTGTGAGATGCTGAATGACCTCAGCGTTGATAATGGCTTCGGACACTTTGCCAAAAATCAAAAGAAGGCTGATGGCATGGTAATTTGTGAGGTCTGAGGGTTCTCCAGTGTTCTTAAATATAGGAACTACAGAAGAAGACTTCCAACAGGCAGGAAAGCAGGAAGAAGATAGGCAGAAGTTGTAGTGCTTAGAAAGGACAGAGGAGAGTTCAAGGGTACATTTCTTCAAGACTATGATTGGGGTACCGTCCCCACCACTCACTTTGTGAGGGTCAAGATTTTTTAGGCTTCCATTTTATTAAGTCATTATTTTAACCATTATTTTCTCCATTTCCTTCCAGTATCCTCTGTCCATATTTCACTAAACAACCCCAGGTGAATCTTACTACTTTCTCTGTCACAGTCATATGTTTCCATTTTAAAACTCAACATGACATATCATGTCCAATGCAACAAACATTCTGTTCATATGACAGCAAGGAATGATGTCTTGTTCTCGTCCTTTGCATTTTACAAAGGCAGTTTACACTTACTTCCATGTGAATATTTTATAAGCATGTTGCAGTATCGATTTAATTTCTTTGTACCATTTCAGTTATGTCAACATTGGTTGTAAAATGAGATGAAAAAATTTAAGAATATCAAATTATTTCTGTCAGATCTTATATTTCTGATTCTTATTTCAAAGAAAATTAGTTTCATTAACAGTCATAAAATGAAGTCATAAAATAAAGTCTTCCTGAAATGTTGTCTTCAGCAGAAAAGATGAGATTTTACTTTAACAATGAATTAAAAATTAACAAAATATGAAATTGAAAGATTTTATTGAGATTTAATAAAGAAATACTTGCAAAGAACAGAGTTAACTATATGTAAATGTCTATATCTTAACAATGACTATATTTTAACAATGACTCTTTTTCTCTCCTCTACAAAAACATGTTTGTAAGAATTAGAGTTTGTAGTTGGTTCTGATGAAAATTTAAAAAGATGAATATAAAAATAAAATATATAAACAAATATAAAAGAATTAAAAATAAGACATTTTCATTTTCTTTTAAAACCCTCTCTCGCTCTCTCGCTCTCTCTCTATCTATCTATCTATCTATCTATCTATCTATCTATCTATTTATCTATCTATCTCAGTCTGTTCATATCTATCTATCTATCTATCTATCTATCTATCTATCTATCTTTTTTAAATAGCTATCTATCTATCTATTTTAAATATTTATCTATCTATTGATCTCAGTTTGTTCATGATCGATCTATCTATCTATCTATCTATCTATCTATCTATCTATCTATCTATCTCAGTTTGTTCATATCTATCTATCTATCTATCTATCTATCTATCTATCTTAGTCTGTTCATATCTATCTATCTATCTATCTATTTTAAATATTTATCTATCTATCTATCTCAGTTTGTTCATATCTATCTATCTATCTATCTATCTATCTATCTATCTATCTATCTATCTCAGTTCATTCATATCTATCTATCTATCTATCTATCTATCTATCTATCTATCTCAGTTCCTGTACTTCTCTCAACCTATGAGAAGGCAAGCCTCAAATAAAAAGACAAAGAAAAAAAAACTGAAACCAATCATAAAACACCAGAGTTTGCAGAAACAAAGCCTTTTAATTTATGACTAAAAACAGAAAAATCAGGGACGTTTCATGCCTGAATTCTATTATAAAAAAATTAAAAAAGGAATGCTAGAAATTATAATCATTTTGGAGGATTACAAAAATTGGCACAAAGAGTCTTTTGATGTTAGCCAAAACCATGTTTCATGCCTGAGTTTCAGAGCCTGATCAAAAGAATATAAGATGATACCTCTGAGCTAGAAGGACAAGGACAGCAGATGATGGAACAAAAGACCCTACCACAGAGAAACCAGCCATGTGTAACACCTGAAAAAGCATTTAAGAGCTCATCTACTACTGATATTTCTGCTCTGCTTAATACAGTAGATTGACACTGATCTAATATTGCTGCTACTACTACTAGCACAGTCTAACCCAAAAAGTACCAACTACGAAAGTGAAACGGACATTTCTCCAGACCACTATCAATATATACCTTATTAATGAACATTCTGCTACACTGAATACCAAAAGACTCACTCATCATTCTAAAGAAAATAAATAAAAATATATTATTTTCTAACCTTGAGTCAGTTTGTTCCATTCCAAAGTTTCCTGTAACAAAAATCTTACTACTTATCTACGAGCTCATTTATGAGAGGCTCATGCGATCAACATATCCAGCAATATATGAGCATTTCTTTAAATTAACTTTGATTTAAACAAGTCTTTCAGATTGGAGTAGATAGACTAAACTATCGCCCGGTTCACACTCCACCCACATCTATTGAACAGGTGAAGAGGTTCATCCATTGTTTCCTGTTTAGAATGCGGTTTCCGGCTTTCTCTTTTCCAATCTTTTTACTCTTACGTAGCCCCCTGCGCATCAGTGGCGTTATCGCCTTGCTTGGGGTGATATGATTAAAAAAAAAAAGCCTTGAAAATATTACTCAATAGTTTATAGTCCAATGCAGTAACCACTACACCTAATATGAGCTACTAGAAATTAATATAATTTTAAGTGTGTGTATCTCTCATGTGTGTGTGTGTGTGTGTGTGTGTGTGTGTGTGTGCACGTGTGCATTATGGACAAACTTCAATCTTCTTTTGTTTGGTAAACACATCACTCAAATTTTCCCACCCACCCCCCAAATTACCGCAAGGTGTTATTTCTATTTTGCAGTTTTAAAAAAGTGTTTTCTTTCTTCTGCTTAATTTGATGTGTTATAAAGTCCCTTAGACATCTACTCATCTAATCTCTGATTGGGTATTCATTATTGTTTTTTGTCTGCTAAAAAAAGGAGATACCAAAAAAAAAAAAAGCAAACTTTACATTGCTATAAAAACTACAAAGAAATATTGATAATTTCACACCTCACCAATGACAGATTGCTTTTTTAAGATAATCTAAAGTAATCGTACGAGTTCTCTGGTCTTGTTGATTAAAAAGCATAAATCTATCAAATATAGACAAAATAATGTTAATTTGTTGAATGTTCAAAAAGGTTTTGTCTTGATCAAACCCTGAAAAATTGCCTTTTGATTGAACAATTCTATACTTTGGAATTTATTGCGGGAGGGAAACAAAGGAAAGATTTATATGCAGTTCACTTTCCTGTGTGACTTCTTTTGATAATGTAAAGAGCTGGGCCATGGAGGATATAGGAAATATAAATTTCTCTCCTAAATAACCCAAAAGCATCATGGGATATGTCAAATATGCCAAGGCTATTAGCTTAGAAAGAATGTCAAGTTAATCAAAAACCAACTACAATTTTTCTATTTTGACACTTCCGGTTGCTGCAAGTGAAAGAATGAAGGATAACTCAAGTGATATGAAGTTACCCTTTTTAAAAAGCAGTCAGTCTAGTACTGACAAAATCTATCATTCAAAGGAAATATTTGCATGTACAATGCAAGTCTAAAGTTATGAAGTTTTATATTCCTTAAATACGTGGTACAAGGTAGGTTCAGTCAAGTGCCATTCATGATACACACTTTGGGCGATCATGTCCCAAAAGAGACATGACTGACTGGGCAGAAGAGTAGGTTGCCATTCTTTTCTGTAGTAGACTGGTTGCCAGCCAAGGCTATAGAACCCAATCTGTCCTACTACATAACCCATAACTGGATGGAAGAGACGTATTAATACCATTCACAAGAGTATTTATGTATAAGTGAATGCAAGGAATTCAGCTGGAATTCAAACTCAGTCGAGTTCAAATTCCAGTTGGGAAAGATATTAATCTGTTTCTTCCCTACAGTTATGGGTTAAATAATAGGGCAAATTAGGTTCTATAGTCTTGGCTGGCAACCAGTCTACCGCAGAAAGCAATGGCAACCTATTGCAGGATAATCTTCTACCCAGCCAGTTATGTCTCTTTCGGGACATGTTCACCCAAAGCATGTATCACGTATGGCACTTAACTGACTGACTGAATATAATAGTTGAAGATATGATTAAGGCTTCTACTGGACATAAAATGGGGGATCAGTTTTATATTGTTATGAAGTAATAAACTGATCCCCCACTAATTACTACTTAATAATATAATACATCTCTTCCCCCTCTAGCTATGAGTCCAATAATAGGACAGATTGGGTTCTATAGCCTTGGCCAGCAACCAGTCTATTGCAGAAAGTAATGGCAACCTACTGTGGGATAATCTTCTGTCCAGTCAGTCATGTCTCTTTCAAGACATGATCACCCAAAGCGTGTATCACATATAGCACTTAACTGACTAACATGGTAGGTTATTACATCTTGTTATTCTCAGCATCCTTTCAAAGAACCACATTTCTCTGTGGAGATTGTCAATCATTCACTGCCATATAGAAGGATCGATATTAGTTCAGTATTGTCTATGTTTCGAATGAAATATTTCCGTTTCTTAATACTTTGCTTAGCTTTTGGAAGGCACTTTCACTTTTCCAGTGCATCTTCATATCTCAGTGTCATACTTTCCAAATATTTTACTCATAAAAAAGAAGATAGCAACCGTTTCCTTTCCAATGTGCCTTTCAATTCATATTTTTCTTCAAGCTCCCCTTACACTAACTGGCCACAAATACAGAGCCTTAGTAAAAAATTGAACTAATTATAATAATCACGGCCTATGTGAATAGTTTGATGTCCACTACCCCACAATGAGGACCCTCTTTTTACTTTCTATATATTGAATTCGTAACGAACGTTTACAACAGACATACATTTTGCAACCTCCATGTGAGTTTCATAATTTTTAAGTCTATATAAGACATTAATATGATTGAACTTCACACAATTAAAAGTTCGTTCAATCAACCCCCCCCCATTGAGGTCACGAGAAAAAAAGCAACAATTATAAATTGCAGAAAAAGTTCTAATAATATTAATTAAAAACTATAATGCAGTCATATATATACTGTTAAAGTTCTCTCTAAAATTATGTCTGAAGTAATGTCTACTAGTTGGAGCTAATGCACTGTAATTTGTATAAGTGAAGTATTTATGTAATTAGCCAATTATACTTTTAACACTCTGTTAAGATCCTGTGGAACCTTCGAAAAGAAGTAAGTTATAATTGCTTAAGAATGTATCAGTGATATTTACTCTCAACAAACATGTAATATAGAGTATTTATTTAAAGATTTTTCACATTGGGAGTTGTGAAATTATAGCCCAAAGCATGTTTGTCTGTTTTTTCTTAATATACATTAAAGTTAAATCTCATGGACAAGTTATCACTCGCAGCTATTTTAGCCTTTCTCTTAACTCCTAAAATTCTGACATGAAATCCTTTCATTATTCCACATATTCTAATTCATATTCTTTGATTAATTTCTTCATTATTCTGTTTTTTTATTCTTTCATGCCATTACAAAATGCCGTACCGATCTCTGGTCCTGGGCATGACAGTAAACTGCATCCAGCAGCAAGGCCTCTGATTGGGAGGTTGTAAGGAGCATGGAACCACCTCTTAATTGCTGTTGTTCTCAAGTTCACCCTGACCCAGAGTGGTAGCACCTGTAAGGGTCCCAGCTATGGGCAAATAGTTAACCCTTAAACTGGGGTCCAAACACTATGAAAGTATAAAAATACACTTTTATTGAAATATTGTTATGGTGAAACACACTTATTCCTCAAATAATGGACTTTCCATCCTATATTAATAAGAGTTAACAGGAAAGTTCATAGGAGTTCTTAGAAGTTCTAGAGAGTTCTTTAGAGTTCTATTTGAGTTCAGTAGAACTACTAGGCAGTTGATATTAGTCAGCAGTTAGCTGAATACTAATGTGTCAGCTTTCAGTGGAAGATTACCAAGTTCCTAACATTTTGGGTGTGTTAAGTCGATTAGCAACCGACATAACACAATTATAACCTTCAGTGCGAAAACTACTCCACAACAAATATTTACATTAAAATAGATGTTTTTATAAAAATATTCGTTTTTGAAGGAAAAATATTACCAACAATGCATTTTTAAAGAAAAAAATTCTGACCATAACACATTTTTGAAAGAAAAAAATTTATTCTCAGTAAAACATTTTTAAATATGAAACTAGAAGACATTTTCAGTTTTCTAAAATAAAAAAAAAATAAAAAAAATTTGACTAAATCAAACTTCTTACTATAACCAAACATAAAAAAAATACCTTAAAACTCACCTTTTTGGCATTAAATAACCCACAGAGGTGTTGATATGCCGTTAAACAAAACTCAAACTCAAACTCAACCAATCTGTTCTTTAAAAATTCAGCTTTGAACAAGACGTCAACTCATATTCCACATTTCAGGGACCTGTCATGTCATGTAATAATATCTAATATGAAAATGCCCAGTGCCAAATACTCTATATGGAAATACATCACTGACTTGATATATTTTATGACAAACTTCAGAAAAGCATGATCGCCTACGTCCTGAAAGGACATGGTACACAGAAGAAGAATATATATGCAAACCGTTTATAAGAAATTATAATGTGGATATAAAATGGAGGAAGAATTCTATATTATAATCAATATATCAACTGATCCCTCATTTTGTGACCATGCTAGTTTCTATACATTTATATTCTAGATTTATGGATTTGAGCTAGTGGATGGCAGAGCGAGGTTTGAGTTGTGTAACATGCTAAGAGCCACCATGGATAGGGAGACGTGGAAAGCCATGATCACCTACATCAGGGACAGGGCACATAGAAGAAGAAGTTTTTTAGTTCTTTGTTTTCTCTTGCTTTCTTTTCTTAAGACTTTATTCCACAGTTTATTTTATTAACTAACTATTGAACAGGTGAAGAGGCTGATCCCTTGTTTCCTGTTTAGGATGCGGTTTCCGGTTTTCTCTTTTCTAATCTTTTCACTCTTTTCTTTCTTTTTTTTTCCAACTGGAGTAGATAGACTAAACTATCACCCGGTTCACACTCCACCCACGTCTATTCAACAGGTGAAGAGGCTCATCCCTTGTTTCTTGTTTAGGATGCGGTTTCCGGTTTTCTCTTTTCCAATCTTTTCACTCTTACGTAGCCCCCTGTGCATCAGTGGCGTTATCACCTTGCTCGGGGTGATATGATTAAAAAAAATAATAATAATAATAATAATAATAATGTCTAATTCTTATAGCAGTGGTAGTAATTAGTCTGATATCCTGACTAAAATGTTTTAGTTATTTTTTTTTTCCTTAAATTCTGTGCCCCTTCTGGATAAAGGCAGTGATGGCTCCGCATAAATTCATTTTCTTTATTACCTGTGAATTACCATAACTTCTTGGGAAAGATAGTCGAATGATTTTCCATTGCTTTCTCCATGGTTTGTAAGTCAGAGTTTTCTTCTCTTAGACAGGTTGCTCCTTATAAACTCAAATCATAAGAATGTAGAAGAAATGGATTCATGCCTTTCCCAAGGATCATTGGTGTGAAAGACAATACAACAAACTAACTTGATATCTGAACTCAGTTCGCTGGATCCATTTTCTGTGTTGATAATCGTTGCACAGTATTCACGTTTTTTTAATTGTGACAGGCTATGACAGGCCAACTTATAAAATTTTTGATAACTTAAATATTTCGGCAAAATTAGATATATCTAATACAAATTCTTTCTTTCACCAATTATTATTATCTAATGTGTTTTATTTAACGGCTGAAAAAGACTAGTTCAACAGAAAATATTTTGATTAAGACAACACAAACATTAAAAGCTAGTCACATATTAAGATTAAAAATATTTGAGATACTGTTACATTTATTTCTACCAGTTGCGATCATATGTCTTGTTCAATACACTGTCTGTCCATTAGCTTGCAAAACTTTTCTGTCAGTTATTTTGTTGCATGGTCGTTGTATGTAAATACATTTTGTTGTGTGGTTGTATGTAAATATATTTTATTGCATGGTCGTTTTATATAAATATATTTTGTTGCATGGTGGACATTTGGACATCACAAAGGGGAATTATTTTGTTAACCTTCTTTTGGAAATCATCTTTTTCTTTAAATTGAAGTAAGGATTGTTTTGTTGAATCATTTATACACATTTAATAGCAAAACCCTGCCAACATATTCTCATCTCCCTTTCAAGGGTCGTCCTTCGACATGTGGCCCATGTAACTCAGAAGCATCTCACTATCCTCATCCACAAATGTTTCTTAGCTCTCCTGATTTAATTAAATGCTCTCGACTACTACAGAAGGCAATGGATGAATTGTCATCTGACTTACACAAAAAATGAAAATAACACTGACATCTCATTTTAATAGATACAGTTACCAAAATTACACAAAAATATCTTGAATTACTAAAGAGTAATTTTATTCAATGAAATTGCCATTGGCTACAAGCATGATCTCCAGACAACTTTGGACTTTCATGCAAATCTTCTGGACGGTCTTCTTGTTTAAGTTGGTGGATGCTGCTATAATGCTTTCGTTCAGCTCATCTTTGGTATTACAAGAAGTTCTGCTGGTCTCTCACTCAACTGCAACCGACACATAAGAATCAAGTCTGGGAGATCAGGTGGCCAAATGTAAGGGGTGATGTGAGTGCAAAAATTGTCTAATGGCCATGACTGGGGTCTCCTGCTTGTGTGACATGGTGCAGAGTCCTGTTGATTGACATAGGTTCTTCCAGAAGCCACCCTCTTGACCCAGAGCAGAACTACCTCCTGAAAGCACTTAATGTAGGTCTCTGTTGAATTTGAAGACTTCTAGGAAGATGAATGGAAGCATAACGTCACCATCACTTCTAATCACTCCAAACACCATGATGGGTATATCATCCACACCTTTATGAATCCTCTGCACTGTCCTCAGATTTACACCCAAACACTCCAAAATGGTGTTATCAAAGCTTCTAACGGTAAAGCATACCATTACTAAATTTCTGGCAGAGTGAATTTCATCATGATATTCTTTTTTCATAGATGGTGCCCAACTGACCCTACTATACTCGGCAGTTAACAAAAACAAAGATCAATATTGTGCATGTGCAAAATTTAAAATTATGACAGCAGTTAATATATATATATATATATAAGTCATCCACATACAAGCCCGTTTCACTGTATCACAGCTCATCAGTGTGGCGAGACATATCCACTTGCCTCTGGCTGGGATCGAAACTCGACCGATTTGGTGTCAGTCGGAGTCTCTACTCCCTAAGCCATCGGCGCATGGGGTAAGAGAAGGAAAATTTTAACGTCTTGTATGTAAGGAGTGTATACAGACGCCAGTCACCGAGAGAACTCAATTCATTTCTGAAGTGTCACGCATTATAGCCGAAGTGGAAACTGTTTTTAAAATTTTCTTCTCCAGAGAGCTCAATCATAATGAGAGCATAATATATTAGTCATCCACATACAAGCCCGTTTCGCTGTATCATTATATATATATATAAATGCGCAGGTTTCATTAAAATGACAGATAAAGCCTGATGGTTAATTTTTTTAGGTAATTTTTCATGTGATCTGATGATTTTGTTCTTTTGATGACATAAAATTGTCCAAATATTTTGTTTAGCTGAGCACTTTTGGCTATACTTTTATCCATTTTCAAGAATGAATATTTTTTTTGTGTGTAACAGAATGTAAGTCATGTTTTGTATAATGTGCAGTATTGATATGTGTTATATACCAAACAAAGTAAGCATGTTGAGAGAAATCAAAATGGAGGACTTATTAATAAAAACAAAAAAACTAACACCCAATAACATCAACTACGAACATGCTAACAACATGCTTTATATAAGGGCAAAGCACTTGGTTAAACAAGACATTTAGACAATTTTTATATCATTTGTCTTCAAAAGAAAGAAATCATAAGATCATTAGATAAAAAATTAACCATCACACCTTGTCTGTTATTTTTAGTGAAACCTGTATAAAAGAGAGATTGCTGCCCAAATATATATGTAAATATATATAACTGTAAATTTGTCATTGAACATGTCTTGAAAAACCTACTAAGTACAAACACGGAGGGGAAAAAAATGGTAACTAAAAAAGAAATGAACTAAGCACTTGAACATTAGTCAATGTACTAGTCGAAAGAAAAAAACCCTGAGACGAGTGATCTAACACGTAAAACGCTCAATACACAAGTAGAGCAAACAAAGTAAGTAGCTAACCTAGCAAGCCAACGAACCTACCAAGGTTTCACCAAATGGATCTTCAGGGCAAGTTGGCCCTGAAGATCAATTTAGTGAAACCTTGGTAGGTTCATTGGTTCTCTAGGTTAGCTACTTACCTATATATATATATATATATGAACAAAGATTTGTACCCACAGAAATGAACAATGGACTTTAACAAACAGGACATCATTATTAAGAGCTTAGATATCTTATTCATAGGTAACTATTTGCAGTTGTTAATATTAATGAACGGGACACAGAAATACAAATAGTCACTAACAATAAAATTGTAAAACTGAAAAAAAAATCTCAAGTTTTCTTTTTTCAATTCTAGTGTTTACTCCCCCCTTGCGTTTTAATTATATTTGATTAAATTTAATTTTAAATGAGTTCCATCTTTCCCTTCATTAGTGGTTATTTGTATTTCCGTGTCCCATTCATTACTATTAACAACTGCCAACGGTTACCTATAAATAAGGGTTGGCCGAAAGATATCTAAGGTCCTAATAATGATGTCCTGTTTGTTAAAGTCCATATCTGTATACAGGATATATCTAAAATACTTTTACAAACTGGGTTTCTGACACCAAAACAAGAGAAAATATCCTTACAAACATATGTCCAAAAGGTCATCATTGTACCTCAATACAGCAACTCATTACAAATATTTAAAATGTCCTCCCCATGGATGCATTTGTCGGATCATCAACTGGTAGGACCTTTCAAATACTCCCACATGGTGTCGAATGGTTTTACATGAAAATATGATTAATCATCTCTGCATTATTAATGTCTGATGGTTAAACCAATTGTTTTAGGTGACCCCACAGATAAAATTGCAAAGGATTGAGGTCAGGGGAACATGCAGGTTATGGAACTGGTGCTACTCCTACCTATCTATATTTCATGGTAGATGTCATGAACAATGTGACTAAAATGTGTTGCAGAACCATGATGCATGAACCACATGCATTTTCTTATTAGCAGGGGTACATCCTCTAGCAGGTAGGGAAGTGTGTTCAAAATAAATCCCTATAGACAGCTCCTATAAAACATGCTGAAAGACCATATGGACCTACCAGACAATCACCTACAATTTCAGCCCACACATTTATTGTAAACTGATGCTAGTGTCCAGCCTGTATTGTACGATGAGGATTCTGAACCAACTGCAAATGTTGGTTGCATGATTTGTTGTTCATCCCTTCCAAACGTTACTTCAATCATAAATAAATGAAGAGACAAACAACAGATCAGACAGTTAAGTGCCATATGTGTTAAACGCTTGGGCAATCATGTCTCGAAAGAGACACGACTGACTGGGCAGATGATTATGCTGCAGTAGGTTGCCATTGCTTTCTGCTGTAGACTCTCTAAGAGAGCTCTAAATATATATGTATATAAATACATATAGAGCAAATATAAGAAAATTCAAGGCAGACACGTTATTTCATGGTAAATCGGAAGCATAGGCCTATTTCAGATGAACTATCATCAGCTTCTATCTATTGTACAAAAGATTTTACACGAATTTAGTGTAAAAAGATTTCATGTAAAATCTTTTGTACAATAAAGACGGAAGCTGATGATGGTTTGCCTGAAATAGGCCTATACTCCCGATTTACCATGAAATAATGTGCTTGCCTTAATTTTTCTTATATATATATATATATATATATATATATATATATATATATATATAAGAAAATTCAAATCTCTTAAATGATCAGTTCATAAGATAAACCTGATGATTATGTAATTCATGAAACTCTGAGTTGTGTCACCAACTTGGATAATATGTATATTTATTAATATATATAATTAATAACTCTGTAAATACTCAATTGAGCACTGTTTCAACACCTGAATAATATTTTTATACATGTTGTATTTCAATATATATACAGAACTGTGCAAAAGTATTAGGACAAAAACTATTTTATCTTTTATGAGGCATATTGACAGAAAATAAACAATTTGGTTAAAGTAATTTTATTTGATTTACTCAACAAATGCTTTAACAAGAAAAAATACTTTTTACAAAATAAATTTCATATTTAGTATAATATCCTTTTCCTAGTCATATCCAAGGATAACAGAATAACGAGTAATTTCAAAATAACTTGTTTAATAGAAAATAGGGAAAGTTAAATATAACTTGTTTTTAATACATTTCTTTTACACCTAGTTTTAAATAATCAATATTAGCAATTTACTTGACTTTTCACCCTGTATTTGAATTTCAGTGATGTTTTTAGGTAAATCACCCCTGTCCTAACACTTTTGCACACTACCGGTAGTGTGCAAAAGTGTTAGGACAGGAGTGATTCTAAACTTTATTTTGATGTCTCATAAAAGATAAAATAGTTTTTGTCCTAATACTTTTGCACAGTACTGTATATATATATATATATATATATATATATATATATATACTAACACACACACATATTTATGTATGTTTACATGGTATATCACATGCTAAAAGTCTGAGTGCCCATAGATCAGTGGTAGAATCATTGACTAACGCCAATTTGGTTGGATTTCAATCCTGGGTAAAAGCAATCAAATGTCTAACCGTACTGATGAGCTGTGATACAGCAAAACAGATCTGTCTGCGGATGACTATATATTATCATATTTTGTTATTCTCTGTTTAACTACTGTCTGGTTTTGCTAGGGCAGCTAACCATACAGAAATATTCTATCTTTAAAATGCATTAAAGCACTATACAGTTTCCAAAGTCAGCCACCGTGGATATCTAGCAGAGATCACATGTCTGTAAGAGTTTTAAATATAAAGATATAAAGAAAACTTTTTAACCCATGAGAAAATAAAGTGACTTTAAGAAAAACTGCAGGTCTTCATATGGAAAGACACCACATTGAATGTTGGGAAAGGTGCCACACTAAATGTTGCAAAAATCCTTAGGCCAGAAGGCCATGATTCTGCAGAAAGATGATCCAATTCCTTGTTATTTACAAGTGACAGTGGGGTAGATTCTGAATTTCTTGTTGTCTTCACCTATATTTCCTGACAACATTGAATACACTGGTTCTCACTCGATCGCTGAAGTTAAGCAACGTTGAGCCTGGTCAGTACTTAGATGGGTGGCCACTTGGAAATACCAGGTGCTGTAAGCGTTTATTGACAGATGTGCATTGTGGTGCAGTGGATGTCGGCTCGGAAAGAGAAATCGGTGAGCCGAGTTTGAATTCTAGTTGAACACCCTGCATTCACTTACGCACTGGTACCCTTGGGAAAGGTATTAATCCATCTCTTCCCTCTAGTTATGGGTTAAATAACAGGGCAAGACTTGGGACTCTGCTCTTAAAACAAATCCCAATGAAACTTTCTCCATCAGTGAGAAAGCCGGCTCAACTCCGACCAGGGTGAATGCAGCTTGGACACATTCTACGACAACTGTCAGGTGGGTAGGATTATATAACTTTACACACAAGATGACAAATGAAGGGATAATAAAATAAAAGTTATTAAAAATCACCTGAAGACACCACTCATGGTAGAAACCTGGGTCTCACAATAACTCGTTTATAAATGGAAAATATTCAAAAGTTCAACAATATAATTGTATTGAACACTTTTTTAATACAAATGTGAACAGGTTTAATTTTATTTTGACTAAAAACTAAGTAATTAAACAATCAATATATATATATATATAGTCATCCACAGCCTTGTAACCTCTCTGAAGATGGCTCATGTGAGTCGAAAGATTAGAACCAATTTAATAAAAAATTATCCAAATGTGGAGAATTTTTGTCTTTATTTTCAACTGAAATTAAAGCCAAAATACAATGTTTAGAACGGCTCATGATTAAACATAATAGACATTCATTGTCTCTTATATTGAACAGTATATGTTTAGAAAATATATATATATATATATATATATATAAGAAAAATTAAGACAGACGCATTATTTCATGGTGAATTGGAAGTATAGGCCTACATTTGTATAGAATCTACATGAATTCTACATGAATTCTACATTTGTGTAGAATCCTTCGTTAAATAAAGACGGAAGCTGACGATGACTCGCCTGAAATAGACCTATACTTCCGATTCACCATGAAATAATGCGTCTGTCTTAATTTTTCTTATATTTGCTCTATATGTATTTATATGCATATATGTTTAGAGCTCTCTTAGAGAGTTATCCTACCACTGTAATAGTACAGGATACTCCTTTGGATTCTTTTATGCCCACACTGCACGCTGATATATATATATATATATATATATATATATATATATATATATATGAGGTATATTTCAGTAGCATGTCTTCTTCCCAATAGCCATTACATGTGACATCATGCTAGAGCATTTCAAATGTCCAGCTTCTTACCACTGCACAGACACCACATTGGTTCTTACTAATGATTGCAGAAATCAAAAGTGCTTGAACCAAAATAACAAAATATGAAACTCAGACAATTTATCTACAACTTCAAGCACAAAACCTAACACGTTATCTGAAAATTGAAAAATACAATAACCATATAACCTGCAAAAGAGAGAATCTACTCTTTTATGAATACAGTAATTGATGGACTTTGGGCCTGCTTTTCTACATCATTATTATGATTATTATTAGTAGTAGTATTATGTCATTTTTCATCATATTTCAATTTCTGCTATAGTTGCTACCTACAAAATCTGCAGGAAGACTTAAGGCAGGTTGTGTTGTGTTGTTATGGCTCCATTTCATGTTTTTTTCTATCTTCCCTAACATCCCTAGCGTTACATAGACAAAGTTCTCATTAGTGTCTAGGCTGTACTTAACAAGACAATTTTTTGTATATCTCCCCAATGCCATAAGATCACAATTAGGCATGTACGCCGATGATACCACAGTTTACTCTCGCCTCAATGAAAAATCTGGTGTTGGTGACAAGGCAAACCTTGCTGCCGAGCCTGAAAAGGACCTCCAGTCCATGGTGGATTGGGGTAAGAAATGGCTAGTAAAATTCAATTCTTCCAAAACAAAGCTGTTATCAATTACCCACCACAGACAACTGCACTTCCCTCCCATTAGCATGGAACAGGCTTGCCTCCCAGAGAGTAAAACACTACGCCTGCTTAGCCTGACACTCAGCGGACCTCAAGTGGAATGACTACGTCGAATCCATTGCTAAATCCACTGCTATGAAAGTCAGCTCTCTGTGCAGGGCCTGAAAATTCTTTCCGTCTGAATCTATCCTGCACTTATATAAATCTACCATCTGCCCGTGATTTGAATACTGCTGCCACATCTGGACGGGTGCTCCTGCTATTCTTCTCAGGGTTCTTGACAAAATACAGCGAAGAATCTGTAATGTGATCGATACCGACTTAGCTGACTGCCTGCAGTCACTCTCTCACCAGCGTAACGTGGCTTCCCTGTGCCTCTTCTATAAATACTTTTATGGCTTCTGCTCTGATGAACTTAAATCACTGGTTCCCCCTAGGTGTGAATTTGAATGAGATACTAGATTGGCAACTAGGTCTCACCCTTTTACAGTGAAACCGATGAAATGTAACCGCAATTTCTACTCCAACAGCTTCTTTTCTTGCACTTCCCGCCTGTGGAATTCCCTTCTGCCTGCTTTTTTCTATTTCAATTTCCAGGTTTTTATATTTTGACAGTTTTTTGAATTCCTTGGTTGCAATGTTATTATTATCATAATTATTATTATTATTATTATTATTATTATTAGAGTATCTACAGTTGGGGACATTTAGTGTAATGGTCCTGAAGGTCATTGAGAGTAACTTTCTTCATTGCTAAATGTCCTCATGGATTTAGCCTTTTGTCAAACTTGTTTCAGTTCTAAATTGTTTAGAAGATAAAAAATATATTTGTGTAACTTTTGTATGTCCTGCTTCATTTGTATTATAACTTTTCTGATTTGGGTAAAAAGTTCTTCAAATTTGCATAACAAAATTGTATTTACTGTTTTCCCTTGAAAAGTTTTGTTTCTTCTGCTCCAAGAGATTGATGGATGCTACCAGAAACATTTGTCTTACAATCGAAAATGAAACAGCTTCTTAATCTGCAATAAGCTTATAAAGAAATCTAGAAAAGTGGGGAAACAAATTGATCTGAAAATGAGGCAAACACAAATGCGAATTTTATCTAATTTTTATTGTTCATAATTCTGTGATCGTCTTCCGCTGTAATGATGTTCATTTTCTTTTAGTTTCCACCAGATGCATTTTCCGAGTTAGATAAATAAATTTATGGAATATACAGACACATAAAATAAAACCAATATACAAAAATATATAAGTAAATATGTGTAAAGTTAATGTCTAAATATATAAGTATGACATTTTTTTGCGCTTTGTTTAACTTTGCCTCTTTTGGTTGACTTGTATTCAATAGTAACTTGGGAAGAAAAACGTGGAAAACTTTAAATATAAAATTATCTCAATTACATGTACAGTAATAATGGAATTTTGGGGAGGCTTTTTTCTCTTCCAAATCAAACAACATCAACTCCACATGCTATGATACTTACTATATTTAACTTACTTTGATACAAAGTCAAATGTGAAAAAGATGATGTGCTAATCTCCCAAGAGTAATATGTCTTGCCTTAAAAAAAATCAGTATTTAAATTTGAGCTTTTTACCTGAACTCAGACGACAATCTATTACTGTTGAAACTATCTCAGCCCTAAAGCAGTCTCTAACTCAGCATATTATGCATCACTTTGGATAATGATTTGTTTATATTTCTGATATTAGGTATTGTAATTATTTAACTTATTTACATTGTTTCGACTGTTGGTCTGATCTTTGTTGCCATATTCACAATGTTTCAGCCATTGTATGCTCTGACCTTTTTCAGATGATTGGAATTTCAAACTGAACCCTTTATTTCATTCACTGGGTAGATTGTTCTACTTCCATAAGTCATGCTGCTTCCAGATGTATCAGTATTAGTCATCTCTGTTTGATACAAATCTCTTTTTTGGTTCATATCTACTGTGGCCTGGTATTAAACTCACAATGCTTTTATGTCTTCTCCTTGAGAACACACGACCTAGTGGGTAAAAGCGTTTATTAGATCCAGTGGCTTGCTTCAAAGAGTTATAAGTTCAAAACAAAAACTTTAGAGAGTTGAGTTAAAGGCAACCCCAGTTTTTTAAAAGAAATGATGTATTTCATCCTATTTTTAATGTTTATTGCCAAGGGAATATTTCTAAATAGAATGGTTCTTTTGTTATTATTACTTTGCAGAATTTTACAAGTTAAGGAAGCAAAGATGATCTCATTTGAATCACCTAAATTTTCTTCATTCTTTCATTGATGAAACTGCAATATAGGTAATTATTAAATAATTATAAATTCATTTGATGCACATGTTATTATGCAATATTAACAAAAGAACCATTCTATTTTCATTTACAATTATTCACTTGTAAATAAATACTAAAAGAATTCTCCGGTGAGAAAAAACTTTCAGTTGCCTTGTGAATTCTTCTCAGAGAAATTCAGGAATGAACAGCCTTTTTGTTGCCTAGATAATATCCCGAGAAGAATTTAGAATACATGTTATAGATGATAAATCAATGCTGTGATATACATGTTAAAATACATGGGATATACATGTTACAATATATACATACTACATGTTTTCTGGGAAATATTCTCCATTCTCTGGGAGACTTTTACTCCAAATACAGGAATCTATTAAGTTTTCTGCTAGAATCCTTCCTTGCACAAAAGAATCTAAGAAACCATAAAACAAAACCAAAACAAAGAACCATGTTTTTTTTTCAAAATACCAAACATATTCAAGGGTTACATTCCATTAACTTTTATGTAACTTTTATGTAAGTTCAGTTTTACTACACTCGGAACAGACCAAAAATATCCAAATTTGATTTGCTTAATGTCAGATAAAAAGACTTTTCTATTTTTGTCATTTTACTTTTTTGCATCATTTTGAAGTAACTTTCTAAAAAAAAAGGCAATATTTTTGCTTTAAAATACTTACTTTGCATTCCTACAAATGTCACTTTTTTTGTTTTCACTTTAGTTTACTGTCAGACAGTTAAGTGCTATACGTGCCTTGGGCGATCATGTCTCGAAAGAGACATGACTGACTGGGCAGAAGATGTATCCCGCAGTAGATTGCCATTGCTTTCTGCGGTAGACTGGTTGCCAGCCAAGGCTATAGAACCCAATTTGTCCTGTTATTTGAATCATAGCTAGAGGGGGAAGAGGTGATTCATATTATTCAGTAGTAATTAGTGGGGGATCAGTTTATTACTTCATAACAATATAAAACCGATCCTCCACTTTATTCCCAGTAGAAGCCTTAATCATGTTTCCAACTATTATATTCAGTCAGTCAGTTAAGTACCATACGTGATACATGCTTGGGCAATCATGTCTTGAAAGAGACAAGACTGACTGGGCAGAAGATTATCCCGCAGTAGATTGCTATTGCTTTCTATGGTAGACTGATTGCCGACCAAGGCTACAGAACCGAATCTGTCCTATTATTTAACCCATAACTGGAGGGAAGAGATGTATTAATACCTTTCCCAAGGGTATTTGTGCACAAATGAATGCAAGAATTTAAACTGGAATTCGAACACAGCTCCCCGATTTGTCGTTCCGAGTCGATATCCACTGCACCATAATGCACATCCTTGTTTACTGCACATTTTCCTATTTAAAATAGAAACTTACCCTGTTTGGTTCAAGCAAAAAGTTGTTGTTTTTTTCTTTGAATGTAACTTTTTGCAGATCAAAAGTGTACAAATCTCAACTTTGTTATAGAAATTTACAAATCTTAGATTGGTAAAGGGATTAAAATGCTTTTTATAATTGTTTCAAGTGGGAATTACCTGCTCAAATACAAAATCTTTTTTATTTGTTCATGAGCACTGACCATTGATCAAAGCAGTTAAGTGCACAGTCACCTTGGCCATGAAGTCGTATATGTTGCTATCAATCTTTGTTATTCATCTCGACAGAATATGGGTCTCCTTTTAACAAACATTCACATGAATGAATCCAATTTCATGTGATTAAGAGTTTGCCCCACTTGAGGGTCAACCTTTGATTTCTAGATCCATTAACAATTTGATGGCAGAGCAGATGTCTGTGTCATGTCTGTGAATGGCCAGACAAAACTATAATTCAATGAAATTTCTACTCACATTTCAGGAACACTGTTCATCTAACCAGTTTTAATTAAGTTTCCCTCTTCTAGGCTAGCTTTGACTCATAGCCAAAATACTAAATCTGCTTTGCCATTAAACTAAAGTTTGAGAAAAAATAAAATTATAGTTTTCTAGAAGTAAGTGTAAAACAGGTAGAATTGCATTTTAGATTTCAATAACCAATACAGTGCCCACACATCCCTATCAATCAATCAATCAATATATATATATATATATCTATACATATATATATATATATATCTTAGAAGTAGTACAAATGGGTTACTGGCCGACTTACCATTAAATGTTAATAAGCAGACACTGAAACACGACAGCTTTTGTATTGCCGTAAACTATGTTTTTATTATAAACACTTATAATAAAAATATTACGATATATATATATAACTATAGTTATTATCCTACATCTATGACACGATTCGGAGTTTGATGTATTACACAATCATCAGGTGCATATTTCAAACTGATAGTTTAATAGATTTGAATTTAAGTTCACTCGTTGTTCATGGGAATTAAAACTTATAAACTTAAGTTACTGCTTTTTTAACAATAAGATGAAAAATTTAAATATTCTAACGTTGCATGTAGATAAAAATTTAATGATAGTGAAGCAGTCCATTTTATTTACTGGGGTGGGAAGTAAAAAATAAAACAAAAATAAATTAATAATAAAATATTTTATTAGCACAAGCAGTCAATGTGCAATATTTTATATATCTATTTTCCTTTAACATATATATATATATATATATATATATGAGAGAAAATATAGATTAAAAAATAGTATTCAGTAAGAAGCACATTGGAACACTGCAGAAACTGCAAATTATTTTGTTATTTCCCCAAAACTTTATCGGGTACCTGTCAGCTAAATATAGAGAAAAAGAATAATGACATGAATCTTACATTTTTCTACAAAAACCAGATGTTAACCTCTCAATGACCTAAAGCCAACTGAATAAATATGTTTTCTGCACATAGATTCCACACATACATCCTCAAAAGCCAAAATCAAAATCCCATTTTCACCATTGCAACATGTGTTTTTTTTTTCAGATAATCAACAAATCTGCTATCCACCTAGGTGTCTTTGACAAAATGCAACAAAGAATCTGTAATGTGATAGATCCCGACTTGGCAGTTCGAATACAGTCACTTTCTCACCAACGCAATGTGGCTTCCCTGTGTCTCTTCTACAAATACTTTCACTGCTTCTGCTCCAATGAACTTAGCTCACTCATGCCCCTATATATAAATTTACTCGAGCCACAAGATTAGCAACTAGGTCCCACACTTTTACTGTGAAACCAATAAATTCTAAACGCAAATTCTACTCCAGCAGCTTCTTTTCTCACACTTCCTGCCTGTGGAATTCCTTTCCATTTACATGCTTTCCCGACAGCTACAATCTTCAAGAATTCAAATGTAAAGTCAATAGTCATCTCCTATCTCACTAACTTGCATCCTCTCTCATGCTCCTTTCTCCGTTCACTCCACTCTCATCAGTATTCTCATCCTTGTCTTACCCACTTCCTGACACCCCCTATAACCTCTAACTCTTTATCATAACTTTCCTCCTATATAACCCCCTGCAAAACAGTGGCAGTAAAATGTCTTGTTTGGGGTGATATAATTATAAAAATAAAATAAATAAATAAATAAAATCTCAATTAAATTATATTTTCATTAAGAAAAACCTTTATTAAATGCATTACAACAACTTTCAAAAATTTGTTTTTCCAGCTAGAATAGAAATATTAATTAGAAATTAATATGTGCAAAAGTAAATTAACCCTTGCATTTAATGTCTGCTGACTCCTCCTTTTAAGATCACAATGTCAACTAGTGATTTTTTAGAATTTTTAAGAAGTTTCTGACAGTAGTGAGCATCAATTTTTTTACCATTCTTCTTGGAAAAACTCCCACAATTTTTTTTCCTTCTTTGTAATTTTTCTTACTTTACCCATTCTTTAGTGGATTTGTATCGATGCTTTGGATCATTGTTCTGTTAGACGATCCAGCTCTGACCTAAATCCAACTTTCAAACTGAAGGCATGACACTTTCATTCAAAATTGCTAACTATCTTACGCAGTTCATTGTGACATCAAATGCTGTACTATTTTGCCTGTTCCAGCAAAAACGCTTCCAAACCTTTTAATGCTACAGTTATCATGCTTAACTATTGGTACCAAATTCTTCTCTCCAAAAGCTCTTTTAGGAGCCATCAGATATACTGCCTCTGGCTCCCTACAAAAAAAAAGCTTGAATTTTGTCTTATCAGACCATTAAACCTTTTGCCAAAATGTTTCTAGCTTATTAATATGAGCTTTAGAATAGTTGAGCCAATTTGGTTTTTTTTTTTTCATGAGCCATGTCTTTACTAAACATTCTGACATGAAAACTGGCATTGTTCAGGTTTCATCACACATTTTGGCCAGGGAGCGTTTGAGAGGTCACAAAGAAAATTTTTTTTTAATCATATCGCCCCAAGCAAGGCATTTTACTGCCACTGTTTTGCAGGGGTTACATAGGAGGAAAGTTATGAGAAAGAGTGACAGATTATAGGGGGTGTCAGGAAGTGGATAAGAAAAGGATGACTGTGGCCATAAAGTAAGGGATAAATTTGTATATTGATTGTAATTTAAAAATTGATCCCCCACTTTATATTTACATAATAATTTCTTGTCTGTTGATAAGCCATAAAAAAACGAATCAATCAGTTGATGAAATACTGATTAGCTACACATGCATGCCTTTTAGATTTATTTACATTTTCTGGAATGTAAATGTATAGAAAAATTTTTTATAGTCATATCGCAAGGCATTTTATTGCCACTGTTTTGCAGGGGGTTACAAAAGAGGAAAGTTATGATAAAGAGTGACAGGTTATAGGGGGTTCCAGGAAATGGGTAAGAGAAGGATGAGAATACTGATGAGAGTGAAGTGGACAGAGAAAGGAGAATGAGAAATAGGATGCAAGTCAGTGAGACAGAAGATGACTATTGACTTTACATTTAAATTCTTATAGATTGTAGCTGTCGGGAAAGCAAGTATGCAGAAGGGAATTCCACAGGTGGGAAGTGTGAGAAAAGAAGCTGCTGGAGTAGAATTTGCATTTACATTTTATTGGTTTCACAGTAAAAGGGTTTGCTGAACTAGACATCTACATGCTTTTGCAGTTATTTTATGTTGATGGCCACTTCTTGGTTGTGATGCCATCATACCAAAGATCTTTCATTTATAAATCATTTGTTGTACAGTGGAAACATGCATTCCATATCATTTTGATAGTTTTTTGTAGTTTTCTTCATTATTTGCTTCAACTGGGCAATTTTTTAAAGCATCAAGGAGTTTGTTTTTTTTATCTTAGCATATTTTTAAAAATTTAGTCTCTAACTGCGCCTCATTTGCGTGCACAATGAGTTATATTGGTTGACTGCAGTATACACAGCTTATCAAACAAAACGAATGTGTGACATTTTGATTTTTTCATATACACAAAATTATTTGCACTCACATCCAAGAGATAAACAAAAATGCAGACTGTAAATGCAAGGGTTTATTTACTTTTCATTTTTACCTACTAATTAATATTTTTATTCCAACTTGATGAAAAATTTTGAAAGAAGTTGCAATTTATTTAATAATAATTTTTCTTAATGAATATATATTTTAATTTAGATTTATTAATTATCTGGAAAAATAGACAAATCTTAAAAATATTTTTTTATATTACTTTAGGGGTTCACTTGCTTTTGCACAGCACTGTGTGTGTGTGTGTGTGTGTGTGTGTGTGTGTGTGTGTGTATACTGGCTTGAAGCAAATGGTTAATCTAGCTGCACTGATGAGTTGTGATACAGCAAAACAGGCTTGTATGGAGATGATTTATATATAATATATATATATATATATCATCTCCAGATAAGTGGTTTTAACAATAATCTTTTCTATAGTTAATAAATAAACACTTTTTTAAAAAATGACCCTCTAAGTAAAAAAAAAAATGACCCTCTAAGTAAAAAAAAATGACCCTCTAAGTAAAAATGTTCAACAGGAAAATGATTAAGGTTAGCTATTCCTGTACCAACAACAAATATAAAATTATCAATTCTCACAAAAACTATATTTTAAGAAATTTCTAAGGTATAAACAACAAACCTGGTACTGAACCCTCCTGTAATTGTAGATCTAAAGAGAATTGTCCAGTGGAGGGTAAATGCAGATCTACCAGGGTTATATATCAGGCAATCATTTCTGCCAAAGAAAATTAAAAGGTTATAATGTTTACATTGAAATTTCTGCAGAGGAATGGAAACAGAGATTTTATACACATAGACACAAATTTTTTAATCCTAAAATAAAACACCAGTCAGCTCTTTGCAAAAGATTTTTGAAATTGAAAGACAAAGGCCAAAGCCAACAGATAGTTTGGAAGATTATAGGTTACTCACATACTCTTAATAGTCTAAGTGATATGTGTAATTTGTGTTTAGAAGAAAAATTAGAATAATAAAATACAATAATAAAAGCCAACTATTGAATCAGAGGAATGAATTAATGTTTAAATGTTGGCATAAAAAACAAATTGAAATTTTCATAAAATAGGTTTAACTCAATTTTCTACTATATTTCCATATATTCACTCTGTTGTGAATCTTTGTCACCAATTTGTTTTTGAGTTGTGGTGTAACTTCGACGTAAATTTGAAGTGATCGGTTCATGTTGGAAGTAAGATACATAACAAGTAGGTAGGTTCAAAACAGTGTATTAGTATAACAAGAAACAACATATTCACAGGAAGTGTTAATAATAAGTAATATAGAAATAAGTCCGAAGGTATTATTACGCTGCCTGACTAGTAGCTGTCGTTAACCGCTTCCGTCAACAGCTGTACTTGACTGCTCCTGTTGCCTCTTTAACTGCTCTCTAGAAGTCACGCAGGTAATTTATATATACCAGGAGGAAGAGTTCATTCCTCAAATTAATTAATTCTTTTAATGCTGAAAGAATAACTAATTCTGATTCTTTCCCCACTATAACTTCTATACATTTACCGTTTAACATTTATAAACTCTCCCTTCTCTGATCTCCCTAACACCTTTTCCATTTATTTATTACTTCTTTTTAGCTATGTCTTTGTTGTGGATCTGGATGAGTAACCACAAAAAAATAATGAAAAACAAAACAGATATTGAGATAGAAAAATATGTTATATTGAACATAATTATACAAACTGGAACGGAGGTTAGTAATCCAGGAATACAATTAGTAAGGAATATATATACAAGTCTTGGAAGTGAATCCATGTTTGAAATAGTATATCCGTATAATATTATTCTGGCTTAGTGGAACTCAGAGGTACTATGTCTACTAATGCGGTATTCTCTGTGTAAATTTGATATCGTTTGGTAACTTACGGATCAGTCCCAATGTCTCTAACGGATCTCTACAATTCTCCCTATGGCAGGAATATATGTATACTCAAGTCAAGTTTATTATCATAGAAAAGGGGAGATTCCACAACAGTTTTATTCTTAGACTCTTCCCACTTTTCATTTCCACTTCCTCTTCCCACTTTTTTTTTTATTAATTTTTAATTCTCCAAATTAATGTCATAAGTTCAATATTCGGGCTTTATTTTTATATAATTTCTTCCCTTTAAAACTAAAACCTTCCACCAACCCCTGACCTTTCATCTGTGTTGAAATTTATACTTCAGATGCAAACCGAGTCCACACGAGGGTTGACAAAACAGACAACTGACATCTTCTTCAGTTGAAATAGACTATTCCTCAGATGGGGGGATTCAAAATTTATTGTTAGATATATATACTCTGGAAGAGAATGGTAGACTTTGAAAAAACAGTAGATGATGCATCTATGCATCATTCATTCAAGAGTGAATTAGAACACTCTTAGCTACTGGCGTATGTTTACATGGTATATCACATGCTAAAAGTTTGCCTTCTTCTACCGAGTACCCATAGCTAAGAGGTAGAATCACCAACTGATGTCAATTCTTTTGGGTTTCAATCCTGGCTAAAAGCAATTGGATGTCGAACCGTACTGATGAGCTGTGATACAGTGAAACAGATTTGTCTCCAGATCTATATATATATTCGTGATTGAGAGGTCTAAGACGTTACCAGATCAAATGATAGCTTCCCCTATATACATAGGAATCGCAGGTTCGAATCCTGCCGAATGGCACACATTTTCGTAATAAAAATTTATCATAAATAATCAGGCCAGTAGTTATAAATATATAATACTGTTTCATTAAAAACAGAATATCTACTTAAATATGAATATCGATAAAAAATAATGTTCAAACAATTCATTTCATATATATATATTCTTTATTTGTAAATGATTTATTATGCGATCTAGGTTTCTACCATGTGGTGCCTTCAGGCAATTTGCAATAACTGATTTTACTGTTTTTTTTGTGTTTTTTTTTTTAAGAAAGCTTACATAACAAGGAATTTTTGAACGTGCAATTTTTAAAATTACAAAAAATTATAAGGTTTTCATCCATGGTTGAATGAACCTTTATACATACATATATATATATATATATATATATATATATAGATGTAGATATAAGATGTGCTATACTTATGGGTTAAACTGCTCAAGGATAGAGTGTATGCAAATATAAAAGTAAACATTGAAGTTAACACTCAAAAGTGGTAGCCTACCTCATGGTTAAATGCAATATATATATATATATTGTAATTTTGTTATTACAAAGGTTTATAAAAGTATAATGTCACTACACAAAAAGTTTCATGCTTCAGAACAAAACTGTTCCTCTTCAGGTGATATGTTAAAATAAAAACTAAAATAAAAAGCATAATGATATTATGCTTTTAAAGACCACTGTAATAGCAAATCAGCACTGTATCATCTGCATACCTTATGCTGTTCAAGTTGCAGCCTCCAATAACAAATCCTGGCATGTCATCTAGGGTCCTCAAAATATTCTCGCTGTATGCAGATGATACAGTGCTGATTGGAGACACAGAAAGGAAACTACAAGACCTCCTACAGAAGGTAGTGGTGGAGAGCAACAAAAAAGGACTATAAATAAATTTTAAGAAAACTGAATGCATGGTCATCAGCAAAAGGCGGAACCCAAAATGCCAAATACAGATGGGGAAGACCAGAATCAAGCAAGTAGAAAAATTTAAATACCTAGGAAGTGTTCTAACAGGAGATGGAAAGTGCGACACAGAGATCCAAAGGTGAATTGGCATGGCAAAGGCCGCGTTCCAGAAGCTGAGGAAAGTACTAACACACAGGAAAATTTCACTAGAAACAAAGAAAAGAGTGCTGGATTGCTATGTGATGTCAGTTCTTCAATACAGCAGTGAATGCTGGACAATATCATCGAAAATGGGGACAAAACTTGAAGCAGCGGAAATGTGGTTCTACAGAAGGATGCTGCGGATATCGTCGACCGAGCATGCAAGCAACGATGAGGTGTTGGAAAGAATGGCAACAAAAAGGAAATTAATACTGAGCATCAGGAAGAGATAACTGAAGTTCCTGGGACATACAATAAGGAAGGAGAGCTTGGAGAACCTGATACTGACAGATAGAAGGAAGAAGAGACAGAGGAAGGCAGCGGATAACATATTTGCAGGGCCTGATCAGGTGGATGACGAAACGGGGGTTGCGAGGTGTAACAGGAGCAAACATACTAAGATCCACCAGGGAAAGGGAGATGTGGAGAACCATGATCACCTAAGGAACAGAGTACATAGAAGAAGTAATAGCAAGATTACAATATTAAGGTCTATTCTGTATCAAGCACTCTTTATGAAAGTAAATGCTTGAACAGTGGGTTTTTAATTTATGTGTTCTTTCACTTTTTGTAATATATATATATATATATATATATAAACATGAAAAATATATTTTTTAATATTTTTCTGGCATGTCTAAATTTTTTGCCGTATTATGGTTATCTCCCTTGCAATCACCAAATGCAATGGAAATGTCTTATGAAAATAATGGATGGTTTCATGATGTTTACAAAGATTGGAGGTGAATAATAATTAAAAAAATTAATAATCTTTGAAAAATATAATAAGAGTGCGGACTTCAGATATGCTGTCATTATTGACATAGATAAATGAGTAAATGCATACTGCAAAAACTTTTGTACAAACTTTTTGTGAATGTACATGATTCACAGTGTAATATTAATTGCACTGATTAGAGATTATATCATGGACATTTTGATGCAAAAATTCAGTTAATAAATTACATGTCAAGTTTATAGAGCTATTGACCTTATCTTGTATGTACAAAAATGATCATATACATGGACAGAAAGTGTTGGACAGTTTATTTGCTGATCTCTTAGCAAGAAAACAAAATACATATGGTTGTAGTAACTTAATTACTTGAAATTTAACTTAGTATATTCTATTTAATGTTGTGCCAGTCTCAACATGTGACATATGTGAAATGAGTTGACAAGACTGGTTTTCCTTAACAAGGATTTAATCAACAAAACATTTCCTGACTAAGCAATTCGTCAACTGACGAATGCAAGTAAGGGAAGTAATTACACTAACAAAATGCCAAGGGCAGATAAGTATAGTACATTCTCCCCCTCCTTTTTTTTTTTTTTTTTACGGTTCATCATACCTCTTTGGCTTACGAATTTCCCGTTGGGATCGTCTGGGTATATCAGGAGTTCTTGACATTACTTGAGGAGGAATAATATTTAAATCACTTGGAGAAGATACAATTTCTGAGTTAACGATAGTTTGTGAATCGTTACTATCTACTTTTTCCTTGGGAGATTCATTAGTAGGTGTAGAATCATTTAGGTCTTTCTGGATATCATCTACAACATTCTCGCTTTGTAATGAGATCCTTGCTGGTGCTAGGTCGCTTACAGAGACTGTAGATTCGCGACCATTGGTGAATCTTATGTGTGCATATTGGGGATTTGCTTCGAGTAACTCTACTTCGTCAACCAATGGTTCGTATTTACTCGCTCGGACATGGCGACGCAAAAGAACAGGCCCTGGCTTAGATAGCCAAGTGGGTAAGGAATGGCCGCTGGGAGTTCGCCGTTGATATGAAAAGAGTCTTTCATGTGGTGTGGCATTAGTAGCGGTACAAAGAAGAGATCTTATGGAGTGTAGCACTTCAGGCAAAACCGTTTCCCACTGCGATTCCTTGAGATTTCTTGAGGCTAGGGCTAATAATGTGTGTTTCCATATAATCCCGTTATACCTTTCACACTGACCGTTTCCTTGGGGGTGATAAGGCGTTGTCCGGCTAGTAGCAATCCCGAGATTGGTGAGATATTCACGTACTTCCTTTGATAAGAAGGATGCACCCTTATCCGAATGGATGTAGGATGGCATGCCAAATACTATGAATATTTGACTTAGACCCTGTATTACAGAGTCTGAATTAGTGCTTGTACATGCGAAAGCAAAAGGGAAACGTGAGTACTCATCTATAACCGTTAATAGGTAACGGTTTTTCGAAGTTGAAGGAAGGGGCCCCTTAAAGTCAATGCTGAGTCGTTCCATTGGTTGTGTAGCTTTGACTAGGCGTCCAGCTTCTGGTGTATAGAAGCGTGGTTTCCATCTGGCACACACTGCACATGCTGCACACACTCTCTTAACCTCTTCAATAGAGTACGGAAGATTCCTTACTTTAACAAAATGAGCTAACCTGGTTATACCCGGATGACAAAGATGTTCGTGTATTTCATGCAATCTTCCCATGTTGTCGAGTGCATTGCACTGGACACGCGAGAGCGTATCGGCTGGAATATTGTTTTTCCCTGGTCGGTACATGATATCGTACTCGTAACACCCCAATTCCATTCTCCATCTTTCGATCTTGCTGTTCTTGATCTTTCCATGCCTTCTTGCATCAAACATGAAATTCACAGCTTGTTGATCTGTGACTATCACAAAACGTCGTGCTGATAGATAATGTGACCACTTTTTAACTGCCTCTACTATTGCACAAGCCTCCTTTTCTACGGAAGAGTGTTTTCGTTCTGTAGTCGTAAGTGTGCGTGAAAAGAATGCTACTGGACGGTTTGCTTGATTGAGAGTGGCTGCAATAGCAGTATCAGAGGCATCGGTTTCTACTACAAGAGGTATCTTTTCGTCGACTGAGTGCAATAAGGCCTTTTCAATTTCCTCCTTGAAGATTTCAAATGTTTTTATCGATTCTGGATCAAGGGGGAATGAATTAGCTGTTATTAAGGGTCTAATCTTATCAGAGAATTTGGGTATCCACTGGGAGTAGTAAGAGAATAATCCAAGCACTCGACGCAGAGAGGTTTTGTTCTGAGGAATAGGTAACTCTCTTAATGGCCGTAGACGTTCTGCATCAGGTCTAAGTAAGCCCTGTGATATACTATAGCCGAGAAAATCAATGGATGTTTTAGAGAACACGGACTTCTCTTCATTGAGAGTGAGATTATACTGGGTAATAATCTTTTTTAATTTTTCTAAGTTCTCATCATGGTCTTGCTGATTTTTCCCGACTACGACAATGTTGTCTACATAGGCATACACTCCCGTTAGATTATTTTCCTTAATAATCTTGTCTATTATCCTTTGGAAACATGCAACACCATTGGTCACTCCAAAAGGAATTCTACAAAATTGGTAAAGTTTACCGTTAGCTTCAAATGCTGTATAAGGCTTATCTTCTTCTTTTATTGGTATCTGGTGATATGCACTCTTCAGATCCAATGAGCTATAAACTTTAAATTTTGATATTTCCTGGGCTAAGTCATCCATTCTTGGTAATGGATAAGCATCCAATCTTGTAAATCTGTTAATTGTTCTACTATAATCGACTACTAGTCTCTTTCTTTGACGTTCATTTGTTACTATTAAAACCTGAGCCCTCCAAGGGGAAGTACTTTCCTGAATTACACCCTCTCTGATCATTTTCTCAATCTCAGTCTGTATGAAACGTCTGTTACCCTCTCCACACCTTTTAGATTTAGTTGTAATAGGTTTACAGTCTGGATCAATGTTGGAAAATAAAGATGGTGTGTCCACTAATGCCGAGGGCACACTACAGGAGATAGGATGAGAGATTTCAAGATCTTTCTTAGAGCCACCGAATGCAAAAGATATAGTGGAATGTTGTGACATGAAATCTTGGCCAAGAATAATATCAGAGCAGAGTTTGGGTAGAACTGAAAGTTTTACCTTTGGATACCACTCACCCAGAAGGTTCAAATCCACCGTACACTGTCCTTTGATAGAAGCTTTAAGTGATGATGACGCCATGGACACGTTACCAGTAGCAGGTTTTATTTGTATTTTGTGTTTCCTCACATAACTGAGGGAGATAAAGGATCCTGAGCTCCCCGTATCCATTAGCGCCGTACCGGCTCCATTTTTCCCGACCAATACGTATAATGCAGCCTGTTTTAGGGATCCTAAGGAGGCAGACGTAGTGTTGGATATCAACATTGTCGCGAGTCTGTGAGAGCATGTTGCAGCAGATGTCGTATTTGGGTTCGAACGGCACATTTTTGAGAAATGGCCTTCTTTTTTACATTTAAAACAGGTAGCGTTTCTTGCTGCACACACACTTCTGTTATGACGAGGTCCTCCACAAAAAAAACACGTATACTTGGTGTTAGCCGAAGCTGCACAACAAGCATTAATGGGGACCGTTGACTGGACACCGGTACAGTTATTTTCCTGAGAAACTGCACCCACAATTGGTGTTTGAGTGTATGTATATGCTTCTGAATTTTTCTGAGCTGCATGGAGCGCTCTAGCTTGGTCGATAGCTATATTTAAATGCAGTGTTTTGTTTTCAAGTAGCCGTTGTCGAATAACGTTTGAACGTAAACCTGTGATGAATGCATCTCTGACACAGTCGTCTCGGTTTTGAATCGCATCAACTGGTTTAAAGTTACATTCTTTCGCTAGTAACTGTAGTCTTTGCACGTATTCGTCAATATTTTCCTCCTCTTTTTGGCCGCAAGTGGCAAGTAAATGCCGGGCGAAAACTTCGTTCGGGGGTTTTATGTACAGTTCTTTCAGACGGTTAACTGCACTATCAAACGTATCACATTCAGCAATGTATTCGTATACCTCAGAAGAAATACAGTTTATCAGTGTATCGAGTTTATCCAAATCAGTATGGATGTTAGGGTCAACAATTTTACGTAGGAACGACGAGAAACTTCGAAGCCAGTGATTAAAGTGCTTACTTGAGGATGTTGTATTAGGAGGGGTGCCCAAACGTTCCGGCTTCAAGTATTTATCCATACTGTTGAATGTGTTTTGTTGATTAAATTGAAATGAGTTGACAAGACTGGTTTTCCTTAACAAGGATTTAATCAACAAAACATTTCCTGACTAAGCAATTCGTCAACTGACGAATGCAAGTAAGGGAAGTAATTACACTAACAAAATGCCAAGGGCAGATAAGTATAGTACAATATGTATAGTGTAATATATTGGTAATAGTAGTATACACAGACAACACAAAGTACAGAAAAGAAATTAAATCCTTCTACGCCAAGCTAGATTATACCAAGGTACAGTGCAAATCACAAGAAATCAGGATTATCATGAGAGATCTGAATGACAAAGTTGGCCAAGGAAGAGAAGGTGAAATGGTCAGCAATTTCAAACTAGGACACCGCAAAGGCCATGATGAGAAACGGGTTCAATGGTGCAATGCAAATGACCAGATGATAACCAGCACCTAGTTCTAAGAGCACCAAATACATCTCTGGACATGAAGAAGTCTAGGAGGAGAAATTAAGAACCAAATTGATTATATTACTATCAACAAGAGATTCGGTAACAGAGTACTGCACTGCAAAGCTTGGAAGTCATATACAAATTACGGATAAAACTAAGGAGGTTAAAAAAACATAACACTGCCCTAAGATTGCAGTACAATAGACTCAGGAATGACCTGAACCTACAGGAAATTTATACGGAGAGTGTGAAAACAAAATGCAAAGAAAAAATTGGAAACAGAAGCTCAAAAAAGGACACAGTAAAAGCAGCACGAGTAGCATCAGCGACCGACATCATTCCAAGGAAAAAAAACTAAAGTAAGAAGAAAAACGAAGGGATCACTGAAGAGATTCTTGACATGTAACAAAAGAGACGACATCATTCCAAGTAAAAATAACAGACGTTGGAAGAAAAACGAACGGATCACTGATGAGATTCTTGACATGATGCAAAAGAGACGACATCATTCCAAGGGGGAAAAAAAGACGTCGGAAGAAAACGAAGGGATCACTGAAGAGATCCTTGGCATGATGCAAAAGAGACGACATCATTCCAAGGGAAAAAAACTGACGTCGGATGAAAAACGAAGGGATCATTGAAGAGATACTTGGCATGATGCAAAAGAGACGACATCATTCCAAGGGAAAAAAACCCACGTCGGAAGAAAAACGAAGGGATCATTGAAGAGATTCTTGGCATGACGCAAATGAGACGACATCATTCCAAGGAAAAAAAACAGACGTCGGAAGAAAAACGAAGGGATCACTGAAGAGATTCTTGACAAGATGCAAAAGAGAGGACATCATACGAAGGGGAAAAAAAACAGACGTCGGAAGTAAAACGAAGGGATCACTGAAGAGATTCTTGACATGATGCAGAAGAGATGACATCCTTCCAAGGGAAAAATGCTGAAGTCGGAAGAAAAACAAAGGGATCACTGAAGAGATCCTTGACATGATGCAAATGATACGACATCATGCCAAGGGAAAAATGCTGAAGTCGGAAGAAAAACAAAGGGATCACTGAAGAGATCCTTGACATGATGCAAATGATACGACATCATGCCAGGGGAAAAAAACAGACGTCGGAAGAAAAACGAAGGGACCACTGAAGACATTTTTGACATGATGCAAAAGAGACGACATCATTCCAAGGAAAAAAACTCACGTCGGAAGTAAAACGAAGGGATCACTGAAGAGATTCTTGGCATGATGCAAAAGAGACGACATCATTCCAAGGAAAAAAAACTCACGTCGGAAGAAAAACGAAGGGATCACTGAAGAGATTCTTGACATGATGCAAAAGAGACGACACCATTCCAAGGTAAAAAAAACAGATGTCGGAAGAAAAACGAAGGGATCACTGAAGAGATTCTTGGAATGATGCAAAAGAGACGACATCATTTCAAGGAAAAAAAACTCACGTCGGAAGAAAAACGAAAGGATCATTGAAGAGATTCTTGTCATGATGCAAAAGAGACGACATCATTCCAAGGGGAAAAAAACTCACGTCGGAAAAAAAACGAAGGGATCACTGAAGACATTCTTGGCATGATGCAAAAGAGACGACATGATTCAAAGGGAAAAAAACTGACGTCGGAAGAAAAACGAAGGGATCACTGAAGAGATTCTTGACATGATGCAAAAGAGAATGTCATACTTCCAAGGGAAATTAGCTGACGTCGGAAGAAATACGAAAATAACACTGAAGAGATTCTTGGCATGAGGCAAAAGAGATGACAGCATTCCAATGGAAAAAAGCTGACGTCGGAAGAAAAATGAAGAGATCACTGCAGAGATTTTTGACATGATGCAAAAGACACGACATCATTCCAAGGAAAAAAAAACTCACGTCGGAAATAAAACGAAGAGATCACTGAAGAGATTATTGGCATGATGCAAAAGAGATGACATCATTCCAAGGAAAAAAACTCACGTCGGAAGAAAAACGAATGGATCACTGAAGAGATTCTTTGCGTGATGCTAAAGAGACGACATGATTTCCAAGGAAAACAAAACGCATGTCGGAAGAAAAACGAAGGGATCACTGAAGAGATTCTTAGCATAATGCAAAAGAGACGACATCATTCCAAGAAAAAAAAACTCACGTCGGAAGAAAAACGAAGGGATCGCTGAAGAGATTCTTGACATGATGCAAAAGAGACGACATCATTCCAAGGAAAAAAAACTCTCGTCGGAAGAAAAACGAAGGGATCACTGAAGAGATTCTTGACATGATGCAAAACAGACGACATCATTCCAACGAAAAAAAAACTCACGTCGGAAGAAAAACGAAGGGATCACTTAAGAGATTATTGACATGATGCAAAAGAGACGACATCATTCCAAGGAAAAAAAATCACGTCGGAAGCAAAACGACGGTATCACTGAAGAGATTCTTGACATGATGCAAAAGACACGACATCTTTGAAGGAGACAAAAGCTGACGTCGGAAGAAAAACGAAGGTATCACTGAAGAGATTATTGACATGATGCAAAAGAGACGACATCATTCCAAGGAAAAAAAACTCACGTTGGAAGAAAAACGAAGGGATCACTAAAGAGATTCTTGACATGATGCAAAAGAGACGACATCATTCCAAGGAAAAAAAACTCACGTCGGAAGAAAAACGACGGTATCACTGAAGAGATTCTTGACATGATGCAAAAGACACGACATCTTTGAAGGAGACAAAAGCTGACGTCGGAAGAAAAACGAAGGTATCACTGAAGAGATTATTGACATGATGCAAAAGAGACGACATCATTCCAAGGAAAAAAAACTCACGTCGGAAGAAAAACGACGGTATCACTGAAGAGATTATTGACATGATGCAAAAGAGACGACATCATTCCAAGGAAAAAAACTCACGTCGGAAGAAAAACGGACGGTATCACTGAAGAAAAGATTCTTGACAAAATGATGCAAAAGACACGACATCTTTGAAGGAGACAAAAGGCTGACGTCGGAAGAAAAACGAAGGTATCACTGAAGAGATTATTGACATGATGCAAAAGAGACGACATCATTCCAAGGAAAAAAACTCACGTCGGAAGAAAAACGACGGTATCACTGAAGAGATTCTTGACATGATGCAAAAGACACGACATCTTTGAAGGAGACAAAAGCTGACGTCGGAAGAAAAACGAAGGTATCACTGAAGAGATTATTGACATGATGCAAAAGAGACAACATCATTCCAAGGGAAAAAAAACTCACGTCGGAAATAAAACGAAGAGATCACTGCAGAGATTATTGACATGATGCAAAAGAGACGACATCATTCCAAGAAAAAAAAATCACGTCGGAAGCAAAACGATGGATCACTGAAGAGATTCTTGACTTGATGCAAAAGAGACGACATCATTCCAAGAAAAAAAATCACGTCGGAAGCAAAACGATGGATCACTGAAGAGATTCTTGACTTGATGCAAAAGAGACGACATCATTCCAAGGAAAAAAAACGCATGTCGTAAGAAAAACGAAGGGATCACTGAAGAGATTCTTAGCATAATGCAAAAGAGACGACATCATTCCAAGGAAAAATAACTCACGTCGGAAGAAAAACAAAGGGATCACTAAAGAGATTCTTGACATGATGCAAAAGGGACAACATCATACCAGGGGAAAAAAACAGACGTCGGAAGTAAAACGAAGGGATCACTGAATAGATTCTTGACATGATGCAAAACACACGACATCATTCCAAGGGAAAAAAACTCACGTCAAAAGTAAAACGAAGAGATCACTGAAGAGATTCTTTACATGATGCAAAAGAGATGACATCATTCCTAGAGAAGAAAAACAGACGTCGGAAGAAAAACGAAGGGATCACTGAAGAGATTCTTGGAATGATGCAAAAGAGACGACATCATTCCAATAGAAAAAAAACTCACGTCGGAAGTAAAGCGAAGAGATCACTGAAGAGATTCTTGACATGATACAAAAGAGATGACATCATTCCTAGGGAAAAAAACAGACGTCGGAAGAAAAACGAAGGGATCACTGAAGAGTTTCTTGACATGATGCAAAAGACACGACATCATTCCAAGGGGAAAAAAAACACACGTCGGAAGTAAAACGAAGAGATCACTGCAGAGATTTTTGACATGATGCAAAAGAGACGACATCATTCCAAGGGGAAAAAAACTCACGTCGGAAATAAAACGAAAAGATCACTGCAGAGATTTTTGACATGATGCAAAAGACACGACATCATTCCAAGGAAAAAAAACTGACGTAGGAAGAAAAACGAAGGGATCACTGAAGAGTTTCTTGACATGATGCAAAAGACACGACATCATTCCAAGGGGAAAAAAACTCACGTCGGAAGTAAAACGAAGGGATCACTGAAGAGATTTTTGACATGATGCAAAAGACACGACATCATTCCAAGGAAAAAAAACTGACGTAGGAAGAAAAACGAAGGGATCACTGAAGAGTTTCTTGACATGATGCAAAAGACACGACATCATTCCAAGGGGAAAAAAACTCACGTCGGAAGTAAAACGAAGGGATCACTGAAGAGATTCTTGACATGATGCAAAAGTGATGACATCATTCCAAGTGAAGAAAGCTGACGTCGGAAGAAAAACAAAGGGATCACTGAAGAGCTTCTTGACGTGATGCAAAAGACACGACATCTTTGAAAGAGACAAAAGCTGACGTCGGAAGAAAAACGAAGGGATCACTGAAGAGATTCTTGGCATGATGCAGAAGAGATGACATCCTTCCAAGGGAAAAAAGCTGACGTAGGAATAAAAACGAAGAGATCACTGAAGAGATTCTTGACATGATGCAGAAGAGATGACATCATTCCTAGGGAAAAAAACAGACGTCGGAAAAAAAACGAAGGGATCACTGAAAAGATTCTTGGCATGATGCAAAAGAGTCGACATCATTCCAAAAAAAAAAACTCACGTCGTAAGAAAAACGAAGGGATCACTGAAGAGATTCTTAGCATGATGCAAAAGACACGACATCATTCCAAGGGACAAAAGCTGACGTCGGGAGAGAAACGAAGGTATCACTGAAGAGATTCTTGACATGATGCAAATGAGATGACATCATTCTTAGGGAAAAAACAGACGTCGGAATGAAAACGAAGGGATCACTGAAGAGATTCTTGGGATGATCCAAAAGAGATGACATCATTCCTAGGATAAAAAACAGTCGTCGGAAGAAAAACGAAGGAACACTGAAGAGATTCTTGATATGATGCAAAAGAGACAGAAAGCGATGCCAAGATATGGAACGAAATACAAGAAACTACACAAGGAAATAAAGAGGAAATGAAGACAAGCTCAAGAAAGATGGCTCAACAACGAATGTGCCGAAGTAGAGAGACTGAGCCTGACAAATAATGGTGATATGCATAAAAATATATAGAAACTAGCAGGACAAAAGATCCACTCAGCAACAGAATATATAAAAGCAAGGGATGGTACACTCATACTAGAAAAAGAAAAAATACTTCAGAGATGGGATGAGTATATTGTTGATCTCTTCCTCAACAAGAGAGAGCAACCAACAATAAAGAAAAATACATATGAACCAGGAATATTAAAAACTGAAGTGGAATCAGCAATGGCCAAATTGAACATAAACAGCAGGACCTGATGGGGTTATAACAGAGATGTGGATGTCCGGAAGAACTGCGTGGACACGGATGTGCACGGACGTGTTTTGGTCATTTGCTTTCTGGTCGGTATAGAGCAAACATCCAGTCCCTCGGTTTTGCTCGGTCGGTATCACCACAGGCTTTGCTTTAAACCGGCTCACAGAAATAATAAATGAAATCTACAACAGTGGAAATATACCAAAGGACCTAAGCAGACCCATTTTCATAACACTGCCTAAGAAGTCAGGTGCAAAAAATGTGAACTGCATTGAACAATCAGTTTAATGAGCTACATAAAAAAAAACCCATTGCCCAGATTCTGATGAGTGCACAGCGGAATTGTCCCAGAGATAGAACAAGAACAGTGTGGCTTCTGTAAATGAGTAATGCAATCAGAATGCTATCTGAAAGAGCAATACAAATGCAGTGGGACCTTTATCTGTGCTTTATAGACTATGCAAAGGCATTTAACCAAATATACCACAAAAACTTGACAGACAGGCTTGACAATCTTGACATTTTTGGAAAAAAAACTTTAGGATAATCAAGAATCTATGTTGGCAGCAAATTGCTTGCATACTGATAGGAAATTAATTCAGCAGATATACAAAAATAGAAAGGAGTGAAAGACAATGTATTTTCTCACCGGATCTATTCAACCTATACAGCAAAACAATTATGAGAGAAATAAAATCCTTCCCGTAACCATTGGCAACCACAATCTCAACAATAAAAGATATGCAGATGACATAGTGTTGATAGAAGACACAGAAAAGAAAATTCAGAACCTTCTACAGAGGAAGCAGGAGAAGAAGAGAAGAAAGGAGCATAAACTTCAAGAAAACTGAATGTATGCTCATCAGCGAAGACCCCAATATGCCAACTACAGGTCAAAGAAACCAAAATAAAACAAGTAAAGGAATTCAAATACTTGGTTAGGAAATATTTTGACAGAGGATAGAAAGTGCAACATGGAGTTCCAAAGCTGCATTGGAATGTCCAAAGGACGCATTTCAGAAGCTAACCAGAGTACTGAGAGACAGAAAAATCTCATTGAAAACAATAAAAACAGTACTGGATTTCTATATGATATATGAACTTCTATATGGAATTTAATGCTGAGCTATCTCCTCAAGGATGAAGGAGAGGCTTGGGGCAGCAGAAATGTAGTTTTACAGAAGGATGCTGAGAATAACATGGACTAGGCACATGAGCAACAATGAGGTGCTGAAGAAGATGCAAATGAGAAGAAAACTCATACTTAATATCTAAAAGAGACAGATGAGGTTCCTGGGAAGTGTAATGAGGAATGAGGTCCTGGAGAATTTAATACTCACAGGACAGATAGAGGGAAAGAGAGACAGGGAAAAGCAGTGCAAGACATACTTGATATGCTTGAGCAAATGGATGGTGGATCGAAGTTTGGGAGAGATACCAAAAGGAAAAATATTGAGAGTGACAAGAGACAGAGCCAAGTGGAAGTCCATGATCATCTACGTCCTCAAGGGACATGGCACATGAAGAAGAAGAATATATTACCTTGATTGGCAAAAATATAGTTGACAAAAATATTCAGCCACAGATGGTGGGGGTGAGGTGCAACATCAAAGGCAGAAACACAGGCAACAATCAACTTGAAAGGCAAAATCCAGTGAAGATGATTGACAGATGTATCTGGTCATAAATGATGTCTATTGAGCAACAACCTGAAAAAGCAAAAATGTATGAGAATTTTGGGGTTATATAAGTCTGGGGTTTCTGGCTGAAGAGAAAGATGGATAGAGTGAGAGACAGACAGACAGACAGACAGACACAGACAGACAGACAGAGAGAGAAAAGGAAGAGAGATCCATGCTGGGTGAAAAAGTAGAGACTGGGTGACATCTCCCTAACAGCTTCCACATATGTTTGCAGTCTCTCTCTGGCTGCTCTCCTGCTACACAACCATCAGCGACAAAGAATAAAAATATAAGATTATATGTTTACATGTTTCTCCTTATCTGTTAAAACGATTGTTGTTTTCCAGCAAAGTAATATATGACACATGATTTGCGAAAAGAAATTCATGTCCCATTTTTTTCTTTCTATAATGACATTTCAAAATATTTCATATCAAATAATATAGGAAGACAAAATGAAAGCTGACAAATCTTTGGATTGTCTCCATTTTTGCTAATGATTTCTCGATATTTTACTTGATGCAGTAATACTCTTCTCTTTTGATGAAATCTTTTCAAGTGCAAAATATATTTCTTTCATTTGGTGAATAAACAGGCTGAAACCCCAAAAGATTGCAACACGAAACACATTGAATATTAACAAGAGTTACTATCAAAATCTCAGACAATAACATTTTATAACCTTCAGTGCGAAAACTACTCCCCAACAGTTTGGTCTGTTTTAAAATTTTCATTGAGCTTTTCAGTCATACTGAAGAATTCACACCACAGTATAAACATATTCAGTTAGTTAGGCCTTATCGCTAGCTAAAGAGTATAATGAAATAAATGAGGCAGAATTAGAGATAATTTGGCACTGCCGTAAAACCCTATTATATTTTAATGATGAAATATGGATAAAAAAACTGATGCCCAGGAATTTGATAATCCTATGGGGGCATATGATGGGGCGGAGGTGGCGGAGCTGATCGGTTGTTTACTGCTTCATAAACTTAACGCCATTTTAGATTTCCATAACCACGGTTTATACCGGGACGATGGATTAATTATAGTAGATAAATGTACACCTAGAATAGGCGATAAAATTAGAATAGGCGATAAAATTAGAAAGGAGATACAAAAATTTTTCAAATCTTACGGTTTAAATATCGAAATAGAATATAACATTAAGATCGTTAATTATTTGGATATAACATTAAATTTAAATAATGGATATATAACACCTTACATTAAAAATAACTACACCCCCAATTATGTTAATAAAAATTCTAACCACCCAACCCATATTCTTAAGAGCATTCCTAATGGAATATCAGTTAGATTGTCCACTAACTCTTCTAATAGTGAAATTTTTGAAAAGTATAAGAAGATTTACCAGACTGCATTAATAAAAAGTGGACATTCACAAACCCTAAAATTTTCTGACCAAAATAACATTAAAAGTAAAAATAAAAATAGACCTAGAAACATTATATGGTTTAACCCCCCCTATAATAAGGAAGTTAAATCTAAAATAGGTAAAATGTTTTTTAACCTTATAGATAAACATTTTAGCCATGACAGCAAGCTTAAAAAAATATTTAATAGAAGCACAATTAAACTGAGTTACTCTTGTTTGCCAAACATTGGCAAAATAATTAATAATACCAATAAAAGTAAATTGAAAAATAGTACTAATAGTACTACCACTATCAACACTAATAAGAATAATTGTAATTGTAGAATAAAAACCGAGTGCCCTATTAGAGGTAACTGTAACCAAGTTAACGTAGTCTATAGGGTTAAAGTGTATAAAAATGAGAATGATAAAAACCCTAAAACGTACATAGGGGCTACGCATGATAATTTTAAAATTAGGTTTTATAACCATAAAACCTCTTTTAAAAATGAGAAGTATAAACATAGTACGACCTTATGTAATTACGTATGGGACATAAAAACTAAAACTAAAAGAGACCCCATATTGAAATGGGAAATAATAAAAAAATGTCCCGATTACAACAAGGGCAGTAAATTCTGTAATTTATATGGTGAGGAGAAATTAGCGATAGCTAGGTTCGAACCTGCCCATAACCTAATTAATGCCAAAACAGAAATACTGAACAGATGTAAATTCCATAAAATTAAATTTCTTGCTTAGTGTGTTAGCGTAGTTTGGATTTTTTTTTTTCTTTTTTTTCCTTTACCCCCCCCCCCCCCCGGTTAGTGGTCTGGTTCGTTAGTCTTTGTCTTGGTGGTGTCTATTTATTTGGATAATCTTTGGTTTGCCTTTGCCCTGACGAGCCGTTGTGTGAAACCGCAGTAGGTTTTGGCTATCTTGTGATTCTTTATGTGTCTTTGCTCTACTTTTGCTTTTCATTTGTACTTTTACATTTGTTTGTATTTGTATCGAGCACTTTTTCTTCTTTTTTTGTGGTTGGTTCCGTTTGGGGTTTTTTTCTTTACTGCGGAGTATTGTATGCCTTGCCTTTATTCCGCGGATTTCTTTTTTTTCCCCCCTCTTATCCAACGCCTTAGTGCGACGGATGTTAACGGAATTAGATTCTGTCGGTTATTCGTTTTTCTTAAAGTTTATCTTTGTAGAATTTTAGGATTTAGATACTTACAGAGTCAGTTTAGGTATTATTTTGAATATATATATATATATATATATATTACAATGGTTTATAAAAGATTACATCACTACACAAAAATTTTCATGTTTCAGAGCAATACTGTTCTCCTTCAGGAGATATTTTAAAATAGATGGTGAAAATGATTTATTTAGATAATATAAAATGAATTCATGGTTATTTATAAAATGAAGGGGAAGTAGCTGGAGAATATGCTTGTAGATGTGTCAATATTGTTCAATCAAAAATGAGAATTAGTTAACTATGAAGATGAAAATATGGGTTACGAAAGGAAGCAGAGTAATACCTTATGCATTACACCCTAATCTTTATTTGGTAAAAATTTCATTGCTAATCACGCATTACTTTTTAAGAAATATATATATTTATGTCTTTGTTGTTTCCGTTCCTTATATTATGGCAGCTACTATATATATATATATATATATATATATATATATGAAAGCATACATACAAATATATGCATACATGCATACACATACACATCAGATAGTAAAACAAAATACCAATATATCTACTAGTACAAAAAATAGATGTACACCTATATACATACATACACTAATCTGTAGACATTTATTTGCCTTTATTTGATGGGTACTTTCATCCAACCTGAACACTCTGTTCACTGAACCCGACTGTGGAATTCTCTTCCAAACGATTGCTTCCCCGATGGCTACAATCTTCAGGAGTTTAAATGTAAGGTCAATAGACACCTCCTAACACACTAACCTGCTCCCATTCTATCAAACACTCTTCCCATCTGCCCAACCCTCATCCTTGGTATCCTTACTCATCTGTCACCTTCCTCCTGACATTCCCTATGTCTAACCACTCCTTCTCTTTACCTTCCCCTATGTAGACCCATGCGCAATAGTGGCAGTGGAATGCCTTGCTTGGGGTGAGATGATTAAAAAAAAAAAAATCCAACACTCCGACGAATTCCACCTAAGTATCCAATCCAATCCGGCATATATCACCACATTAACACCTGACTAGCACCCAACCTAACACCAATTGTCAACCTATACAGCTATAATCCAACACCGATTGTCGATTGTCGTGCTAATACTTGACAGACCCTAATCCAGCATATACCATCCAACCAATACCCAACACACTTACCCATATATATATATATATATATATATATATATATTTTCTAACCATATATTATTAAATATAAGAGACAATGAATGTCTATTATGTTTAATCATGAGCCATTCTAAACATCATATTTTGGCTTTAATTTCAGGTGAAAATAAAAACAAAAATTCTCCAACATTTGGATAATTTTTTATTAAGTTGGTTCTAAGCTTTCGGCTCAGAGTTCAATTAAACAACATTTCTAAGAAAAACATAGACATGTAGGTAATATCGGACAGATTATGAGATTTTACCTTGTCAACATTGACTGATGATGAGGTAAACTCTTGAAACAGAGAAATTTTCATGTTGCAATGTAAACTATATCAATTTTAAATAAAAAACAAATTTGATTATATCATGCTCCATAATATTTGTTGTATTGAGCACTTTTGAAAAAATAGTAAATGCTGGAGAGCTCGTAATTCTAAAACTGTTGGTTCTCTTCATCTGGATACATATATATTTATCATCCATATACAAGCCTGTTTCACTGTATCACAGCTCATCAGTGTGGCTAGACATCCACTTGCTTCTGGCCAGGATCAAAACTTGACTAATTTGGTGTCAGTCGGAGCCCCTACTCTCTAAGCCATAGGCGCATAGAATGAGAGAGGAGAAATTTTAGCATGTTATATATATGCGGTGTATACATACGCCAGTCACTGGAAGAACTCAATTCATTGCTAAAGAGTAACGAATAAATCGCAGAAGTGGTAACTGTTTTTTAAATTTTCCTCTCCAGAGAGTTGAATCGTAATGAGAGCATAATATATTTGTCATCCACATACAAGCCTGTTTCACTGTATCACAGCTCATTATTGCTTCTTGCCAAGATTGAAACTCAATATATATATATATAATTTCCATTTGTAAACAAGTTATTATGCAACCTAGGTTTCTACCATGAGTGGTGTCTTCAGGTGATTTTCAATAAATGATTTTACTGTTTACCATTTTTTTGAGAAAAAAATGATAAACGGTAAAATCATTTATTGAAAATCAAAAAAACAGTAAACAGTAAAATCAGTTACTGAAAATCGCCTGAAGACACCACTCATGGTAGAAACCTAGGCCACGGAATAACTCATTTACAAATAAAAAATATTCAAAAGTTCAACAAAATAATTGTATTGAACACTTTTTAATACAAATGTGCACTGGTCTAATCATATTATGACCAGAAACTAATTAATTAAACAATCAATATATATATATTGATTGTTACTATTGACTATTTACGCTCTCACACCCTGATTGAGCACTCTGTAAGAATGGTAGACTTTGAAAAACAGTAGCTACTCTGGCATGTACACATCGCTCATTCAGTAATGGATTAGAGCACTCTGGCTATTGGGCAGGTATAATGACAATATACATGCTAAAAAGTCTGCCTTCTTCTACCGAACGCCCAAAGCCCAGAGGTAAAATCGCTGACTGACGCCAATTCAGTCGGGTTTCAATCCTGGGTTAAAAGCAATTGGAATCTAACCGTACTGATGAGCTGTGATACAGTGAAACAGATCTGTCTGCAGATGACTATACATATATATATATATGTATATATATATATAAATGTCCAGTTCGTAAACGGTGAGGATAATCCAACAAGATTAATTTAATATAAAATATTAAGTGTCATATATGGATGTTATGCAGAGCAATATGATATTTATAAAGGAAAACTCAACATGTCATTTAAATTGGTTATAAATTATAATTCATTTCAATGACCTCAATTAGCTCATTTCATCAGACCACACAATATTCCTTCCATTTGGTACAAAAAATTTTGCCGGAATAAACATTTTCTTTAACTGAAGAGAAAGATAAAAAAAATAAAAATAAAAAAGAAGGAAAAGAGAAAAAGGTAAAGAGTCAGGGCTTAGGCATTGGCATCAGATCAGCTGGGGGTATTCAGACCAGTTGTGAAGATGTTGACCTCTAAAGAAACTTCTAATTCCATGGATACATGTGTATGTGTAACCCCATAAATTAACCCACCCATATACACTAACTTATATCCATATACACATATGCGGTATGGGTGGAATAATATTCCTTGTCCAAAGAAACACTATTTTTTTAAAAAGTGCTCAATACAAAGTAAAGCTAATAATATTTATTCAGAAATTATAACATCGAGATGTTACAATATCACTACAAAAGTAGCGATTTTGTTTCGACACTTCTTGTGTCTTGTCAAGTGATGTGGTTATTTTAAATTGAATGGTTTTAAAAGGTTAAAAACAAGCAAGACCCCTTTAATCAGGGAGGCATTTTGTAGTGATATTGTAACATATCCATGTTATAATTTCTAAATATATATATATATATATATATATATATATATATATATAAAAGCAATCTGTGTCTAACTGTACTGATGAGCTGTGATACAGCTAAACAGATCTGTCTGCAGATGACTATATATATATATATATATATATATATATATATATATTGATTGATTGATTGATTGATTGTTTAATACTTAATTTTTGGTCCTAATAGGGTTAGACCAGTATACATTTGTATTAAAAAGTATTCTATATAATTATATTGTAGAACTTTTGAATATTTTTTCATTTTTAAACGAGTTATTTTGCTACCTTGGTTTCCACCATGAGTGGTTTCTTCAGGTGATTTTTAATAAAAAAATTAAAAGATTTTTATTAAAAATTGCCTGAAGACACCACTCATGGTAGAAACCAAGGTAGCGAAATAACTCGTTTAAAAATGAAAAAAATAAAATAATATATATATATATGTATATTTACACACTCATAATTTTGCATTAGTTATCTGTCTTTTTTCTTTTTGAATATTTTTCTCATTTTTTGTTTTTTTTTTTGATCTTTGTTTTTTCATTTTCTTTTTTTCTTCTCGTGTTTTTTTAGGGGGCCCTGGGTTAGGAAAAGAGCTAGGCTTAGGGTTGTTTATTCACTTGGTCATTTGTTACTGAAATCAAACATATTATATTTTGAAAGTCGGGCTTGAATTCTTGGTGAAAGATTGTGCAGATTAGCTTTTATATAAGACATCATGTCAGTATGACAGGGTACAAGTGTCAATATGACACAAATTAATATCCTGCAATGGTCATACTTAACAATAAGCTAATGTCATTGAGTTTGAAATTGGTAAATTAGATTCAAACACTTTTGGAAAGGCATGAACTCATTTATCCACTCAACCATAAGTAAGTAGCAGGACAGATAGAACCTGATGATAGACCATCTTGTACTTTTCTCCCTCAATTAACTGGTATATATATATATATATTTTTAATCATGTCACCCCAAGCAAGGCGGTAATGCCACTGATCTGCAGGGGGCTACATAAGAGTAAAAAGATTAAGTAGAAGAGAGTGAAGAGGAAGATGAACCAGTTAGAAAGAAGCAAGAGAAGGATGTGATGACAATTGCAAAGGTGGAGAGAAAGGAAAGGATATACGGGGTGGTGAAGGAACTAGAGTCAAGTGGTTAATAGATAAGTATTGACATTGCATTTAAATTCCTGGAGGTTGTAGCCGTCAGGAAAGCAAAAATATGGAAGCAAGTTCCACAGGAGGGAAGTGCGAGTGAAGAAGCTGCAGGAGTAGAATTGTCGTCTGCATTTGGTTAATCTAACTGTGAATGGGTGGGACCCAGTTGCCAATCTGGTTGCACGAGTAAACATCTGTTGCAGAGGCACCAGTGACTTAAGTTCATTGGAGCAGAAGCCATGAAAGTATTTATAGAACAGACAAAGTGAGGCCACATCTCGTCCGTGGGGAAGTGGCTGTAGTCGAGCCGCCAAGTCAGTACCTATCACATTATTGATTCTCCTTTGGAGCCTGTTGAGAACACTGAGATGAACAGCAGGGGCGCCTGACCATATATGTACACACTATATATATAGTGTATTTGGCCAGCAATCTCACTTTTATGCAAGTTTCATTAAAAATGACAGACAATGTATTATCATTAAGTTTTTTATATAATTTTTCATGTGTTCTTATAATTTTTTTCAGAACTCATATTATATAAAAATTTGCCAAAAGTTTTGTACTTTTGAGTGCTTTTGGCTATACTTTTAGCCATTATCAAGAATTCATTTTGTTTTATTTGTAAATAAACATGTGTGTAATATATATAGAGTCATGGAAATTAGCGAAGATTAACGAAACTTGGTTATAAACAACCAACAATTTGAAATGATTTGTTTGAACATTATTTTTTATCAATACACGTATTTAAGTAGATATTCTGTTTTTAATTAAACAGTATTATATATTTATATCTACTGGCCTGATTATTTACGATAAATTTTTATTATGAAAATGTGTGTCATATGGCAGGATCTATGTCATGTGTATGTTAAGTTTTAAACACAGAATATATGTGTGTGTGTGTGTGTGTGTGTGTGTGTGTGTGTGTGTGTTCCTCCTGAAAAAAACTTGCAATAAGCATGGATTTTTATCATGTAAATAAACCAAAATGTCTGAACTTCTGTATCTCTGGATCCTGCAAACAACTCTCATTCCTCTGCTTCCAATTTTTAATTCATTGCCATCGAGAATCGTTGCAGCTAACAAAATATTGAAACAGCCATTTTTAAATGGTGCCTCACCTTTTCCAATTTATGGGACATGAGCACGTTTTGATAAACCGACTATATCAGTGTCGGGCCGCCTTATATTGATTTCTCAGTCCATGCAACACACGAGAAGAACATCACATCCAATAAGATTAAATGCACGCAGAAGTATGGAGACTCAGTGATTGGAAGTATTTAAAAGAATCAAGTAAATTGGAAACTATTGCTTCTTGCAACTTTTGAATATTGCTGATCTAAAATCTCTCCTTGAAACAAATGAAAAACAGTCAGTACTTTAACTTATCTCATTTGTTCAACTCTGCCAGTTGAACACGTCAGCCATTGATTTCTTGCATGCTATAAGCAAGGAACTGTAATTCAGAAATGTACATATTAAGAACAACTAAAGATAAAAACTATATAAAATATTAATAAATGGATAAATAGATAGACCGATAACATATCCTAAGGTGTAAATGAGATACTATTCACCTGCAGTTCCACAGAAGTTTGAATCCATACTTGTAAATTCTCATCTGAACATAAAATGCTGTAGCATGTGTCTCCCCCCAGGTGATGCCAGAATGGACTTTGCACTCGGTGACCTTTAGAAAAAGCAGGTTCAGGGATGATCTGAAGAGTGACATCCTAACCATTCAGTGCATTCCTATGCAATTGGCCCAAGTGCATCTTGAATGTAGGCATGAGAAAGAGCCGTCTAATAGATTTATAAACACAAATGATAATGGAGAGAGGAGTTTGTAACATCCCATAATGATATAGTGTTATGGGGAAACACACCTATTCCTCAGATAATGGACTCTCCCTTCTATATTAATAAGAGTTAACTGGAAGTTAACAGGAGAAAGGAGTTCTTGGGGAGTTCATAGGAGTTCTTTAGAGCTCTATTGCAGTTCAGTAGAACTACTAGGCAGTTGATATTAGTCGGCAGTTAGCTGAATACTAAGGAGTCAGCTTTCAGTAGAAGTTTACCAAGTTCCTAACATTTTGGGTGCGTTAAGTCGACTAGCAACTGACATAACACGATTATAACCTCCAGTGCGAAAACTACTCCACAGCATATAGTCAACATACAGACGAGAGTCCCGGCAAAGGGTGCATATACACACACACACACACACACACACACACACACACACACACACACACACACACACACAGGTAACTGATGGTAACTAACAAAATCTAGAATAAAACAAACAATTGCATATGAGTGATTCAGATTTGTTTTAATTAGTTCTCATGATAACACCATTTTTCAGTCAATTCAGTGCCATACAGGATACACGCTTGGACAATCATGTTTTTTTCTGTACATGACTGACTGGGCAGAAGATTTTCCCATAGTAGGTTGCCATTTCTTTCTGTGGTAGATTGATTGCCAACCAAGGCTACAGAACCTAAACCACTCTCTCACCGGCATGACGTGGCTTCCCTGTGCCTCTTTTATAAGTACTTTCATGGCTTCTGCTCCGCTGAACTTAGGTCATTGGTGCCGCCTAGGTACGAATTTACACAATATACTAGATTATCAACTAGGTCCCACCCTTTTACAGTGAAACAGATAAGATGTAACCGTAATTTCTACTCCAACAGCTTCTTTTCTCGCACTTCCCGCCTATGGAATTCCCTTCCACATGCCTGCTTCCCTGATAGTTACAATCTCCAGAAGTTTAAATGTAAGGTCAATAGACACCTCCTAACAGACTAACTTGCATCTATTCTCTCAAACACTCTCACCATTTAACCAACCCTCATTCTCGGTACCCTTACCCGTCTATCACCCTCCTTCTGACATTTCCTATATCTAACCATCCTTTTCTTCTCCCTCCTGCTATTCAACCCATAGCAGGAGGGAGAAGAAACGGTTTTATTCCTTTCCCAAGGGTATTTGCACATAAATGAAAGTAACAAATTCAACTGGAATTCAAACTCAGCCCTGATTTCTCATATTCAGAACTGATATCTCCATCACATTACAACTCACATTCATATTATAAAACCTTTTATAGCAAAACTATCAAAACTATTTACTCAACAATATGTCAAACAATCTTGAGGATAAAGATTTTATTTTAGTCATTAAGAGGATTCATTATTAGCATGTAGGAAATTTTTGACTATTCCCATCTTTGATTTTGAAAAATGTTTTGACTGGTTCATTCTCTAATATTCTTTAGGTGACACTTTTTAGTCAGTGTCAAGTACATTCCTGATTAGTCGACAATATTGCATTATGCAATCGTTCTGAGGCTGAGCATTCTTTAAGAATTAAGTCAGTTTAAAAAGATCAAGTTATCAAAAAATTAAACAGCCCATCTGTGAAATCCCACAAAGCAATGCTAACAAATAATGAGCAAATCAATAACTAATATTTAAGTTCACACAAAGTTTTCTGGTTAAAGAATTAATCATTCAAAATAAAGAATAGAAAACAAAAAAGTTTTATTTCATCTCAAATATTTCTTGTTTATATTTCCTTTAATCAGGAAGCCATTTACTCACCTCTAGCTTCTCACGTTCTTTGTTTTTCTCTGTTTTAGTTTTTTAAAAAGAAACAGCAACAAATGCCAACAATTTACAGTCATGATTTTGGTTGACGTCAAACTTGTTGATAACGCCCCATACTTTGCTGCCATATGCCATGAGTTTAGTAGATGCCAAGATTGTGTTATTGTATTTCAAAGCAATGGGTCAGGGTTCAATCCTAGATAAAAGCCAGACATTTGAATTTTAATTTTCAAGACCTGGATAATTGATGCAGTATAATCTTCCCATGGTTGTTTTTCTCTTATTTTGTCTTTTGTACCGAATTAAGCTAAACTTTGTAATCAGCAATAAAGTTGGCAATTAAAGAATTATGCCATCTGTTATGAATCCCAAACAAAGAAATGCCTGTAAATATTTTTAAAAAATAAATAACTATTTCCAAATTAGATGGTAAGGATGGGAATATCCATAAAGGATAAAAATTAGTGAGTATTCAGCAAGAAAGAATTACTGGTGAAAAAAAGAAATTGTTCTACTTTCTCTGGTTTCATCCTGACTTTATAAGTAAAATGGAAAGAGATATAATGTGTGTGTGACAGGATGAAAGGCCCAAAAAGTAAAGGGAGTAAAGAAAAAAGTGCTCAATGTAAAAGAACAGAGCTAAAATATATAAAATAAAAAATAATGAAAATAAAATAAAATATAGAAATGCATAAAAAGAAAAACAAAACTGCGCTCAGTGTAAATGAATGGAGTTCTAAAAACATAATATACTTTTGATGTTTACTTTATTTAGAATTCAGAGTTTTACATACAGCACAATCATTAACAATAAAAGGGACAAAGATATACCTTCTTTATCACATAGAGAGAGAGAGAGAGATAACGAACAGGCTTTGACAGACAGATAAATGAATGATGGATAGATAATGAACAGGTAGTGATAGATAGATAGATAGATAGATAGATAGATAGATAGATAGATATGAAAAGACTGACATAGATAGATAGATAGATAGATAGATAATGACCAGACCTTGACAGATAGATAAATGAATGAATAGGCCAAGATAAATAATGAACACACAATGATAGATAGATAGATAGATAGATAGATAGATAGATAGATAGATAGATATAAACAGACTGACATAGATAGATAAATAGATAGATAGATATTTTTATTTGGCCAGGACTTTTCAGCACTCAAAAGTATCTTCAACAATGTTTGTTCAAACACATAAACCATGAATCTTTGTTTCCGATAGTTTTTAATTCAACTTTGTGTTGATTATTTTCAACAAATTCTCTCTAGGTTTGATGTCTGGAGACTCTTCAGGCCAAAACAATCTTTGAATCTCATAATCATGGTAAAAAGTATTGACTGATTTATTACAATGAGCAGAAGCACTGCCTAATTGGGTTAAGAAATTTGTTCTTTGAAAGGAATGATAGACTTTCTGAAATTCTTTCTCATTGTAACTGGTACTGATTCTTTCATGGCATAGAATCAAACAGTCCCATATCATTTTGCCATCACCCCCAAGCTTTCTTGTGGGTTCTAGATCATCTTCATTGAATTCTTCTCTTGTCTCAAATCTATGAAATCTCTTTCCTTTGAAAGCAAAACACCTAGTGAACATTTTTCTTCTTTATTCAATTAAAAATATAACAATGATCGAAATAAAAACAGTAAGTAATGATCCGATTTCTGTATGTCTCTGTCACTATTACAAAACAAAAAACAGCACATCACGGAACAATTTTTGTTAGTAAAATACCATTAAAATGCTACTATTTGAAAATAAAGTAATTTCTAATCCAATCAAGCTACTAGTTTCCAAGTAAGTTTCAGTCCAATAAAAATTATGAAGAAAATCTTTGCCAAAGAAAAATAACTCTAGATCTATTAACTGCTGTCTACAGCTATATTGTGTTGAATACACTGGTTCCTGTCCGATCACCGAAGTTAAGCAACATCTAAGCCTGGTCAGTACTTAAATGGGTGACCATTTGGGAATTCCAGGTGCTGTAAACGTAAGGACCAAGAATGGTCCACCGGTCCTCCAGGTTTGGGGGTTGGGTACAGGGCTAACAACCCTACCCCGTAAAAAACAGTTTGTTACAGAAACAGCAAAAAGTTGCTGCCCGATGCAGCATCTGGGGGTGATGGATAAATGATGATGATATTAACTGCTACTTACAGAGCCATTTCCCTGAGATTTCTTAATAAAAAGCAATTAAAACCCTTTGATTTATCCACACTGTCAACTACAGTGGCTTCTTCTTCTTCTTCATCAAATGTATCTCTTTAAGAAATATTACTATATTTTAAATGTTAATAGAAATCAGTAAATGAATGAAAGAATAAAATTATCATTAAATTTTTAAGAACATCTATTTTTTATTATTTTTGTTGTTAAAAATTGACTGCACTAAACCAACAAAATAAATAAAGTTTTAAATAAATTTTAAAACACGTCCTCTTTCAAATAAAAAATGTTACTTACTGTCAATAAATAAGAAAGAAATAATAAATAATAAAAGAATAAAATTATAGGCAAATTTTACAAAAAACAATCTGTTGTATCCCAGGAGGGGATAAACAGAGAAAGAATAGTGCAAGAAATAACTCTCAACACTGAGGATATATAAATAGAGATTTATTATACCTCAGTACAATAAACCAAATACGCGTACACCAACGAACAGTTAACAAGAATAACAATTAAGAAGGCAATGTCTCTGTATAGGACGTATGCGTCCGTCTTGAGAAGAAGGCTTCCGTCTAGTGACGTCTAACTCTAGTCTAAGGCCAATGGCTTTCGACTCTGGTATAATGACAAATAATCTTGATCACTCCCGTGTAACGACGAAGACTCTCGTATAGTCACGAACACACTCGATCTCTCTTGAGTGCTCTCTCTCTAGTTCGTTCTTGTCTAGGTCTTTTATAACCCAGGCTATACCCATTCCTGGGTAGGACAGGATATTACTCCACAACACAATTGAATAAATAAAAGAAACAGTGACATGTCAGTTCAGATATAATAATAATAATAATAATAATAATAATAATAATAATAGTATTATTAGTATTGATGTTTTGTTTCGTTGAGCCGTTGCTACGCCAAAGGTTTTTTTTTAACCAGCGTCTTTCTCCTTGAATTCCAATCACGTCTATGTCATATGTTGCTTGGCAGCCCATTTAGGAGAAGGAAAACTCCGAACAACAACCCGCAACTCAAGGTGTTAATCGTGCCGAGGAGTGAATGGCTACTGCGTTATGAGGTCACAAACGATCCCCTACAGGCTTCGGGACCCTGTTTGTAAAAGACCGTTACCCAACGTGTCGGGCAACTTTGGGTGGACTTTTGGACCCGTGCGTCACTCGTGGGAAAAACATGAAAAATACAAATAGAAATAAAAAGTCCAGTATGGCTCTTCCAGTGGATAAACAGGGAGCCTGTCCTTCAGGAGGGAACCTACCTGAGGTCGAAAAATCTACCATAGGAACAAACTCCTACACAAAGAATGAATCTTCAGGTCCCCACAACCAGGATAATCCTAATGATGGTTCTGAAAATTCACCAGCTAGATCTACAACCGTATATTTAAAGAAAGAAAAAATAAAATGGTCTCATGAGGAGTACAAAGTCGTTATGACTGCATTTCATGAAGCGTTACTCAAACCTCAAAAAAACATGACTCGCCAAACATATGACATTTGGCGTGAAAAAGTTGGTCAAGCAAATAGAAAGTATATTGACGAAAATAAATTAGCCAATGTACGTAGGTACATTATTCGTAATAACCGACTGACAGAGGCTGAAATTAATGAAATTAAAAGAATTGTAACAAGAAGAGACGAATCAACAAAATATAAAAAGGAACCGGAATCAGAAATAAAAAGTAATAACATCAAACAAGCCACAGGTCATAATGTAGAAACCGTGAAACACGCAAATCACTGCGAAGATAATGAAGATTATTTGGCGGAAAATAAGAACAATATACAGGAAGCCAAGATAGAAATAAAAAACCATCTAAGTCAAATACAAAATATTACAATGGAGGAACGAGAACAGCTCCCAAAATTACAACCAACAAAACATAACCTCCGAACTATTAAACTCTACAATGCAGCACTGAAATTAATACTAGATGAAGACACTCATACAAACCTCAACGAAGTAATATATGCATCAGCAACTGCAGCAACAAAAAATTGAATTTCAAAATAAAAACAAGGCAGTCTCGCAGACGTGAAGATCCACCTTGGAAAAGAAAAATAGAAAAAGAAATCGAACAACTTAGAAGTGAACTATCAGTACTGGATGAACTGAGTAGAGGAATAAATGTAAGAACTAGGAAAAGCAGAAGAGCCGAAAGAAAATATAACATTAGGAATGAAAATGAAGTCATATCAAATAAAGAAAAAATAAAGCAAAAAATCCAACTGAAGGCTCAAAGAATAAGACGCTATGAAAAAAGAGCAAGATTTTACAGACAAAACAAGATTTTTCAGACTGATACAAAGAGATTTTACAGGGAAATAGGTAAAAAAATAATTGAAGTGACAGTCCCCCCCAGAATGGAAGAAGTCACACAGTTCTGGAAAAAGATATGGGCTTGCCCTAAAGAACATAGCAAGGAAGTACATTGGATTGCGCAAGAGATAGAACGAATGAAAAATAAACCAGAACAGACATGGTCTGGAATTACAGAAGATGATGTTAAATTTGCACTAAAAAAAGCACACAATTGGAAATTCCCAGGTATAGATAAAATTCCTAACTTTTGGCTATATTATTTAAATGCAGCACATAAAAAACTAGCCAAAGAACTTCAAGAAATGGTTGACGATCCCACTAAAATTCCTGCATGGATGACCAAAGGAATTACATTTCTTCTACCCAAGAATGGTGACACAAACAACCCGAAAAACTACAGACCAATTACATGCCTTCCGACAACATATAAACTATTAACATCTATTTTAACAAAACAGACATATTTATTCTTAGAAAGAAATGACATGATACCGCTTGAACAAAAAGGGTGCAAACGTGGCTGTTATGGTTGTAAAGACCAATTGCTAATTAACAAAATGATCCTGGAAAACTGCTACAGTACAAAGAAAAATCTTAGTACTGCCTGGATAGATTATCGAAAGGCATTCGATAGTGTGCCACATTCCTGGATTTTAAAGACTTTAAATATATACAAGATATCGCCCGTCATCATCAATTTCATCAAACAGTGCATGTCTATATGGAAAACAACCCTTTACCTCAATCATATAAATGGAACCTATAAGTCTGATGAAATAAACATCAAAAGAGGTATATTTCAAGGTGATTCTTTATCTCCCTTACTATTCTGCATATCATTAATAGCACTAACCAGTCAACTTAATAAGACAGAATGTGGTTATAAAATAGGCCAAAAGAAAATAAGCCATCTATTTTACATGGATGACAAAGTTATATGCTAAGAATGATAATGAGCTGGAAGGTCTTCTGCAAACTGTAAAATGCTTCAGCGAAGACATTGGAATGAAATTTAATTTGAATAAATGTGCTAAAGCTACAGTTTTGCGTGGATCAATACAAGAAACATCCTCAATTAGCTTAGACCCTGCTGTAACAATAAAAGAATTGAAACCAGAAGAAGCTTATAAATACCTAGGTGTAAATGAGAGCGAAAACATTCACCATAAAAAAATGAAAGAAATAGTGCGTAAAGAGTACTATAGAAGGCTACGAATGATATTAAAAACTGAATTAAATTCACAGAACAGAGTTATGGCCATTAATAGCCTTGCAATCCCAGTTGTCCAATATAGCTTTAACATCTTAAATTGAACTCTAAATGACATCAGGCGAATGGATGCTAAAACAAGAAAGCTTCTTTCTAAGCATAAGATGCATCATCCAAAGGCTGATGTAGACCGTCTATACATACCCCGTAAAGAAGGTGGAAGAGGTCTTATTCAGCTGGAATTGTCATACAAGACAACAACTATTGGCTTACTAACATACATAGAAACAACAAAGGATTGGATGATACAATTAGTAAGACAACATGAAGAAAGAAAGAAAAAATATTCAATAATAAAAGAAGGCAGTAAATACGAACAAGATTTACAGTTAGTAGATTCTGTAGAAAAGCAAAACAGAAGCCAAGAACCAACTATTGCGGCAAAAAATATGAAAATGAAAGCCAAAGATAAAGCTCTTGAACAGATGAAACAGCGCTGGCAAGACAAACCTCTGCATGGCCAATATCCAGAACGTGCTAATAAATCCAATGTTGACAAAGTTAATACTCATCGATGGTTACGTGCATCTGGATTAAAGTCTGAAACTGAAGGCTTTATTCTTGCAGCACAAGACCAAAGTCTTTTCACTAGAAACTTTCAGGCAAATATTATGCATAATAATATGGATCCAAAATGCAGGCTTTGTGATAAACACCAAGAAACAATAGACCACCTAATCTCAGGCTGTACTGTGCTTGCCCCAAATGAATATAAAAATCGCCACGATAGAGTTGGGCAATATTTACATTGGGCAATGTGCAAACATTATGGAAAAGCTGTAAACAAACACTGGTATGAACATCACCCAGCACCGGTTACAGAAATAGAAGATGTAACCATTCTATGGGATTACACCATCTACACAGACAGAAAAATTGAAGCAAACAGGCCAGACATTATTGTTAAAAACCAGAAAGAGAAAACTTGTCTATTAATTGATATGGCTTGTCCACCAGATTGTAACATAGCAATCAAGGAATTTGAAAAACTGTCAAAATATAAAGACCTGGAAATTGAAATAGAAAAAATGTGGAAATTGAAAACTAGAGTTGTGCCAGTGATAGTAGGTGCACTTGGAATGATAAAAAATGGAACAAAACAACACATTGAAAGAATCCCTGGAAACCCCAGCTTAAGAGATATACAAAAAATTGTCTTATTAAGTACAGCCCACACACTAAGGAAAACTTTATCTATGTAATGCTGGGGATGATAGGGAAGATAGAAAAACATGAAATGGAGCCATAACAACACGCCACTACCTGCCTTATGTCTCCCCGCAGACTTGGTTGGTAGTGAGACCAAAGCAGAAATCGAAATATGATGAAAAATAATAATAAGAGTATTATAAATAATAATAATAGTTGATTTTAGTAATAATTTTACTTTTTTATATGCCAAGTTTCTTGTGACATTTTCCTGTGTCTTATTACTTTGTTTAGTTTCAAGAAGACTTCTCTACTATTTCTGTGCCTTCAGATTTTTGTGTCACATTTTTTGTTGTCTGTTGCAACACTGCACAGATAGTTTCCATAAATGCTTGATTTTGATTTCCCAATTATAAAGTTGATAGTCCTTCGTTACTACTTTTCTTTACTGCCTTGTCTTTCGGGGTTTTTTTAGTTTGCCATGATAAAGTAGGAAGTGATTTGACCCCTTAATGTCAAGTCACAAATATAAATTTTGTCATTATCATCATTGATGCAAACTTGCTCAGATTTTCTTGACTAAGCCATAAAAAAGCCATGTTTACTGATGATATAATCATAGCAATAATTCAGTTTTAGAACTAGGCAATCCTAGCAATGTGGTATGATGTGCATTGTGGCGCAGTTGATATCAGCTCGGAATGAGAAATTGGGGAGCTGAGTTCGAATTCCAGTTGAATTCCCTGCATTCACTTACGTGCAAATACCCTTGGGGAAGGTATTAATCCCGCTCTTTCCTCCAGTTATGGGTTAAATAACAGGACAGATTGGGTTCTATAGGCTTGACCGGCAACCGGTCTACCACAGAAAGTAATGCCAACCTCCTGCGGGATAATGTCAGTCATATCTCTTTTGCACAAGAATGTATCATGTATGGCAGTTAATTGATTGACTGACTGATCCGAGCAATTTTGGCATTGCCAACATTTCATGTTATTTAACACTGTTTTCAAACTGAGATTAATATTAACTTCATCATGTTGCATCCTATGTCTTCTTTTGAATCTCATTGATTCTAATCCCTACCCTCCAACCTGCCTGGCTTAGATGGACCTGCCATGAGTAATATTCGTGCTGGTATAGTTCTTTGTGAGGAAGGCAGTTTCATTTCGTTCAGAATATCATTTCCTGACATCCACACATATTAAAGGCTAAAAAATATCAAAGTAAATAGATTAATTAATGTTTTTATCAACATTGATATTTATGTTACTAATATGTAAATATGTAAATATGTAAAAATCTCAAACAAGTTTGCTTGAGATTTTTTTCTGATTTTCACCAGATGTTCAGTTTTCTTATCTTTTTTGGCTGTAATTTGTGAACATTTGGAAATAAAAGATAAAATGTAAACGAAGAAAATCAACTAAAAGAAATATGAGTTAGAAAAAAAAACTCAGTGAAATTATATCAAACTTTTAGAACTGGGTCATTTATCAAAACAGCCAAAAGAAACTCGAAAGAAAAATATGAACTAAAAATGGAAGAAAAATCCAACAATTCTGATATAAAAACAAAAATGTAAAGATTAGAGAGAAAGTCAAAGAATCACAAGTGACATTCGTTTTTATTTTAATGTGTTTCCATAGCACTATTCACAGAACGAACAGATACTTTATTCTAATCGCAGAAAGGTAGAAACTGATAATTTGATCTCAAATGCCTCAAAACAGAATTTGTAAGAAATTTGTTTCAAATTTTTAACTGAACAAAACCTTTCTCAGCCTAAACTATAAATCTTGAAATTCTTCACTCCATTTATTTTTTGTCTTTATTTATTACTTTATCCACAGAAAATATCTGGTCAAAATTTAGTAGCACGAAATTTCTTTCATGTATCAAAAGGTTAATTTCCATTCATCAATAAGTAGAGTAAATTCCATGGTGCTAAACAACTTATTTCTTTATTCTCTTCTAATACTGAATTCAAATCTTTCCCTGTTTTATATATTATTTATGGTTACAAAAGAACAAATGAAAAAAAGCAAAGTACTGTTGGTGAAGCAGAAAGAAAAGGAGACAAGGTATGTTAAAATGAAATTCTTTGTGTTGCCATTGTAGATCAAGGTGAAATGTCTCTTTGTGGGTGAAGAAAATGACCTGGAGGATGGGAGAGTGAGTCAGAACTTGCATTAAAATTTGTGCCAGGTTGGTTGACCAGCTCCCATCACTGATGACTGTCTGCTTGCCTTGAATATCATGAGTGAATCCTTTTAAGCAGTCCGGGTGGTGGATACATAATTCAGTCATTTTTGTCACGCTTTTGCTTTAACAGCAATGTTCATGATTGGCTCTGACATTTAAATTGTATTTTATATTTTTGGAGAATTTATTTTGTCAGTCGGATGCAATGCTTGGATCCCCTGCAAAGAGAGTGACTTTTATTTTTTATTTTGCTCTTCTAGCATTCAAATCAGGCCAACAGATTTTGATGTGGAGTGAATCAGAAAGAGATTTAATTTGAAGCAGAGTATAACAGCTACCCCAAATCACATTCTTATTCATGGGTTGTGAGTGGATATGAGTGGAAAGAATGTATGCATTTACGTTGATTTGGTGCGTTTGTCCTGTTGATATTTGTGCATAAAAAAAGTCTTTAAAGTGTGTTGGGAGTTGTTTACATTTTTTTTGGGGTGGGGGGGAATTCTTTTACAGAAGTTTGGGTATTTTTGAGTTGTTTCACCAAATTTTGTATCTTTATAAACAAATTTACCACAAAGTCGTTTTTAATTCTAGACCTTTAGAAGAAGGTCCTTTGATCAAGTTGCAGACATCATGGAATGCCTGGAGATTTACCTTTTTAGTGCAATGCTGATGTGTTCTCTGGGTACTTGGTTTCTCAAATAGAAAAAAATTGAGAAAAAGTTGACATTTTGATTCAGAAAATAACCAATATTCAGTAATAATAGAACAACTGAATTTATTACAAATGACGTCAACTTATGGCCATATCATATTGGAACATTGGTTCCCATAAGATCACTAAAGTTAATCAATAAAATTTTCATGTCTTTGTAGTAATGATTTTTTTAGCAAAAATGTAAAAAAATGAATATGACAAATTTTCATTACTAAATAAAAAAAGAAGTGAAAATAATATATGCTTGGAATTCCAGGTGCTGTAAGCTTGGAAGTGTAATGGATAACAACTTATTTGGAAATCAGAAAGCCAAGTTCCAATTACAGTTGGGTTATTTATATTTTGTTGGGAAAAGTATGAATTCTCCTCTTCTCCCCCCAACTATGGGTTAATTATTAAAATTTGTATCAGTAAATAATTATTATCTCCCCAAATTTATTACAACCTAAAAAATATATTCTAGCTTTAAATAACCATCAAAAGGTTGATAAGCCATAAAATACAAATTAATCAATCATTCAACCAAAATCACATGACCTCAAGAAATCAGAATATTGATTTTCATATAATTGATATCCATGCTCAGTCTTATATTTTAATTTAAAATAATTATATTTGAATACTTAATATTTGAAATATTAAAAGAATATAAAGCTTTTATTAATGATAACAATTGATATGACACATAAAAGTAAAAAAAAATCATTAAAATATCTCGACAATATCTACTTCATTTTTTTTTTAAATCATAATCTATTCTGCCAAACAAATTTTGCAAAATGTATCCAAAACTGATTTATTTACCCCAGGAGACTAAAATAACATTTTCAGAAAAGAACAGGTTCGGTGTCCTCAGGGTGTGGGGAACAGAAGTTTACCAGATTGAGATGAATGCCACAAAATTATGTATTATTTCACCCACCTCAGATTTCACGCCATCAGGAATACGCACCTCAGTAGTGTTATAAAACCAGCTTCTGTCTGCTTTGTTGATGTTCTGAGGGTAACTCACTGTCTCCAGCTTGCTTCTGACTATTGTTTGACTGGGACCTTTGTCTAAATTATGACAGCTCTCTCAGTTAGAGTAACGTATCATTTACCATTTCATACAATGTGCTGTCAGATAAACAGGATTGAATTCCTTGCCAAGACTTTGAAGTTTGTCCCAAGAGTCTTTAAAAATTCCTTCTTCTCTTGTCATTGTTTACTGTTCCTATTTATGCTTACAACTTTTGGCCTTTTGATTGACACGCAGCAGTTCTTGATCAGACACTGTCCTGTTCACTTACTTATTGACTGTTACAACCGAAAAACAGCCAAAAAAATCTCGTGGAATACGCAGACCTTCAACAATGGAAACTGCAGCAGAAGTTATCGAATGGCACCTACAAAGTATCTGCATTACTTACAAGAAGACCATGATGGAATAAAGTTGTTAGCCTTCAAAGTTTGCCACGTGCTTCGCAAAATACAGGCAAAATGCATTAACCTCAAAAAGTTCAAAAACATCCCCTCTTCTCTTCTCTCTAGACATATGAATGATCATTTATACAAATGATAAGCTATAAAAGTTGAAGCATTGCTGCAATAATAATTTACTGGTCCAAAGTCACAAATATTTAACTAAGTGCCAAGGCACACGTGATTATTAACTCGATACCAGCACCAAAAAGACTACGGTAATTCTAATTGCCTTAGTGAAGTACAGTGACTTCTTAAATTAGTCTTGTATACAGATTTAGTCAGTGTTCTGAATTTCATTCTTCATTTCGCCACATAAGTAATTTACATTTTAGAAATATTATTGTACTAGTTTTGTGTACCAAAGGTTTTTAACAGGGAATAACACACCCAATATTCATGATCTAATTTGAACTGTTCTTATGTGAGAGCAAGTACTATGAACTTAAAGTACAACTATATATTTAAGTTTCTTGAGAGATTTACAAATCAGAATGTCATGATTTTATCTGAAAGTAGTATGAAAAACTTTTAATAAATGCAAATATATAATTAAGGTTTTTCAGTGGGAATCACTCATCGGAAAGTCATGACCTGGTTTACATATATTTTTGAGAAGGGAATCAGAAAATTTTGATCTACTTTGAATGGCTCATGCATGGTGATGGTAATATTAGCCTTTTCCTCATAAAGAAACATTTGGCCTTCATTGAGGAAGCAGTCAGTACTGCTTTCAGTTGAAATTTATAAAATCTTTCTCTTAAAACAATTTTTCAGAAAAACAAGTTTTTCAAGTGCACTGTTATTGATATTTCCAGTCCTGACAGGAGTTTCCTTCCTAATCTTTTGTTTGAAGTAGTAAATAAACATTAACATATAAAATGTTAACAGGCAAGCAATAAAGGAAACATTTTATTAAAACTCACAAATCTTAAACGGTAAACACGCATAAAAAAATCTTGAAAGCTAAAACATAAACAATATGAAATTCTTATAAGTTGAAGTACGTATTTGCCTAAAACATATGTTGCAACCAAGTTAGAAACATAATAATTAAACAAAACAAATACATTTATTTTAATCATTTCACTCCAAGTAAGGCAATAAAGCAATGAAGATGAGAAGAGTTTCATGAAAGATCATAATCTAAAAAGACATAAAATGTTCACAGGCATTACATTCAAATTTCTAAAGATTATTTTGAAGCAAGGATCGAAAGTGAGTTCCACAGGTGAAAAGTGCAAGAAAAGAAACTATTAAAATATAACATATGGTTGCACCTAGCTAGTTCAACAGCAAAATAGTGAAACCTAATTGCCAATCTAGCAGCATACTTCAATTTATGCATTTGAGGCAGCAAGGGGGAAAGTTCATCAGAATAATTGCCATGAAAATATTTGTAGAGACAAGTCACAGTGATGGAAACATGACTGAAGATGAGATGGCAGGTTTGAACCCATAACATTACAGATCCTTTTTTGAATTTTGTCAAGAATCTTTAAATATATAGTAATAGCACAAAACCAGGTATGGCAGCAATATTTAATCAATGCATGGAGGAATAGTAGTTTTATAAATGTGCAAAATGGATTCTGATGAGAAAAATTGTCTGGAACAATACAGTGAACCAACTTTCCTAGCAGTAGACCTAGCATTTTTTTACTATTTTACATTAAGCAAAGCAATAAAATTAATAAAATGCAAAGGGGACACTAAATGTAAGAGAATATTAAAAAAGGATTACATTATTAAGGGAGTGAACAACAAAAGAACAGAAATTAAGAAGACAGAAGATAACGACTGATATTGCACTTAAATTTTTGATGAACAAACTTGAGTAGAAAGCAAGAAACCAGATGAGAGTTCTGCAAGTGAGAACTGTTAACTTACATTTACATCTCGCCATTTCAACTCTAAAATCATGAGACCTAGATGCCAATCTAGTACTGCACTTAAATTAATAAAATTGAAATACCATAGGGAAAAGTTCATCAGAATAATTACCATGAAAATATTTTGCAATTTTTTAGAAAAGGCACAAGGAATCTACATTATGGTGATGGGAAAATGACTGAAGCTGAAATGCCAGGTCGAGACTAATAACATTGCAGATTCTTTTTTGTATTGTTCATATTATTCACTATAATCACTCAACTTCATGTCAGTGGAAAATGTGAGCCCAAGGGTTGCTCTCCTGGAGGTTAGCATCAACCATGTTGATCGCAAGCAGAAAATGTTCTCTGTTTTGATTAAATGAAAGCAGTGTTGTTTTGGAGGCATTCAAATTTACAAGCCATTCCTTGCCCTAGTTAAGTTTTACTTTGTTAGATCTATCAGATTTACTACTAAGACAGGAGTAAATAGGTGTGTGACCGGCATAAATACTGAGTTGGGAATGAATGACATCATGAACATAGATGCACATTGCTAGCTGTAAAATAGGGAAAAAAAACAAATATTCAAAACCTTAATCAGAAAAAATGTATTTGATTAACATTATAATTCATATCTTTTTCTATATGCCTTTTTCATTGAGGATGTGGGCAATCATGGCTCACTACAGCCGTCTCTCTATTGTCATTCTTTTCAATATTTGTCTCCTTTCTAAGACTGCCTTTGGTGCAACCCTCATTCAACCATCCAGCTTGTGATGTAGCTAGCCTACTGGCATTTCCTTTTTCAGTTGTTCATATATTTTTTGAAATATTTTTAAGCTTGTTTTTTTTCTGTCACAAAGCCACAATGAACACCCAATGGTGAATACATTTATTACACTATCAATAGTCTTCAAGAGAAGTCTGATAGCAGAGAGCACAAACGTAACATAATCTCTTTGTCTTTATGGAAAATGTACAAGTTCAGTTTTGATTAAGGTAACCATATGTATAGCTGACCAATTTTATCCAAAGATGAAAGTCTACTAGGGTGGCTAATCTTGATTTATTCTGGCACAAGATCACAATGAATACCCAATGGTGATTCAATTTATTACACTACCAATAGTCTTCAAGAGAACTCTGATAGCAGAGAGCACCAATGTAATGTAATCTCATTGTTTTTATGGAAATTGTATAACTTCTGTTTTGATTAAGGTAATCATATGTATAGCTGGCCAATTTTAACCAAGGATGAAAGTCTACTAGTGGCTAGCTAATCCTCATTGCAGGCACTTCTTACTGTAATATAACAACTATAATTAGAAGTTCATGATGCTTGATTTTTCTAATGTGTCTTAAGTGCTGAAAAACGTATATTGATGGTTATTTAAAGCTAGAATATATTTTTCAGGTTGTAATAAATTTGGGGAGATAATAATTATTTACTGATACAAATTTTAATAATTAACCCATAGTTGGGGGGAAAAGAGGAGAATTCATACTTTTCCCAAGAGAATATAAATAACCCAACTGTAATTGGAACTTGGCTTTCTGGTTTCCAACTGAGTTGTTATCCATTACAATCCACACACTTCCAAGCTTACAGCACCTGGAATTCCCAAGCAATCATCCATATATTATTTTCACTTTTTTTTTATTTAGTAATAAAAATTTGTCATATTGATATTTTTTATATTTTTGCTCAAAAAAAAATTATTGTGAAGGATGGTTGCAAGTGAGAGAGGAGATGGGACATGCTTGTTTTATTACCACAGTAACCTTAACAATTTTTTTTCCAGGAACGATCATTATTTTTAACAAAACAAATATCTTTAAAATTTCATGACAAAGTTCTGACGGAACTACACTGAATATAGAATTCTACTGAAAAATAAATACAGCAATTAGTAATTTGTTGACTGGCATTTGCCCTCTACTCCAATCTTGGTTGTTGTGCTTTTCATTTTATCATTAATTTTCAGATTAGAGAATTCTCTTTCAATTGGTCTGTGTGTTAAAGTTTACAAAAATCACTTTTAAAATAGCTGTGTTATAGACAGACATGTATAAAATAGCAGGTGTCTTTGTCAACTGATTAGTCAAGAGACATTTTTTCCCCAAAGTTTTTACTTGAAGGTTATGAAATGTTATTTTGAACAAGCATTTCCCTCACCACTGTGTATGCAATTCACACAAACTACAGCATCTTTTATTTGACTCAAAAGTAGCCTCGTCATTATTTGTATGAATTATTCCAACAATTAAACACCCATTTGTGGCTTTAACTATTTCAGCCAGTTGATGCTCCAGTTTTCCTCGAGTGTTGCATCCAATAATCAGAAAATTTTCTTTATTATTTTCAATTTTTTACTTAGTAATAAAAATTCATTAAACATTCATTTTTTTTATATTTTCACTAAAAGAAAATTTAAAAGTTCCATTAAGAGATGAAAATTCCTTTAAGATAAAAGATAAAAATTCCATTAAACCAGAGATGAAAATTCTATGAAGACGAATAGATGAAAATTCCATTAAACCGGAGATGAAAATTTGATTAAAAACAGAGATTAATTTTTTAAAAAATAAGAAAAACAGCAAGATTACAAGTCAGAAATTCTCAGTCACCATCATCATCATCATCATCATCATCATTCATCATCATCACCATCATCATCATCATCACCATCATCATCACCACCATCATCATCACCATCATCATCACCACCACCATCATCACCATCACCACCACCATCACCATCATCATCATCATCACCATCATCACCACCATCATCATCATCATCACCATCATCATCATCATCATCACCACCATCATCATCATCATCATCAATGATTTTCTATGTTCCCACTAAATATCTGGTGGCCATTGAGTAAAATTAAGAGAGAAGTTCCCTCAAATCATTAGCACCTTTCCCAGTAGCCATGTTGACTTCAGTAATGCCTTTATATCAACTCTTATCTGAATTGTTCTAACGCAGATGCATCTTGAAAAATTTAGAATATCATATAATGCTATATTTGTCCATACGTTAATTCAAACTTTCATATATTTTACATTCATAAAGAGAAATATTTCAAGCATTTTTTTAGTTTTAACTTTGATGATTGCAGCTGATAAAAATGAAAACATTCCCAATCCCAAAATATTAAATATTTCATAAGTTCAGTCAAAAAATAAGAGAATTTATAATCCAGAAATGTTGAACTTCACAGAAGTAAGTTAGTTTATACACTCTTTGTTGCTCATCTTGTATTTTATTAATTCAGCATGGCATGGTGGCAGTCAGTCTGTAACCCTGCTGAGGTGTTATTGAGACGCAAGTTGTTTTGATATTGTTTGGGATCTGGTGTCTGTCATCTCCCTCTTGACATTACCCCATAGATTTTGATGAGTGTTGTCCGGCCAATCAAGCATAGTAAAACCACAGTCAGAAAACCAGTTGCTCGTAGTTTTGGCACAATGGGTTGCAGTCAAAACCTTATGCAAAACTGAAATCAGAATCTCCATAAAACTTTTCAGCAGACGAAAGCACTCAAAAATCTCCTTGGAGATAGCTCTTTTGACTTTGTGCTTGAAAAAATCACAGCAACAGCAGCAGCAACACCATCAAATGACGTGGCACTATGGCTATCAATCAGCTTGGATCCTACTCCTTTCCATTGTTCCTCTAGACTCTGGTACACTGACTTCTAAATGAAATGTAAAATTTACTTTGCTCTGAAAAGAAGACTTTGAACCACTGCGTATCAACCCCATTCTTTTTCTATTTAGTCCAAGTAAAATCCTTCTGACATTGTCTCTTGCTCATGAGTGGTTTGACATTAGAAATGTGACACTTGTAACTCATTTCCTAGACACATCTATGCATGATAGCTCTTGATGTACCAATTCCAACCTCAGTCCACATGATGTTCCCTACATATGTTGCTGAATTGACTTTGCTTGACAATCTTTTCAAAGCTGCATTCTTGCCTGAGCACATTTTCCTACCTTACGTTTCCTTTCTAGTCACCTGGCTCTGAATATGTTTGGATTCAGATAAGGCAGCTCTTTCAGTAATGACCCTCTATTGCTCACTCTCCTTGTAGAGAATGTCAGTGAATGTCTTGTGGACAACTGCCAAGGCAGCAATCATTCCCACAGTTCTGATTACATCTACTGAATCAGATTGAGAAATTTGTATTATTTCCCCCTACATAAATAGTAATCTACTCAAAATAATATATTCTAACTTTTTGAGATACAATTATTCAAATTTCTTGAGCTGTAATTTTCAAAATTAAAATGATAAAAGAAATGCAATTGCAACAGTTTACATGAAATCAATTTATACAATTTTAACTTTCTGAAATAACTGATAAAAATATCTTCCACAATATTCTAATTTTTTATGAAGCACCAGTATAATTAACTTTTTATCATAAAAACTTCAGGTCAATATTTGAAGCAATTTTGTTATTATTGTCGTGCATGTTTTACAACATCTTCTTGATGTTGCCTTTTGTTCACAAAATTCTGGGTCAATGCATTTTTGAATAATAAAGAAAATTCTTTATCTAAAAATTTAAGAATTAAATCTTTTTCAAAATAAAAAAATAGCAGAGAGAATTATGGAGGAAAATTTGGTAGAACAACAAGAGATCTGTTTTCTATTTTGTCATCAACATATCTATGGACAAAGTAGTTAAAGTAGTTAGTATTAAGATCTGGCTCAAGGTACTGGCAACTTGGACAGCTGCCCAGGTTGCCATCATACCACCATGTTATGTGTTTTGAATCTTCCTAAACTAAAGCTTATAAAAACATGTTTTCAGTCATTCATGACTTAAAAAAGATTAACTTCTTTGTCAATTTTGTCAAAAGAATATAATCTTGTAAAGAAGATTGGTGTAGAAAAGTGCTATAAAAAGATTGCCAGAGCTAAAGGCTAGAAAAAATGTTTTAGGTCGGATAATAAATGTTTTCTTTAGCTTGTATTAAGTTGTCTATTGTAATAAAATCATTATTTTACATTTTCAGTCTTTCTCCTTGTTCCACCCGAAATGCATCTGTCATACTTGTGACTCTGAATTAAGGGTGAATTCCAAACAGTTCTTATACAAAACTCATTTGATGAGAGGAATTTATTAACAGTATGCCTACTGATTTTCACACCCTGGTTTTCATTCATAGAATTTGATGTCGCCTGATAGAAGCAAAGCAATTATTCTGTACAAGTTAAGCCAAACACTGATCAGCACATTTATCATAATACATGAATGAGAGTAGAATAAATACATGAATGAGAGTAGAATAAATACATGAATGAGAGTAGAATAAATACATGATTGAGAGTAAAATAAATACATGAATGAGAATAGAATAAATACATGAATGAGAATAGAATAAATACATGAATGAGAGTAGAATAAATACATAAATGAGAATAGAATAAATACATGAATGAGAATAGAATAAATACATGAATGAGAGTAGAATAAATACATGAATGAGAGTAGAATAAATACATGAATGAGAATAGAATAAATACATGAATGAGAATAGAATAAATACATGAATGAGAGTAAAATAAATACATGAATGAGAGTAGAATAAATACATGAATGAGAGTAGAATAAATACATGAATGAGAATAGAATAAATACATGAATGAGAGTAGAATAAATACATGAATGAGAATAGAATAAATACATGAATGAGAGTAGAATAAATACATGAATGAGAGTAGAATAAATACATGAATGAGAATAGAATAAATACATGAATGAGAATAGAATAAATACATGAATCAGAGTAAAATAAATACATGAATGAGAGTAGAATAAATACATGAATGAGAGTAGAATAAATATATGAATGAGAGTAGAATAAATATATGAATGAGAGTAGAATACATATATGAATGAGAGTAGAATAAATATATGAATGAGAGTAGAATAAATACATGAATGAGTAGAAAGAGGTTAATTGACTACATTATTTGCCTGGTTATATTTCTAGATTCGCCTAATAACATTTTGTTCTTGGCATCACTAAACAGTGTTGAATTCAGTTCCGTGGAGAGCTCAGCATAATGTCTGTAAACTGTCTGCCACTTGACCTTCACATAAAGATAGAATCTTACCATTTTTCATATGTGTAACTTTTAAGAGTGTCTATGGACTTTCATTTTGGTATAATTGTATAACTTGTCCATGAGGATAAGAATTTTAAATAATATTTTTTATATTTTTCTGGTTTTATTACCATATTTTGACTGATGTGTTCTTTGGCCTTTTCGCTTTTCTATCATTGAAGTGTCTTGATATGGATGCTAAGGATTATTTTACACAGTATGATACATACACTAAAAAGAAAGTAGATATGCAAATACAATTTACTATGTGCCTATTTACCTACATGTGTACAAAACATACAGATGCAATTTCATAATTTCTCAAGAATACGAACGGTTCTTTGGTAGCCTTGTGTAAAAACAGCAAGATTTCAAATATACTATTTTCAAATCAAGTAGACTTATAGTGGGTATCTTATCTTTTCTTTTTCCTGGTTGTAGTGGGAGTCCATTCAAGTGAAGAGTAGTTGTATACCGTTGCAGGTTAACGGAATTTGGCCTTGTGGTAGATAGCCCACTATAAGTCATAAAATGATTATAAAATTTTAGCAATTTTAGTAGAAAACAACATTTATATATATACACATGTCAATTAATGTTTTACAATTAAAGCAATACTTGAATACAAGTCCAACGGAGGTTAAATGTTCATGGCGAATAAAATGCTGAAAAAGATAATTAGTGCTTAGGAATGTGAGAAACGGAGGTATGTGAGGAATGTCTTTGAAGTAGTTGCTACTTAGGTCAGTAAGTACTTTTGAGACAGGAGAGAAGGAAAGAGGCAAGCATAGTAGCCACTCGACTTAGGTCAAGAGGATTGGTTACACTCTTCTCCTCTGGTCTGTACCTGTCTGCTGGGGTCTTGTCTGTATCTGCTTTTTATATCTGCTTTTTGGATCAAAAGCAGCTTATTTTGGGATTTCACACTTGTCTTTGATTCTGGGCTTCCCATTGGTTGGTAAATAAAATTCACGTAGTCTCACGAAATGGAAATTTGATATTTGATTAATTTTTATTTTTCAACCAGAACATTTGCTCGAATCTACCTGCGCAGAGATGATTTTTGTTCATTTGCTTTCTGGTCATTATAGAGCAAACATCCGGTCCCTCACTTTTGCTCAGTCGGTATCACCACAGACTGCCCTAAAAAGAAATTGGTGGAACATAATCTTACTTGTGAAAAATAAAGTTAGATTTGGTAAATATCTACACATTCACCTAGTGAACATATCTCAGAATATATACATAATTCTTCTTCTCTGAAATGGCTTCCTATATTTGAGAGATCATTAAAATGGCTTCCTATATTTGAGAGATCATTAAAATGGCTTCCTATATTTGAGAGATCATTAAAATGGCTCCCTCCATTTGAAAGGTCAGTAAAATGACTTCTTCTGTTTGAGATTTCATTAAAATGGCTTTTGCTGTGTAAGAGTTTAGTAAAATGTCTTCATCTATTTGGAAGACAAATAACATTGCAACCCCCATTGAAACACAATAAAGTAGCTTCCTTTATTTGAGAAATCAGCAAAATGGCTTCTCTCCCTTGAAAGACCAGTAAAATAGCTTCCTCCATTTCAGAGACCAGTAAAACAGCTTCCTTTAATAAATATACCAGTAAAATGATTTCTGCTATTTAAAACACCCATAAAATGACTTCTGCCATTTGAGAGGACAGTAAAATGGCTTCTTCTATTTGAAAGATCATTAAAAATGTCTTTCCCTATTTGAGAGTTCATTAAAATGGCTCCCTATATTTGAAAGATCATTAAAATGGCTTCCTCCATTTGAAAGGTCAGTAAAATGGCTTCTTCTGTTTGAGATTTCATTAAAATGGCTTTCTCTATTTGAGAGACCAGTAAAAGGACTTCCTCTATTGAAAATGTCAGTATAATGGTGCCAGCTATTTGAAAATGACAGTAAAACGACTTCCTTCATTTGAAAGGCCAGTAAAATATAGTAAAAAGCAAGCAAATTTAAAATTTTAAAAGCAGTTTACAGAAAAATGTCCAGATTCTATGAATTTTGAATCCCACAAATAATCTATGCTTAGGCAGCAAGCATTCATTCAAACAAGTTTTAACAAAATTGACTCTCAATGTCTATTTAGTATTTTATCACAGTTTTTCAGTTTACATAAAAGTTGTATGTTTAGATATATCCACCACATCACCATAGCAAGGGGGAAGAGATTAAGACATTTTCCAAGGGTATTTGTGCATAAGTGAATGCAATGAATTCAACTGGAATCTCAAACTTGATTCTCTAATTTCTCGTTCCAAGCCAATATCCACTGTACCACAATGTGGATGTGCATTATGGTGCAGTGGATATCACTCAGAACAAGAAATGGCAGACCCAAGTCCTAATTACATTTGAATTCATTGCATTCACTTTCGCACAAATACCCTTAGGAAAAGTATTAATCCATCTTTTCCTTCCAATTATGTGTTTAATAGCAGGAAAGATTGGGTTCTATAGCCTTGGTTGGCAACCAGTCTACAGCAGAAATTAATGGCAACCTACTGCAGAAAAATCTTCTGTAAAGTCAGTCATGCCTCTTTTGAGACATGATTGCCCAAGCATGTATCATGCATAGCCCTTAACTGATTTTCAGATTTTTGTTTGATTACATTTCACCATCTGTGGTCATAATCATGAATGTTATCAGTGCCATTGAGAAATGATTTTATTAGCTTCATCCTGACATTTTTTTAGGAATGCTACATTTCTAATTAAACTATACATGTCTTGTAGGTTATTGATAACATTCATATTCCAGATAATGGATTCAGATGGTTATAATTACTCAAACAAAAATATGAATTTTATGGACAGTTTTTCCACAAATTTAACCAAGATAAAAACTGGAAAAATATAATAAAAATTCAATCGATTTTCTTGCTTACTGGCAAACTTTTGATAATATTTGTGTCAATACTTATCCGCTAATAATTAATATCTTAGTATTACTAATGATACCACCAAACGAGATAAGAAAATGAAACAATTGGTCAGATGAAGAAAATTAATATTTTGAATATTTACTTAAAAAATGATGAAAAGGATAATGAATCCTGCAGGCAGATCCATGCAGACATGTGCACAAATGCACGTGCACATTCATTTGGGCAGCAATCTTTCTTTTAAATATAGCTGATAAGAAAAATTTAATTCATTTTTTAGTTTTTCCAGCAACATTTTAAACTGTGGCACCCTCCTTGCTTGATTTTCTCTCTCTCTCTCTCTCTCTCTCTATATATATATATATATATATGATAGATAGATAGAGAGAGAGAGAGAGAGAGAGAGAGAGGAGTAGAGTTGCTGACTGACGCCAATTCGGTCGGGTTTTGAGCCTGGGTTAGAGAGCAATCGGAGTCTAACAGCACTGATACAGCGAAACAGATCTGTCTGCGGATGACAATATATATATATATATATAAAACTCAACCAACAATGTTTTTATCTTTTTAATTTTTATCATTTTTTACATTTTTTTATTGTTTTTCAACAGTTGTTGTATATTGAGATAAAATTTATCAAGAAAAAGTCGAGTGTCTGTCCGATTTTTGTTTGATTACATTTCACCATCTGCAGTCATAATCATGAATGTTATCAGTGCCATTGAGAAATGATTTTATTAGCTTCATCCTGACATTTTTAGGAATGCTACATTTCTAATTAAACAATACATGTCTTGTAGGTTATTGATAACATTAATTACCCCAGTAATGGCTTGAAATGGTTGACAATACTCGAACAAAAACATTACAAATTTATTTTCGCCTGTGACATCAAAACTAGAAAATGTAATAAAAATTAGATGAACCTCATTGCTTTTTTAAAAACTTCTTTGAACATATATAGATAGAGCAAAGGGGAGGAGAGACAGAGAAATAGAGAGAGGAGGAGGTAGAGTGAAGAGAGAGAGAGAAAATGTGGACATCGGAATCAATTCTGCATCAGTTTCATTTCTTAATGCTGTTTTCATAAGCCTGAAACTTAGAATCACTATGCAGTGTTGATTCCTAAGTCCATACTACCTCTGTCTCACATACTGAGTACTTTTCCTCTATAAATATAGCAAATTTCAACAACACACACACACACACACACACACACACACATTGTTTTATATGTTCATCTCTCTCTCTCTCTCTCTCTCTCTCTCTCTGTTGTGGATCCCGGAAATGGGCCCCGCACAAATAAATGAACAACCAGAAATTGAGATAGAAAATAAGTGTATTAACGTAAGGATACAGACTTGAGTGAAGATTAGTAGTGCAGGAATGTGGGTTAGTAAAAAGTATATGTACAAGTCTCTGGAAGTGAAGCCATAGTATACTGAGTATGTCCGTGTCGTAAACTGATGAGTACTGCGTAATAATCTTCTCGATGAGTAGAGCACAGAGCTGCTATGAACTACTGTGTACTGACTGCCAATCTCTCTCTGGACTCTCATATTCTCTGGTTAACTCTCTGTGATATTCTCTCGTCTCACTTCTATAGCAGTAGTATAAGCATACTCTGGATGAGGCCATCTTTATGAAAAGGGAAAACCCCACAACACTCTCTCTTATGTGACTGGCCAACAAAAGGTTTTGTGTGTTGTATGAGATGAAGTCATAAAGTCCACCAATTTCAAATCTATACTTAGAAATGACTGAATATATTAGGTTTTTTAATAATGTACATAACAAATTTATGTTCAAGGTTAATAGTGTCAAAATAGTAAATTAATACTGCATATGGTGCCTCACTGGTGCCTCTGCAACAGGTGTTTACTCGTGCAACCAGATTGGCAACTGGGTCTTACCCTTTCACAGTTAGATCAACCAAATGCAGATGACAAATCTACTCCTGCAGCTTTTTTTCTCGCACTTCCTGCCTGTGGAACTCGCTTCCTTATTCTTGCTTTCCTGATGACTACAACCTCCAGGAATTTAAATGCAAGGTCAATACTCATCTCTTAACCACTTGACCCTAGTTCTTTCTTTACCACCCTGACCCTAGTTCTTTCTTCACCACCCTGTATATCCTTTCCTTTCTCTCCATCTCTGCAACTGTCATCACACCTGTATTCCCTTCCTTCTCTTGCTCCTTTCAAACTGGTTCACCCCTCTCTTCACGCTCTTCTATCTAATTTTTTACTCTTATGTAACCCCCTGCACATCAATGGCGCTACCGCCTTGCTCGAGGTGATATGATTAAAAAAAAAAAAGCCTGTGGGTTGGTCTCCTGTTGGAACCAGTACTGGCCTTAATTATCAAATTTTATCTTCAGTGGAATGACCTGACTGAACCTCTTACCATGTCTTATTGTTCATGGCACCGAAATCAATTGGGGAAAAGATGAGAATACAAGAAATGCATTTTAAGAGACATCTGACATCTTAGTATTTTGTGTATTAATTCAGGAGAGTTTTCATCTCTTTTGATGCAAGAAAGTTCTGTGGAACTAACATGAACTAATCTTGTGCTGCCGTCTCTCATGCCTGTTAATCTGATTTGAATTAAGCCTTCTTGATTCAGTCTAAAACACTAGCTTTTATCTCGGTAGTAAAATATTTGTCTCTAAGTGCATTTAGTTATCAAACAAAAATCATGGATCATATTGTTAATATTTACCTGTGAGCTGTGAATAGAAACGATTTAAAGGAAAGGAATAAACGCATGAAAATAACAAAATGAGCAGAATTAAAAGAAATAAATGCCAATAGAAGGAACTGAAATGAAAAATAAATCACAATTAAGACAAATTGTAACAAGAAAAGAAAGTCAAAAGAGTACATCAAGAAAAAGCACCAATGAGTAGCCTAGAAATTCTTTGGAATTGAGTTGACCGTTAAACTTTTGTGATGAATGGTCTGTCATCTGGTCATTAAAATTCCAGTTGACAGTAAGATTTATCATTTAAAGTTTTGCTAATGGAAAAATATAAGTAAGAAACAAAAGAAGAGAAAAGAGAAAAAAATTATTGTTTGTTAATGAAATATTGATAACATATGAGAATGATTTATGGAGTGACTTTCTTTTTTGTGTTTGAAAATTGTCTGATGCACATGATTTGTGAATATGCACTGTTACATGATAGGCATAGATACTTAGGGCTTCAGGTCATACTATCAAAACATTAATACGACAAAGAACGAGTTCAAATTCACTAAATTAACAATGGGTTGTCAGACTAGCTTCTTAACATGGGATAAATATTATTTTATATATATATGTTTATGCATAGATATGTTTATATATATATATATATATATATATATATATATTTACACTCTCACACCCTGATTGAGCAATATGGAGAAATGGTAGACTTTGAAAAAACAGTAGCTACTCAAGCATCTATGCATTGTTCACTCAGTAATGAAATTGAACACTCCCAGCTACTGGTGTATGTTTACATTGTATATAACACACTAAAGCCTACCGAGTGCCCATAAAGTAGAAGTAGAATTGCTGACTGATGCCAATTCAATAGGGTTTCAATCTTGGCTAGAAGCAATCGTATGTCTAACCATACTGATAATCTGTAATACAGTGAAACAGATCTGTCTACAGATGATTATATAGATATATATTTATATATTTCTTAATTTTGAAACTTGTATGATAACTCCAATCCATTTAAATAAGTATTTGTGTAAGTGTCTTTTGTTTTATATATATATATATATATATATATATATATATATATATATATATATATATATATATATATATAAACTTATTTATAAATGGAGCTTTGTCTGTGTGTGTGTGTGTGTGTGTGTGTGTGTGTGTGTGTGTGTGTCCGTTACCTATAGACTCCAAAACGGCTTAACCGATTTTCTTGAAAATTTACGCAGTTGTACTATAAGCATCTGCGAGTGTTCTTAGCTAGGTTTTGTGTCAAGGCACCCCCAATAAATATTGAAAATATTGGGTGATAGAAGGAGTGATCCGATTTTAATAAAATTTGATACACTCATAAACAAAGACATAAGAAATGATATTCAGAAGTTTCAATTTTGCAGTTCTTACAATAGTGCAGAAAATTGATAATATATATGTATATATAAAAGGCAAGATGTTTGTGCATGTGTCTGTTAATCTGCCTGTATGTCTGTATTTTTTCAGCTATTTTATTTTAGTTTTTGCTTTGGGTTTGACTCTAAGTAGGTATAACTGTAGTTCTTAGTCTCAGCCATGATACCATTTACTCAGAAGACTTATTTAGCCTTCAAAATTCAGTTTACAATGAAAAAAACTTATTTGATATCGATACCAGGAAATCAAAATTTGACTTACATCCATTCATTTTTCTTTCAGTCTACGGTTTTGCTTTAACTGGAAACAACTATTGTTTTTTAGTCTTTCATGCCAACGTCCAAAAAGTCTGAGCTCCAGAACCATGGATTAGTTTTAAAGCTTTCATTACACCCAAGCAACGCCGGGCTATACTGCTAGTACACACACACACACACACACACACACACACACATGCACACACACACACACACACATACATATATATATTTGCATGCTCGTTCAGAGATTGTATCTCTGGTACTAATAATAAACCCACTACATATATTGGTTTTACTACAACCACACTTTCCCGTCAACTTACCTGTCACTTTTCTAATCAGAGTTCAATTAAACAACATTTCTTAGAAAAACATAGCCATGTAGGTAATATTGGACAGATTTTAGTCAATAATACAGTAATACTCACACATACACTCAGTAAAAAGTTACCTTCAGATATTGGAGGCCATCTACATAAAATCAAAACAACCCACACTTAATAAAATCACATTTCAATCTGGTCATAACACATGACATTGCATATGGTTCTGTTAATATTTTGGTCTCTTACATGGTGTGACGTCATAGAACCTCATTACAAATTTACAAACTGCGTCTGCAATTTTTTATGTCAACACAAGAATCTTTGAAGATGGATGTCTTTATATTAACGTCCCTGTAACCATTCTGAAGATGGCTCATGTGAGCTGAAAGTTTATATCCAGCATAATAAAATAAATATCCAACTGCTGGAGAATTTTTGTCTTTATTTTCACCTGAAATTAAAGCCAAAATTCAATGTTTAGAACATAATTAAATTAAAGTTTTAATTTTAAACATAATTGGCATTCATTATCTGTTATATTTAACAGTATATGTTTAGAAAAAAAAAAAAAATATATATATATATATATATATATATATATATATGCAGAAGTATACAATAAGGTGATAAGGTGCACAATAAGTGGTACGAATTGTTTCATGTATAAAAACACAATCGTGAAGCCATGAAGATTGTATTCAAGCTTGACAAAAGGCGATTGCCATCATACATTCTTGTATTTACAATTACTCTATCCTTGATACTGCTCAGCATTACCCATATAATAACATATTATTACTTATAAGTCTATCTTTTAACATATATATATATATATATATATATATATGCAGGAGTAGACAATAAGGTGATGAGGTGCACACGAAGTGGCAACGGATTGTTTCATGTTTAAACACAATCTTGAATCCATGAAGATTGTATTCAAGCCTGAAAAAAGACTATTGCCACTTGGTATTAGCCTCTTCATACATTTTTGTATTTACAAATACTCTTTCCGTGATACTGATCAGCATTACCCATAAATATAGCATACCTTAAAACTATATTTTTTAACATATATATGTGTGTTCTTGATCCAAATTTCATAAATAATTATATCGGCCATACAACTACGAATCTGACTTGATGAGTCACACTGCTTCTTCCTGAATAGAGCTCAATTTGTTCTCATTTAAATATACACGCATAGAACTACCCAAATGTATATATATATATATATATATATATATATATATATATTAGAAAATATTTTGGTTGGTACAGAACCTGATTATAGCTATGAAAGTATGTAACTGGATACAATTAAGCATTTTTAAAAACAAAGCAACTGGTTTCACTCCTGCTCTTCAGGCCTCATTGGGAGATAAAGAATTGAAATAAAATAAATCTAGGAATGATTGAATGGGAGTAAAAAAAATGAATATTATGATATTGAAAGAAGTTCTAGAGGCCAGTGATAGCAGGTTCCTGCAAACATTCACACTGTTTACAAAGAGAAGGTTTGTGGGACCTGATATACAGAGCCTCCAGCACTCTTAAATGGAATACAGAGTGTGACCGAGACACAGAGCTGTGCTTTACAAATTTACATGTGTCTTCTAAAATCAACAACAATTTAGCCACATACTCTGCCTAGTCTATAAGACCCCCCCCCAGTACCCTTATCTAGTTTGGAGATGAAGTAAATTTTTGTTATTCATCAAGGATCTATGATTATTCTTCAGATTTGTGTAGTGTTTCATAACCAGCCTATTTTCTCTTCTAGTCACAAGGATGTTCTTCACCATCTTCAAGTAAATTCTGTGATTTATCATATAATAATTCTGTTTGTTCCTTCCTTAGTTAGTTACTTAGTTCCTCCGTCCATTACGCCACTTACTCTCTACACGAGCTTTTCCTTCCGCTATATCTCTCCTCAGACTTTCTCTGACCTTTTGCCAAATGGAAGAGTAGTAAAGAGTAAGGAGAAAGAGAGAGCCTATAACATTACCGTAGCAGTAGCAGCTTAAGCTGGTGGTTGTAGAGAAATTGTGTGTGTGTGTTTATGTGTGTGTACTGTACAATATAATAACGATAGGCAGGTTTGTTGTCATATCTTGCGATCTAATAACAAAATTTCTGGCCTCTACACCCTTGGCCATTACTCAGTTGGTCTTTTCTGTTTACAATGGACATAGGAGCCATGATTTTTCAGTAATAAAAAAAACATTTTCTCTTTCAAAATCTCTCACAAAATAGCGTACAGTATTTTGGTTACGGTCTGTGCATACGCCACTTAATATAATATAAGATGACAGTAAAGTAGCTTCTATGGACATTACTTTTATCGATATTTTAATAAAATTACACTCTGTGTTATTGTTATTTTATTATCCAATAACTTAATGTTTGAAGACGTTACAATCATTTGTAGTATGACAAAGTAAAATTTTTCCAGGAAATCATAATTATCCTTCCATGGAAATTCCACGGGTTCTGCTAGTCAATATAATTGTGGTTGTGGAGTAAACTACATCGAGAGAACTACTCAGCATCTGGATATAAAGATAAAACAGAACATACCAAGTAAGATCAGGAATCATACCTTTGTTTCAAATGAACCTGTCCCAAATACCTAGGGTTCCTCAATATGTGAACACCTCATAAATAACAAAAAAGTGTATTGCTAAGTTCAGTATGAACTGGTTAACAGTTATGTCCTGGTCACACTCTGTATTGTAGAGTGCTGGTGGTTCTATATATCAGGTCTCATAAACCTTTTCTCTGTAAACAGTGTGAATGTTTGCAGGGGCTTGCTATCATTAGCCTCTAATACTTCTTTCAATATCATACTATTCATTTTTTTCCCCTTTAATCAAAGAATTTCTATCTTTAACTGAGCAGGCATGAACCTCCTCAGTTAAAGTGACAAATTCTTTGCATTGAACTTATCAACACTCTATCTCCTCCCCGACATCAAGCATTTTAAATAAAAAATCACCTTGCCAAAATGCCTTTTAAACAACAATATTGGCACTAAACATTATCACAACTCAACACTATATATATATATGCAAACACTCACACATATGCACACACATATACAGAACCACACATAAGCACTCACACACACACACACATATATGTATAGAAGTACATATAGATATATGAGCGTAGAGAAATATATGCCTACTTTGTAATGTTTTTATATTTACTAAGTCTGGCTAAAAAGTTATAAACTGAACTTTGCAAGTAGAGAATAATTGCCTAGAAAATCAGCATTCAAAAACATACATTTTAACTGGGTTTGAACTTGAATTATTAGAACTGTTAGGAAACACAAAACTTGATTACCCACTATGGACAACCATCACATCTGCCATGTTTGTTTTTGTATGTGTAACGATACACATAAGTGGATGCTCCTATTGTGGTCTGTATTTATGTATACACCTTTGTATGTGTGTAGGCAAATGCTTGAATGTATATATTATGAATTAGGAATGAAAATAGAAATGTCAAATATGTTAGAATCACTTAACAAACATAATTGGAGTTGTCATTTGAGGGGTTTTTTTCACCCGTTATGGCTATCAATGCAAGGGAGATAATTCCACACACTTTTAAATTTTTCTCTCTCAGATTGCACCTAGAATTATTAGTTGATTCTTACACCCTCTATCTCTCTTCTTTTCCTTTTTTCCTCTCTTTATCTTTCTACACTGCTTCTGTCTGCTCTTTCTTTTCCTATCTCTCACTCTCTTTTTCCTCTCTTTATCTCTCTTTCCTTTCCTTTCTCTCTTTTTTCTTTGCTTTATCTCTCTCTCTCTCTCCTCTTTCCATCTTTTTCTCTTTCTTTTTTCTTATTTTTCATTCTCTTATTCTCTTTCACTGAAATTATTTCCTTTTTCTTTGTGAAAAACAAAACTATAAACAAAGTTGTAACTACTGTACAGACTCATTTTTGGCAAGTTGCCTGCGAGATTGAAACTAATTTTTTTCTTCAGTCAGAATTAATTAAACTTTACAGATGGTAAACGATGGACGAGGTGCCACAACCAAGGAATTCTGTACCCATGAATAATGAAGCTGGTTGGCATTAATGGACACAGATCTGCTTTCATACAGGCAACTTTCATTGAAGGTTATAATTCATGTAAAATTGTTACTTGTCTGTTTATCACTCATTAAGCTTGCTTATCCAGTTTTTTCTCCCCTCTGAGATATTCAAATTTAATTATCCACCCATGGCCAGAAATGGGATCCCCACTTTCATCAATATCACCAACAATATCATTATTAATAAAGAGGAAAATAATACAATAATAAAAATAATAATAAGTGACAGTTGTAATACTTTAATTTCCACTATGACTATGACTACATGATTACTGTCCAGTCTCTGCTTTTTCTTTTTCTTACTTTAATAATAATAATAATAATAAATTATAGGTATAATAATGATAATAATAATAATAATAACAATAACAACCTGCCTTAGGTCTTCCCACAGACTTGGTAGGTAGTGCAACCATAGCAAAAATCGAAATATGATGAAAAATGACATAGAATAATAAGCCATCAATTTTATATGGATGACTTAAAGTTGTATGCTAAGAATGATAACGAGTTGGAAGGTCTTCTGCAAACTGTAAAATGCTTCAGTGAAGACATTGGAATGAAATTCAATTTGAATAAATGTGCTAATGCTACTGTTTTACATTAATTGCTACAACAAACATCCTCAATTAGCTTAGACCCTGCTGTAACAATAAAAGATTTACAGCCAGAAGAAGCTTATAAATACCTAGGTGTAAATGAGAGTGAAAACATTCACCATAAAAAAATGAAAGTAATAGTGCGTAAAGAGTACTATAGAAGGCTACGGCTGATATTAAAAACTGAATTAAATTCTCAGAATAGAATTATGACCATTAATAGCCTTGCCATCCCAGTTGTCGAATATAGTTTCAACATCTTAAACTGAACTCTAAACGACATCAGGCAAATGGATTCTAAAACAAGAAAGCTTCTTTCTAAGCATAAGATGCATCATCCAAAGGCTGATGTAGACCGTCTGTACATACCCCGTAAAGAAGGTGGAAGAGGTCTTATTCAGCTGGAATTGTCATACAAGACAACAACTATTGGCTTACGAACATACATAGAAATAACAAAGGACTGGATGATACAATTAGTCAAACAACATGAAAACAGAAAGAAAAAATATTCAATAATAAAAGAAGGCAATAAATACAAACAAGATTTACAGTTAGTTGATTCTGTAGAAAAGTAAAACAGAAGCCAAAAACCAACTATTGGGGTAAAAACTATGAAAATGAAAGCCAAGGATAAAGCTCTTGAACAGATGAAACAACCCTGGCAAGACAAACCTCTGCATGGCCAATATCCAGAACGTGCCAATAAATCCAGTGTTAATAAAGTTAATACTCATCGACGGTTACGTGCATCTGGATTAAAGTCTGAAACTGAAGGCTTTATTCTTGCAGCGCAAGACCAATGTCTTTTCACTAGGAACTTTCAGGCAAATATTATACATAATAATGTGGATTCAAAACGCAGGTTCTGTGATAAATACCAAAAAACAATAGACCATCTAATCTCAGGATGTTCTGTACTTGCCCTAAATGAATATAAAAATTATCACAATAGAGTAGGGCAATATTTACATTGGACAATGTGCAAACACTATGGAAAATCTGTAAACAAACACTGGTATGAACATCACCCAACACCGGTCACAGAAATCGAACATGTCACCATTCTATGGGATTACACTATCTACACAGACAGAAAAATTGAAGCAAATAGGCCGGACATTATTGTTAAAAACCAGAAAGAGAAAACTTGTCTATTAATTGATATGGCTTGTCCAGCTGATTGTAACATAGCAACCAAGGAATTCGAAAAACTGTCAAAATATAAAGACCTGGAAATTGAAATAGAAAAAATATGGAAATTGAAAACAAGAATCATGTCAGTGATAGTAGGTGCACTTGGAATGATAAAAAATGGAACAGAACAACACAATGAAAAAATCCCTGGAAACCCCAGCTTAAGAGATATACAAAAAATTGTCTTATTAAATACAGCCCACCAACTAAGGATAACTTTGTCTATGCAATGCTAGAGATGTTCAGGGAGATAGAAAAAACATGAAATGGAGCCATAACAACACACCACTACCTGCCTTAGGTCTTCCCGCAGACTTGGTTGGTAGTGCAGCCATAGCAGAAATCGAAATATGATGAAAAATGGCAACATAATAAGAATAATAATAATAATAATAATAATAATAATAATAATAATAAATTTCAGGTATGATATCAGTGTCATTGCTCCAAACACCATACAGGCTTTACTTTTCTGTCTTAAATCATAGTAATAATATTCTTAACACTATAATCAACAATACAGGGTGGGGCAGAGCAACTTGCTTATTTGAATTTGGCACCAAAACTTCAGAGAACAAATAACCCAGTGTATTGAGCAGAATGGACGCCATCTGACTGATGTCATCTTTAAAGCTTATAAAACAAAATTTAAATGTTGTAATTGATGCTGTTTAAAAAATTTCATTTATATCTGCATGACTTTTGTTTTATTTGTTATTCCAAATAAGCAAGTTAATCTGCCCAACCCTGTATTATTAAAATCTTTGATTCTCTTAATTCAAATATTGGCTAAAAATGAATGTATTTATCTCGAAACCATAAGAAATTTAAAAAAATAATTCCCATAATTCTATAAAGAAAAAAGGAAATCACCCTGACGCAAAATTTAGAGAGTCTCTTTTATATCATTACCTTACCAGGTGAGTATGCAGATTTGATCTGCTCCAAGAATAGCGACCACAGGTAAGTTTTACATAAATATCACTTTTCTCATAGTTAATTTTTCTCGGTTACATATAATTTTGTTATTCTCCACAACAAACACAAAAATCAGAACCATTTACTAACGACATTGTAAACACTTTCATTCTGCTCCAAGAATAGCGACCACAGGTAAGTTTTACATAAATATCACTTTTCTCATAGTTAATTTTTCTCGGTTACATATAATTTTGTTATTCTCCACAACAAACACAAAAATCAGAACCATTTACTAACGACATTGTAAACACTTTCATATATCTACCAAACTAGTACAACCAAAGTCTTAAGATAATAAATTCTTGCACATATGTATAAATGTCTAACTTTGTTTTCATGATATGAATGCCATATATGATACATGTTTAGGTGATTATGTCTCTTTCAAGACATGACTGACTGGGCAGAAGATTTTCACACAGTATGTTGCCATTTCTTTCTACAGTAGACTGATTGCCAACCAATGCTATAGAACCCAATCTTTCCTGCTATTTAATCCATAGCTGGAGGAAAGAGAAACTGATTAATACCTTTCTCAAGGATATTTGCAAAAATGTGAATGCAATGAATACAACTGAGAATCAACCACAGCTGATATCCACTGTACCGCAATGCACATCCAATACGAGGTAGATACATTGTATTTTACTAATGAAAAGCAGGAGTCAAACAAAGTTAATCATAACAAGAACTTCAACAAATATGACAAGCTTGTTCTCTAATGCTGTTTTAAAAAATCCCTTTAAAAGAGTTTTTTTTAAAAAAGACTCCCTCTAAAAAAGAATACATCTAAAAAAGAATCCATCTTAAAAAAGAGTCCATCTAAAAAAAAAAATAGAACCTCTATAATAGAGAATCAAAAAAAGTAATGAAGGAAATATAAGGCAAGCCAAATATTTACTAACCAAACAAAATGGGTTTCAAAAAGAGGCTGAAGATTGAATACTTATAGAGATTTAGAAAGGAATCAGTGAGGAAGAACAGATATTCACAAAATAAAGAATTGCAACAGAAACTAAAGATAAACCATGCACCATATTAATGTGAATTTTTATTTGAATATACCTGTCTCAACTCCTGTTTATTTTTTCAATTATACCAAGAGTCAAAAAAGAATAAGTCACCAGATTGCTATAGAAGATGTAATTGAAAAAGAAACAAATGATAATGAACATAACATACAAATATATTCAAATCTCCAAAGAATATGGATTATAGAAAAGATTGAAAACAAGAGCATTAATACTAACTCAGTATGCAAAAGACAACAATATCAACAATTCAACCAAACGGAAAAGATAGTTACTGAAAAGTTTAAAGTTTCAAAAACAGACACAGAATAACAAAGATAAAAAAATATAAAACTGGGAGACAAGACCATTGTCAGATTTTGTAAGATTTGATTGCACAGAAAATCCGAGCTTACACACACCCATACCATTTCATGAGCCAATAAAAAGCATTTACATTTATAGATTCACTAATAAAAAAGCTCTTTTTGTAATACTGTTGCCTCTCTAAATTTTACCTTGTGCAGACATCTGCAAAAACAAAATAAATACAACCTCTTATTTATTGGCCAATCAGGAGCAAAGAAAAAAATCTTAAAAGTTGATCCAATCCTCTTTTTCACAAGCAAATAAAAACAAGTGATCTTTCCTTTAGTCTCCAGAGAGTCACGGATTGTCAACCAGAAGTCTAGGCCTTATGCCTTTTTCACACTCTCTCACTCTCTCTCTTGCACACTGCACTAATTGATTCTAATTTACTTGATGGCAACAAAAAAGAAAGAGGAACAAAGTCATCATTTCCATTATCATACACTCTCAGGATGAAATTTCACCTACTACAATTGTACACACATCAACAACACCAGATTTGTCTTTTCTTCACAAATCCATTTCATCCAACTTTACAAAAACTGAAATCTTAAACACACATTTAAAAGAAAACTTTTTACAGAACTTTCAAACATAAATTTTATTTCAAAACAACTAAATTGATGTCATTCTTCTCATTAAATACAAACGAGATCCTTTTATCAATTTTTTCAACCTTCTAATTCTTTCAAATATGGTGGACTCGGTTACATTTGACACAAGGCCAATATGCAAGCATAGCCAATGCTCCCTACATTGTAATGAAAATAACCAATAATCATTACAACTTAAGAAGCTTTGGCAGACTAATTTTACTGGCTATTGTTAGCAACTTAAAAGTCTGCCTTTCTTTCCTCATAATGTGCTGGTAGAGTGTTGTCCAGGAGATTTCATTAAGGGCCAATAACCTTCATTCGCCAGTCGTTCCTCAAGGGCTATTTTTATTACAGAGACTAAACATAAAAAAATTTACGCATAGAAGTAAAATTTAATAAATAAGAGCACAAGAATTGTGAATCATCAAACTATTGAGGTTTTGGTCAAAAGGTTCGTTCAGTTTAATAAGTAAATGTTATACTTATTAAGCAAACGAAATTTTGGGCCAAAATCCAAATATAAAAGTCTACAAAAAAATAGCAACTTTGAAAAGAGAAACAATTTTTAAAAAAATAGAGATTGCAAAAGGTTTACAAAAGATTCTCAAAGAAGTTAAAACAAGAAAGAATTGACCCCACATCAAAGGTTAGACTGTTGTACAGCCTACAACAACATCTTACAACATTGAATATTAGAATGTCTAAATATTTTAAAATTTCAGAACAGATGGAGAATTTCATATCAAATGCCAAAGTAAACTATAAAAGGACAACAGGTCTCTTTCAAGAAAACTGCTTCTTGTTATTTTTCATCATAGAATTTATATCACTCAATTGTAGTTTGCTGAATTTAAAAATCACAGAAGAATTAATGTATCTAAAGGTTAATCAAGCACTAAGGATTGCGTGGATTGAGAAATTAAAGAATTTAATGATGTCATAAGTCCAAGACAGATTAGTCATGTTAGCTAAATGTTGCATTGAACCAATAATGATAGAATGGAGAGGACTGTTTAACATTAAGGATTATTTTGACTCCATTATTAATTGCCTGGTAACTATCTCTCTATCTAGCCTAGAATCAGGGCATCAAATACGAACTAGGTAGGTGATTATTATAAAACCATAAGCGTTGGATGAATTACTAACAAGAGTAATGACAAATATCAAAAAGACCTTAATAATTTTCCCTCTATTCTTTTTTGTCTTGAAACACTGCTATAACAATAATCAAATCATATGATAATTAGCAATGTGTACTTGTTTTTTTTTTAATCATCTCACCCCAAGCAAGGCATTCCACTGCCACTATTGCGCATGGGGCTACATAGGGGAAGGTAAAGAGAAGGAGTGGTTAGACATAGGGAATGTCAGGAGAAAGGTGATAGATGAGTAAGGATACCGAGGATGAGGGTTGGGCAGATGGGAAGAGTGTTTGATAGAATGGGAGCAGGTTAGTGTGTTAGGAGGTGTCTATTGACCTTACATTTAAACTCCTGGAGATTGTAGCCATCGGGGAAGCAATCGTTTGGAAGAGAATTCCACAGTCGGGAAGTGCGAGGAAAGAAACTGTTGGAGTAGAAGTTACGGCTGCATTTTATCGGTTTCACTGTAAAAGAGTGAGATCTAGTTGCTAATCTAGTATCTCGTTCAAATTCGTATTTAGGGGGCACTAGTGATCTAAGTTCATCGGAGCAGAAGCCGTGAAAGTATTTATAGAATATTTAATATTTAATATTTAATTTATTTATATATTTCCAGTGTATTTATTTAAATACTTCCTGTCTCATCAGTAGTGGGAAGGGAGATAAATCAACTTAGTAAATTTTTGAGTCATTACTTCCCTTAATCATTTTAATAATCTATATAAATGTTTCTCAAACTTTTAGCCTTGTGCCACCCTTGAAATAGCTTTCATGTCTCAAGTAACTCTTGTATAAAAATTATTATAAAAATTATATATCATTATTAATATCTCTTTTATATTTTATTACAATAAACAAATATTTTCCAACAATATACCATACATGTATATTCAAATTACAAATATAAAATCAAACAAAAATTTGTCAAAAATGTATGAACTTATTTATCACTGTTTCTTGCAGAAGTCCTAATGACCCCTTGGTTCCAGGGAATACCAGTTGAGAAACACTGAGCTATGCAGATAAAATATTTACAAAACATTTGAACAAACTTAGTTCCCATGTAAATGAACCATTTATTAATCAGTTGCTTTACTGTTATGTTCTTAGATTACAATCTTATTTGTTCAAGCCTTTCATGCGAGGAATGTGGATACTTTTGTCTATCAAGTTATCTTCTAGCTTTAACTTAATCCTGATATAAGCTTTGTAATCACCTTCATTGACATTGCCATCATTGTCTTTGCCACATTTGTCATTTGGTGGCTAATCTTTTTCTTTTAAGAGATATTTCTCCTTCACTGTTATATTAATCATATGAAACTTTTCACATGAAAAGATATTCGTCAAAAAGTGAGTTATATAATACTAATGATAATATCAATACTAATAATAACATTTCCATCTGCAGCAAACTGCAAACTGTTATGACCTATTTGTTTTGTTTTGTTTTTTCAATTTCAGTCAGTGGATGTTTTCAGGCTGACACCATCCCTATGAGTGGCTAGACTGCTGGGTGATGGGTGGTTTTATGAATACCCCCATCTCGAGATATATTACCAAGCAAGGCAATTTTCTTTCTATGCATACTCGAACAATCATTGATGACTATGGAAACAGCTTGATTTCAGAATATTGTTTCCATTAGTAAATTCCATGCCTAAAAGAATTCTCATGCCATAAAAAAATAAAAACCTGAGGAACAAAAACAACTAAAAATGTTTTCTGTAATATATATAATTTGCTTGTTTGCTATGAAGTCAAAAAACCAGACATTGTCTGGGTCGATTCCATAATTTCTACTAGGATTTCTGTATCTGTATGAACGTCCACCAAAATCTTTGGATTTGAAGATGCAACGATTCTTTCATTTTTGCCACTTTATTTTCAAGGCGGCAGAAATGTGGTTCTACAGAAGGATGCTGAGGATATCATGAACCAAGCACGTGAGCAACAATGAGGTGTTGGAGAGGATGGAAACGAGAAGAAAACATACATACCATCAGCAGGTGGAGACAGATGAGGTTCCTGGGACATGTAATGAGGAAAGGGAGAATCTTAATAGAGGGAATGAGAGATGGGGTAAAGCAGTGAGAGGCATATTTGATAGGCTTGAGCAAATGGATGCTGGAGCAGGATTTGGGAGAGATACCAAGGAGAAAAATATTAAGAGTGACAAGAGACAGGAGCAAGTGGAAGTTCATGATCACCTACAACCTGAAGGAACACAGCACACGAAGAAGAAGAAGATAGCCAAAAAAACAAAAAAACATTAAGGCATCTACTATAGAGCAATGGTAAGCAAATTCCCAAACTACTGTAAATGAGTTCAGTCCACACTGAGGGCTCCAATACTCTGACTGATTATCTTAAATAGTTTATTTACAATAGAGCACTTGGAAGCCAGTTACTTTTAAAAACTACTGAGTTTGAGCCTCATTGAATGCTCTACTATACTGGCCTTGTACCAGGATATTGCTTTTAGTGTTCAAATAACTTGAATCCATACATGAGGATGACAGACAACTTGAGGTAATGTACTGGTTAGCAAGCTTGTTTTGCTTAAATCATTACAATTGAGTGGTGAGTTTGATTCTCACTGGGAGCCCCATGCTTTCAGCCTTGTATTAAAAAATCACCATACATGAGGATGACATTTTTTTCCATATTTTATACTTTTTCCAATAGTCATGGAAAAGCCTAAAATTTACTATCTTCATCCTCTCTCTCTCTCTCTCTCTTCTTCTTCTTCTTCTTCTTCTTCTCATACAAAATGTCTGTTATTTAGTTTTTATTACTTTCATTGTATTCATCAAGACAATGTTTGGCCTAGTCTTAGTAAATAATTTGATAAATTACCTGGAATCATAAAAGTGATAGCTTTCTGCTTAATTCAGGCAAAAAATTTATATGCGTGTTCTAAAGAAGATATATTTATAGCCGTGTGTATAAAAAATTTATATGCATGTTCTAAAGAAGATATATTTATAGCCGTGTGTATAAAAAATTTATATGCGTGTTCTAAAGAATATATATTTATAGCCGTGTGTATAAAAAATTTATATGCGTGTTCTAAAGAAGATATATTTATAGCCGTGTGTATAAAAAATTTATATGCGTGTTCTAAAGAATATATATTTATAGCCGTGTGTATAAAAAATTTATATGCGTGTTCTAAAGAAGATATATTTATAGCCGTGTGTATAAAAAATTTATATGCGTGTTCTAAAGAAGATATATTTATAGCCGTGTGTATAAAAAATTTATATGCGTGTTCTAAAGAATATATATTTATAGCCGTGTGTATAAAAAATTTATATGCGTGTTCTAAAGAAGATATATTTATAGCCGTGTGTATAAAAAATTTATATGCGTGTTCTAAAGAATATATATTTATAGCCGTGTGTATAAAAAATTTATATGCGTGTTCTAAAGAAGATATATTTATAGCTGTGTGTATAAATATTCATTTCAATTCGGTTAATTCATTTTGTTGCATAATTCCAAAGAGATAATTGTGCATTTCATGTCCGTGCATCTGTGCCATTTCTTTCTGTCTAAGGCAAAATTGTTTCAAGGGTCATAAGTGGTATTCTAGCGTCCTCTCTGATTTGGTCTTTCCTTCTCTTAGGTCAGTTATTCCCAAAGTGGGGAGTACCACCCCTCTGGGACCACTGGAAAGATCCAGAATGGAAATGCGATGAGAAAAAGGTGGGCAGGTTGAGGGAGGAAATGGAACATTTTAACAATGACATACACCATGCACGTACATTATAGCTGACATGTATTTTGCCCTCCTTTTACAGTGTTTCCCATTTATATAACAATTATGATGGGAAATACTAAAATATTCATTTGACATGCAACACTAGCACTGACACCAAGATAATCCAGTCATACTATACACATTTGGTGGAGAGTGTTAGGGTTGTGTTTTGGTACGAAAGTTGGCAACAAACTAAAAACATTTAGGAGCCTCTGTTTTAGGTGATCTACCTCATAATCTTTTAATAGAGAAACTGTCTATGTATGATCTATACACAAAGCTTTGTTCTCCTCTATCATAAAAAAAATAACATATACTGGTCACCAAAGACTGGTAGGATGAAATCGTTAGGTTTTTCATGGTTTTAATTAACCTCAAACAAAAAATATTTTATCACTTCCTGTAAACATTTATAAGACTGGTGTTTGTTTTAGTGTTTAGTGTTCAGATATAAATAAAAAAATAATGATAACACTTCAAAAAATGTTTGAACTGATGAAATTCTATTTTGTTATATGAAAGTGCTATAGTTTGAATTTCTTAAATTCTTTTTGGAATATCAAAATCCCACAGACGATACAATGATGCTCTTAGTTCTCACAGGTACAGAGATTGCTTCCTAACTTATTGACAGGACTAATCCAAGTGAATAGGTGCTGTCAAATTTTCACAATCAAACAGACATTAGTGAAGAGGCTAATGATTAATTACATTCTTCTCTATAATTAAATCCCAAATGGCATGAAGCATCTACACTATTTTAGGCACATGCACAAAATGAGAAATGAAAGTTGTTGATTAGTGCCAACAGCAAGAGCACTGACATGCATGTGATATCGGCATCCCAGTCAGTGATTAAGCTCCTATTTCCAAGAGAAAGCCACAATCACAATTACCATCAATATTCCTGTTCATGATTTTAAGATCTCTGTCATTTTCTTCAGCATGGTTCTGTTACTGTTAATCTAGTTTTACAAAGTTTGCCAAAAGAGTAATCAATGAATTGATATTTATGAAATAATAACTAACCTAAGGCAACAAGGTTTCCACACAAGATACTCTTCCCATTTGGGCCTCACACACATTTTCTAGTATTCCTTCTGCTTTCCAAAATATTCTGAAATGTTCTCTTTAGGGAGTGCCATCATCTGCCTTGTAAAAGAGGCTGACAAACTATACAATTGTAGTTCCAGAGTTTGTGATTTGAAGAACTCAGTTTTTGACCTGAATTGGAATTTCAGTCTAAATTGGTCTTTTGGCTAAAATTGGTCTTACAGTCTGAATCAGAGTTAAAGTGAGGTTTTGGAAGTTCCATGGAATGAATTGAGGAATTCAAAGTTATTTCTTCAAAATATTCATTGTTGTTTTCTAAACTGAACTAGAGATCTTTTAGAACTCTTCTTCAAATCACAAACCAAACACCATGAAACTTTTCACTTTACTTTGATATCTCATCAATTCACAAAGTTTTGGAGAGATTTTAAACTGAATTGAAAAAAATATCTTTTTAAATTCAGAAAGATTTTGTGTTACTTTAAACTCGATATAAATTAACAACTTTTAAAATCACTAATTTTTTACAGCTATTTCAATATTTGTATTTTTAACTATCATCCAGACACAAATCCCAATGGTGGATATTCAAGCACCAGATAATGGCCGATTTTCAACCTATGGATCATCCTGATTTCAAAAAGGTGTTATATGTTTACATAGAGCCTGTATGGCCAAAGTTAGATAGGGTTTCGGTCACATGGACAGACAGACAGAATTTACTGTTAATTTATGTAGATAATCTATAAGCACAAGATAAAAATTAATGACTATTTCCTTACTTTCAAATTAAGGAATGTTGCTCTTAAAATATTTTAGCTCACTCACCTGATAAATTGATTAAACATGTTGTAATATAAATATCAAGTTGCTTTAAAAAATTCTGATAAAAATATTATAATGATTCAAGAAATCAGTGATCAAAATTATTGGTTCAAAAATTGTCATCAAAAGAATAGATTTATGTAAAACATTCCTATCACAAGATCAGATCTGTTGAAAAAAAGCAATCAAAATAGAAGGTTTTAAAAGATTTAAGATCAAAAGATTAGAATAATTAAAAAAGGTTGAGCTCAAAAGATTAGAATAATTAAAAAAAAATGGATGTGATCAAAAGATTACATTAATTCGGAAAAGATTGATTAAAAGATTACAATAATTCAAAAAATTGAGATCAAAAGATTAGAATAAAAAAAGATTGACATCAAAAGATTACAATAATTAAATATGTGCAACAGAAGATTAAAATAATTAAAAAAAAGATTGAGATTAAAAGTTTTGATTAATTCAAAAAAGATTAAGATTTTTTATCTTAATTACAATAATTCAAAAACATTGAGCTCAAAAGATTAAAATTATTCAAAAACTTTGAGATCAAAAGATTAGTATAATTAAAAAAAGATTCAGATCAAAATTTTTAAATGATTCAAAAACATTGAGATCAAAAGATTCGAATAATTAAAAAAGCCTGTGATCAAAGGGTTAGAATAATAAAAAAAATATTCAGAACAAAGAAATGTAAAAATTCCCTAAATTTTAACTTAGTTAAAGTCAGGAGAGCTCATAATTTCCATTTTCAAAAGTTTTATCGTGAGACTTCTTGCTTAAAACACATAGTAAACGATGACGGTTACTTGAAGAATTGGTTTAAATCTATGTCCTAAAACTCAGCAAATCTTACCACCTATCCACAGGTTAATTCTACATCCTCTATTTTTATGATGGATTCAGGGTGGGTTCCATTACTGTTTTCATTCTGATTGGTAAGGTTTATATTGAATCTTGTTTCTTGGAACACTTAGTAGATGTTGATGGTTACTTCAAAAATTGGTTTAAATCTATGACTTAAAACTCAGCAAATCTTACCACCTATCCACAGGTTAATTCTACATCCTCTATTTTAATGATGGATCCCTGTTTTCATTTCAATTCCAGATCATAATTTCCATTTTGGAAAGGTTTATCTTGAAACTTGTTTCTTGGAACTCTTTAAAGAAAATGTTGATTTTTTTGTTTGAGATCATTCTTTTCTTAACTATGAATGTCTATATCATTAGCATACCCCACTCCTCATCATCAATACATTGGACTTTGGAGGGAAAACTCAGATCATTCTTTCCTATTAGTAGATTTGTTTTGAATGTGATATGAACTGTGCTTAAAGGATCACTACCTATCTTTTCACATTTGTATTTGTAAATTCGCAGGGGCCTAGTCTAGAAAAGGATTAAATAGAATTGGGCTCTCATTTGCTCTTGATGAGATTTGAAATATTTGTGTATTGAGGCCTTTTTCAGACACAAGATTTTGGGGATGATAAATTTCCTCTATTAAATCAATACATTCAGTTGATTCCCATCTTAATGAAGGTTTTTTTAATGGATGAGAAAAGTAAGACTCTGTTGAGTCGTACGGTGCTGTGAGGTCAACATAGCAGGCATACAATTTTTTACTGGAGTGCTTTGCAATCTCTGGTAGTTGTTTGATGATATATATAACATTTTTACATCCCTTATCAGAGCAAAAACCCAAAATGGATTGTGAGAAGTTGACTTACATAAAACATGAAAGCTTAATTAATGTAATGTTTATTAATACTTTCACCATAATCAATCCTGTGTACGTATGAATCATAAAGGTTATATTTTTGTTTCCATAATGCATTCTTCTTTTTTTATATATTGCATCCCTTAAGAAAGTAGGTGACCATGGCCTGCCACATCTTCCTTTCTTTTAAAACTCTTAATATAATTTTTGTCATGTTATTCCTTCCTAACACTGCTCTGCCATTCATTTATTTAAAACCATCAAGTATGCCATGTGCTGTTTTCTCTGTCTCTCTTTCCCTCTATCTGCCCTGTGAGTATCAGATTCTCCAAGCCCTCTTACCTTATTACATGTCCCAGTAACATCAACTTCCTGGTGTTAAGTATAACTTTCACTTTTGTTTCCATTTTCTCCCAAACCTCATCATTGGTCAAATTTTCAGTCCATAGTATCTCTCCTTCATTGTTGACAAGACTGTCCAGCATTTGCTGTCGTATAGGAGGACAGATATCACGTAATAGTTGATTACTCTTTTCTTTGTTTTCAACAAAATTTTCCTGCGACATTGTTTTTCAGTCATCGTTGTATCACACCAAGAATCTCATTTGTAATCAATTTGTTTTTACTTCAATTTTTGTTTTCCTTTGCGATGCCGTTTGCTGACGTCAGTAAAGTTTCTCTTAGTGCATCCCATTTTGAGTCTCTCTTTCTAATTTGTCCCTCATATCTTTTTTTCATGTTGTCCGTGTATCTTTCCTGCACATTCAGATCATTCAGGAGTCTTTTGTATGGCAAGTTGGGTGCTGATTTAGGCTTTTTAGTTTCTAAAGTTTTATTCTTAGTTTACATAGAATTGGGAAGTGGTCACTTTTGCAGTCGGCACTTAAATAGGTTTTGCATTGAATAACTGCATTCCTGAATCTCTCGTTGATAATTATGTACACTACCGGCCATAATTATTAGACAACCACAGTTTTTTAAAAGAAACGATGTATTTCATACTATTTTTAGTATTTATTGCCGAGTGGATAATTCTAAATGAAAATAGAATGGTTCTTTTATTATTATTACTTTGCAAAATTTGGCAGGGCAAATAGCGACAATTTACTCATCGCACCCTGTAGATTTGCTATATATATATATATATATATATATATATATATACACACTACTGGCCATAGTGATTAGGCAACCACAGTTTTTTAAAAGAAATGATGTATTTCATACTATTTTTAGTATTTACGTCAAGTGGATAATTCTAAATGAAAATAGAACGGTTCTTTTGTTATTATTACTTTGCAAAATTTTACAAGGCAAGGAAGCAAAGATGAACTCGTCCAAATAACCCTAAATTTTCTTCATTCTCTCATTGATGAAACTGCAATATAGGTAATTATTAAATATTTATAAATTCATTTGATGCACATGTTATTGTGCAGTAAAAGAACCATTCTATTTTCATTTACAATTATTCACTTGTCAATAAATACTAAAAATAGTATGAAATACATAATTTTTTTAAAACACTGGGGGGCCTAATAATTATGGCCAGTAGTGTAATGTGTGATAAAACCCACTTTTGGGGGATGCATTTTTTATTCTAGACTTCTTTCATAAATTCGAGAAATTTCTTACTAAATTCAAGAATAAAGTAAACTATTTTCAAAAGTTCAACCTCAATACCAAGTGATACTTTCTTATTCCTTAGTTTTTAAAGAAGTACGTTCATTATTGTTGGTGTTCTACAGACTTTATATGCATATTTGTATATTGTGGTGATACCGACCGAGCAAAAGCGAGCAAACTGGATGTTGGCTCTATGCCGACCAGAAAGCTAATGAATAAAAACCAGTGCAAGTGAATGTTCCGGTTGAAAAATAAAAAGTAATCAAATATCAAATTACCATTTCGCGAGCCTTTGCGAATTTTATTTACCAGCCAATGGGAAGCTCAGAATCAAATACAAGGATGAAATTCAAAACGACTAGCTTTTGATCCAAAACCCAGATATAAAAGCAGAGACAAAGCATCAGCAGACAGACAGACGGAAAACGAAAGGAGAAGAGTTTAATTAATATCCCCTTGACTTAAGTCAAGTGACTACTATGCTGACCTCTTTCTTTCTTCCCTGTCTCAAAAGTACTTGTTGACTTCAGGAGTGACCTTTTCAAAGACCTTCCACACAAACCAACTTACTGACCTATTGACCTTAGAAGTGGCAACTTTTAAATGAACATTCTTTACCTACAAGACGCTTCCACATTCCTAAGCCTTAATCTCTTTCAGCTCATCATTATTTTCCATGAACTCTTTTACCTCCATTTGACTTTTATTTCAAGTATTACTTTATTTGTAAAACATAATATTCTTCCATTCTGTTCACATATAAACTTGTTAATTAAGTTACTGTTTCCCTCTTTCCTTCAATATATCCTGTGAGTGTTAAATTCTGTAGTCCTTCTTTCCTCATCATGTGTTCTATGAATTTCAACTGTGTCTCTTTCTAATTGGAAACATTTGTCGATATAACTCCATTACTGTCATTTCAAGTATCTTCGTCTCTGAATAAATTGTCAAGCATTTACTGCCAAATAGGAAGAGTCATGGAGGAAGATTAATATTACAAAGCAGTTCAGCAGTATTTCCTTTTTTTAAAATTTTAACACTATTTTCTAAGATCTTAATACATTGTTTAGTTTCTTAAACATTTTGCTATTAATTACTTGAAAATTTTATGGTTTCTCAGTTCATTCTGTTCATTCCTTGGAATCAAGATTTTTAGTAATCTTAATTCTTCTAATTCTTATTTCTTAACTAGCAGGATAGCCCGGCGTTGCTCAGGTGTAATGAAAGCTTTAAAACTAATCCATGGTCCTGGATCTTAGACTCAGCCTGAAGAATATTTGTATGAAGTTTGGTGAGAATCAGATAAAAATTGTGGATTTGTATAACGGACATACAGACAGATAAACAGACACAGACACACAAACATCTTACCTTTTATATATATATATATATATTATCTATTTTCTTCACTATTGTAAGAACTGCAACCTTGAAACTTCTGAATATCGTTTCTTATGTGTTTATCTATGAGTGTATCAAATTTGATTAAAATCGGACCACTTCTTCTATAACTCAATTTTTTTGATTATCGATTTTCAATATTTATCGGAGGTACCTCAACACAAAACCTAGCTAAGAACACTCGCAGACGCTTATAGTACAACTGTGTAAATTTTCAAGAAAATCGGTTCAGCCGTTTCGGAGTCTATAGGTAACAGATACACACACACACACACACACACACACACACAAAGTTCCATTTATAAATAAGTTTAGATATTTAATTGTTTTTAATTCTTAGTCTTTCTTAATATTTAATTCTTTTTTATTTTTTAATTCTTCTTAATTTTTTCATAGTTCTTAAATCATTTTATACTTAATTTTTAATAATTCTTATTAATTATTTTTAATTCGTTTTGATTTGTAATTCATCTAATTCTTAATTCATCTTAATTCTTGACACTCCAAAATTATTTTTAATTATTTTTAATTATTTTTGTTTCTTTTTAATTCTTAAGTTTTTCTAATTCTTTATAATTCTTCACAATTCATCTTAATCTTATATCTTCACAATTCATCTTAATCTTATATTTTCACAATTCATCTTAATCTTATATCTTCATAATTCATCTTAATCTTATATCTTCACAATTCATCTTAATCTTATATCTTCACAATTCATCTTAATCTTATATTTTCACAATTCATCTTAATCTTATATCTTCATAATTCATCTTAATCTTATATCTTCACAATTCATCTTAATCTTATATCTTCACAATTCATCTTAATCTTATATTTTCACAATTCATCTTAATCTTATATCTTCATAATTCATCTTAATCTTATATCTTCACAATTCATCTTAATCTTTTATCTTCACAATTCATCTTAATCTTATATTTTCACAATTCATCTTAATCTTATATCTTCACAATTCATCTTAATCTTATATCTTCACAATTCATTTTAATCTTAATTCTTCTTTATATATCTTGATTCATAATTCTTCATAATTCACGTTTATCTTAATTCTTTTAATACATATTGGGTCTTAATTCTTCATAATACACCTTAATCTTAATTCTTCATAATTCATCTTCATCCTTAATACTACATAATTCATTTTAATCTTAATTCTTCATTCTTCTCCATATATCTTAATCTTAATTCTTCATAATTCATCATGATTCTTAATTCTTTATAATTCATCTTAATTTTAATTCTTTATAATTCACATAATCTTAATTCTTCATAATTCATCTTAATCTTAGTTCTTTATGATTCATCTTAAACTTAATTCTTCTCAGCACATCTTAAGCTTAATTTGTTATAATTCATCCTGATTCATAATTCTTTATAACTCGTCTTAATCATAATTCACCAGAACTCATCTAAACCATAATTCTTCACGATTCATCTTAATATAATTCTTCTTAATGCATCTTGATTTGGAATTCTTCATAATTCATCTTAATCTTAATTTGTGATAATTCATATTAATCTTCAATCATCATAACTCAATCTTAATTCATCATAATATATCTTCATTTTAATTTTTTTTAATTAATCTTAAACTTAACTCTTCAAAATTCATCTTATTCTTCATTTTCCATGATTTATCTTTATCTTAATTTTTCATAATTCAACTTAATCTTTATTCTTCTTAATGCATCTTGATTCTTAGCTCACTGGTGACCCCTATATATAAATTTACTCAAGCCACAAGATTAGCAACTAGGTCCCACATTTTTACTGTGAAACCAATAAATTGTAAATGCAAATTCTACTCCAGAAGCTTCTTTTCTCATACTTCCTGCTTGTGTAATTCCCTTTCATTTACTTGCTTCCCCAATGTCTACAATCTCCAAGAATTTAAATGTAAAGTCAATAGTCATCTCCAATCTCACTAACTTTCATCCTCTCTCTCTCATGCTCCTTTCTCCATCCACTCCACTCTCATCAGTATTCTCATCCTTCTCTTACCCACTTCCTGATACCCCTATAACCTGTCACTCTTTCTCATAACTTTCCTTCTATATAACCCCCTACAAAACAGTGGCAGTAAAATGCCTTGCTTGGGACAATATGATTATAAAAAAATATCTATCTATCTCATTTTCTTCATATCTGTCTTTACATCTATCTATAAATGTAAAGTTAATAGTCATCTCCTATCTCACTAAACTGCATCCGCCCTCTCATGCTTCTTTCTTTGTCCACTTTGCTCTCATCAGTATTCTCATCCTTCTCTTACCCACTTCCTGACACCCCCATAACCTGTCACTATTTCTCAAATTTCCTCCTATGTAACCCCCTGCAAACAGTGGCAGTAAAATACTTACTTTCTGCAGTAGACTGGTTGCCAGCCAAGGCTATAGAATCCAATCTGTTCTGTTATTTAACCCATAACTGGAAGAAATAGATGGATTGATACCTTTCCCAAGGGTATTTGTGCATAGGTGGATGCAACAAATTTAACTGGAATTTGAACTTGGCTCCCCGATTTCTCATTCTGAGCCAATATCCACTGCACAACAGCACACATCCAGATAGATAGATAGATAGATAATAAACAAGTTGTGCTTGATAGATAGATATTGTGGATGCTGATAAGTTTTAAGAAGCACTCACTTCTTAAAATCTGATCAAATGACTAAACCTGAGAGTTTTTATTGTGGAAGAGTCTCTTGGTCAAGCCAAAAACCTCTCAGCACTTGTTCATACATATTTTCACATGAAGCATTAATATAGGCAAATATATTCATAGACTTATCTATTGAAATACAAAATCTGGCATATACATGTCTCCTCTCAGACATCTCATAGTTAACGGTGTGGCAATTCCACTTTCCAAAACTTTGGTAATAATCTTTAGCTATCTTTGGAATCTATTGATGCAAACGTATTTCCCTTCTCTGCCTCGGGGTAATTTGATATTCTCTAAGACTGATAGAGCTGAACTAATGCTCTGTGATATCAAGTACCTCCAGATTTTACCAGATACACTCCATACTTCATTGCTTTCCAACTATGACAGACAAACAAAACAATAAACACTTGATAAAGAGAAATAAAATTATATTGCGTCTTTTTTATTTTCATTGATTTCTTTTTCTTTTTTATTCTAAAATAATGACACTACGGTCAATAAATCAAGATTCAAAGACTGGTTCACTGAACCAGTGAAAAGTCAAAAAATTGTAATAATAACATTTTGAACCAATTTCTAGCCAACGATTTCTATTTCAAACCTTAGTTTCAGAAAGTTATTTGTCAGTCAAAACCATCATTTAGGCCATAACAATGATTTATTAGAAAGATCACAATAGTCAGCTATTAAGTTTTCATCACATAAATTTTAAAGAAATAAGTTTTTAAACATTTCTCTCTGATGAAAGAAAATTTAAAAACACATGAATCTGACAGCTTTGAAACAAAAATGTCGTAATTCTGAAAGCTTGTCTTAGCCATTTTATTTAACAAAAATAAACTATGACATTTCATGCAACAAAAGACATTTCTAATACATTGTTTATTTGTATATATGACACAATATTATATATTTACCTAATTTACTTCTATACGGAAAAGAGGTCCATCACTCATGGTTTAATCTTCACAAATTGACCATCATGATGACTTGACTTACAAAAAACATTACTTATGAAGCTGCAGTCTTTCATTATACCAAAATTTACATTAATTTTCAGTGATATTTGAAAAAAACATTGAATGTGAAATTAACAGATAAAGAGTTTTCTATCATGCTGAACATATTTACTTGATATTTATGTGATTGACATATATATATATATATGGAGTATAGTGAAAACAACCAAGCCTTACAATGATGGTAAAATATGAAGACTGTGCCAGGAAGAAAAGTTAGAGATTATGCTATTCCCAGACAAAAATAAACAATTAAATGTAAGAACGAAAATTATGACTAAGTGTAACCATACTAAAAAATACCTATTAGGTTCGTACAATCATGGCTGAAAATATCATAATTTCTTGTAATTTTAAAAATTGTGCATTCAAAAATTCCCTGCCACGTGAGCGTTAAAAAAAAACCACCGTTACACAAGCGTTCTTAAAAAAAATGATAAATGGTAAAATCAGTTACTGTAAATCACCTGAAGACACTCCTCATGGTAGAAACCTGGGTCATGTAATAACTCGTTTGCAAATGAAGAATATATATATATATATGTATATATATATATATATATATATATATATATACTGTAATAGTTGTTACAATGGTTTATAAATTCATAGTATCACTACACAAAAATGTTCGTGTTTCGAAGCTAACCATGTATCTGGGCTGCTTCTTCTTCAGGTGAATTTGTTGATATGAGAATTATCTAGTTGAAAAGACCATTTATTTGTGTTTATTTGTATTTGTTATATATATATATATATATATATATATTTTCTTTTAAACATGTTGTGTTAAACGATAGAGACAACTTAGTCTTGCAGATTTTCTTTTGTATTTTCTCATATTTTCTAATGAGGCTTTTTTAATGAGGTTTTTTTTTACATAAATATAATTTGGAAATAAAAAGCCTCATTAGAAAATATGAGAAAATACAAAAGAAAATGCAAGACTAAGTTGCCTCTATCGTTTAACACAACATGTTTAAAAGAAAAGATGCTGCAAAAATATACATACTTTATATATATACTAGCAGTATAGCCCGGCGTTGCTCAGGTGTAATGAAAGCTTTAAAACTAATCCATGGTCCTGGAGCTCAGACTCAGCCTAAAGAATATTTGTGTGAAGTTTAGTGAGAATCGGATAAAAATTGTGGATTTGTATAAAGGACATACAGACAGATAAACAGACACACACACAAACATCTTGCCTTTTATATATATATATATATTATCAATTTTCTGCACTATTGTAAGAACTGCAACCTTGAAACTTCTGAATATCGTTTCTTATGTCTTTATCTATGAGTGTATCAAATTTGATTAAAATCGGACCACTCCTTCTACAACCCAATTTTTTTTATTATCAATTTTTGATATTTATTTGGGGTACCTCGACACAAAACCTAGCTAAGAACACTCGCATATGCTTATAGTACAACTGTGTAAATTTTCAAGAAAATCGATTCAGCCGTTTCGAAATTTATAAGTAACGGACACACATACACACACACACACACACACAAAGTTCCATTTATAAATAAGTTTAGATTTAGATATATATATATAAGTCCATCAATGAGTAAATAACCTAATGAGGAATATTTATTTCATATCAATATTTTTCAATATGAAATCAATGCACTCAATTCAATATTCCAGTAGATCAAATATTATTAAAAAATATGCAAAAACGATTCCAGATTAAAAATCACCATGTGTAAGGTTTATCAATACACCTTCAAACATACATATATACGTATGTTTACACAGACATGTACACATATATATAATAACAACATATGATATAATAACAATGATGGAAATTAAAATATCATTTTTTTAATAAAAAACTTCAACTTAAAAATAATAAATTTAAAAATCAATGTTTTCCCAATACTACATCAGTCATTTTGAATATTACAGTACATCAAAATGTTTAAAATTCAATAAACTATGAAGGGAATCATTTCATATATTTATTTACTTGAAATTTTTACACAAATTTATTTCTATACTGGAAAAATGCTCTAATACAGATTGAATTATTTATTTCTCTTCTACATATAATTTTACACAATTTCAGTTTAGATTATATCACATGATAATGTCTTTAAGAAGAGTGGAGTCATTTCTGAAAAACCCAAGAGTTAACTCTGAACTTTTTATTCCTTTGTTTACTACATAATTATATATACATAAATATATATTTATTATAAATTATCATTTAGAACATTAAGTTAAAAAATGAAAATAAAACACCTAAAGTTAAATGGAAAATCCTCAAACAGTCCAGAACATCTAAATCGATAAAGTAACCATGTTTTTTTTGTCTTCAAGAAAAATGGAAATCATTAAATACATGAGGAGCAACATATTATTAAACCAGAGGCATGAAACCGCAGTTAACTGCAAACACATCAAAGAACTAACCTTACAATCATGCTAAATTTACAAAAGTTAAAGTTAAGATCTCTAGAAACAATAAACCTTTATAGTATTAACAACACTCTTACCTCAAATTTTACCTTTATTTCATACTACAAACTGTGATCTAATTAACGTTATATATAAAAAAGAGATTTCCTAATTTTAAATTAAGGGTAAATATTAAAAAAAATAGATTAATTATAAAAACTAAATTTAAATACAAAATATTTGTAGTCATATAGTTCACTAATACAGATATGTTTACCAAATAGCAATTCCTATCCCCTTTTTAGCACATCCTCTCCTACTCCCCCACCCCATATACATTTTCTTATTTTTTCTCTTTGTTAAACCCAAAAGACCTGGCTATAAAGGCTGTAAAGGACCATACCTTATCTTCTACGGTTAAATCTGTCTATAAAATTTTCAACACATCCATTAATCACATCTATCCTCTACCTTTTTCCTCTTTTCATTCAAATTCTAACTTACAACTTACAACTCTAATTTTCCATTTTCAACCCCACCTAACTGTCACACATAATTTGCCAATATAAGATAAAGAATTTTGCATTTTCTTTTAACACTAGCTGATAAGACATTGTCCTTTCAATGTCAAAACAAAATGTACACTTTGTAGTAGATGATAATTTGTACATGTTCTAAACTATAATTTATAATAAATATTCATAGCTCTATTTTATTGAGCACTGTTTTAAATTAATGTTTTGAATGTTGTTAATTTTTTCTTTCTTTCTTATTCACTTGGATATATAAATATATAGATATAGATATTTATTATAAAATATTTTTAGAACATGTACAAATTATCATTTACTACAAAGTGTACATTTTATTTCGTCATTGAAAGGCTAACATCACATCACTAACTGATGAGACATTGTCCTTTCAATGTCAAAACAAAATGTAGTAGATTGTAATTTGTATATGTTCTATACTATAATTTATAATAAATATTCATGGCTCTATTTTTATATTGAGCACTGTTTTAAATTAATGTTTTGAATGTTAATATTTTCTTCATTCATTATTTACCTGGATATATATATATATATATATATATATATAGATACATAGATATGAATTGAGATAGATACATATGAACAGACTGGGATGGAGAGATAGAGACTGAGATAGATACATATGTGTGTCGGAAAGAGAGAGGTAATATACATCTAGTCCTTCTGGAAATGATCTTGTCATTTAATATTAGCCATAATTCTCTCAAATGTACTCCCTTGTTTTGTTTTAAAATGGAAAAAACTTGGAAAAATTTGACAAAGCTGGGCAAAGCTCATCAGCTTTCTATTCTATCTTTCTATCATTTTTAAACTTTTCTTTCTTGTCTCCCTCCACCTTCTTTGCTAGCATTCCCTTCTTTCTCTCTGCAAATCTGGCACACTTTTTCCTTCCTTTTTCTTTTTCCTTTGCTTTCCCCTTTTTACTTTTTTCTTTTTCTTTATTCCTCTCCTTCTTATTCTTCTTCCTTTTCCTTTTTTTCACTCCTCTTACTTCTGTTGTTTTTGCCCACACACACACTCAAACAAATAATTGTTTTCCATAATATTTAATATTGCCAATGAGGTGAATTTCAATCACTGAAATGGCCATATGATCTTGTTAACTTTTAAAATTTTTAAAAATCTAGTATATATATACATATATATATATTGGCTCTGTAAATAAATAATTTTAATTGCATTGATCTCTCTGGCTGAGTCAATTTTAGTATCTAACTTTTAATAATTATTATTAATAGGATCTCCTTTGGGGTTTTACCATTAATCTGCTTCCTTTCATTTATATATATATATATATATATATATATATATATATATATATATATATTATAAATTATATTTTAGAACATGTACATAATTTCTTCTATATATGTCCTCTTCTCTACAATCATATGGCTGTTTCAGTGTTTGGACTCAAACACTTCATCAGAAGAAGTAAGAGTTTGGAATCATTCTCTGTTTATATTTGGTTCATTGTTGTCGTGGGGGTTGGTTGGGGTTATTGGTAATTAAGTGAATGTGTCTCTCGTTTTGACCGTTAGACTTTTGAAGAACCTGGTGTGTAAGTGTGAAATTGTTGATTAATGTTGGAATGTACGTTTTATCGGTTGGGTATATCTTTTGGTTAGAATTTCTAGGAGCGTGTTGGGTGGTCATTTTTATGGTTGGCTATCGTTTAATTGATTGATGTCTGCTGTTAGCGGACCTAATTCATGTATTTACTTTGGTCCTGTGGCTAGGTTTTCACTTTGGGGTTTCTTAGATAGACGTGATAGGGGTGGGGTGTTTTTTCTTTCTAATTTTGATTTTTTCAGTATGGAATATTTTTTTATTTTATAGGGTTTTTTTAAATATATTTTTTTATTTTATATTTCAGTTTGGATTATTATTGTATTTAGGCGAAGTTATTTCAAGAAATCTAAACTTGTATTTTTTAGGAAGTAAATGCAAATTAGCGTTTTATCAGGTTTTTGTATAAAGTTGTATTTTTAATCTTAATTTTAAGTTTAGAGGGTCAGTTTTTTCTTTTAATTTTTTTTATATCTTCTTTTTTCTATAAATTATCGTTTGGAATCCTATTTATTTCTTTTGATTTTTTATATATTTTATTTATTTAGATATTTTTGCGAGCATTAGATCTTACTTTAAGGATTTATTACATCAATTTTTTCTGTAGCATATTTTATCGTTTATAATAATAAAAATATCTATTCAAATTTCCAGTATTTTTTAGTGTGATTGTAGGGTTAGATCTTACGTGTGCTTACGGTTTATTTTTGTGTATGATATAATTATTCTGAAGTCGTATAATTAATCTTGATTTTGAATACATGAATTTTGATTCTTTTTCAAGTTTGGGAGCCATTTGTTTAATTTTGATTTTTCTAGTACGGAATATTTTTGTATTTAAGTAAGGTTATTGTGTTAAGTAAGTTTATTGGTGTAGGCTTTAGTGGTAGACCTTCCTTTAAGGATTTATTGGATCGATTTTTTCTATAGCATTTTTTATCTTTTATAATGAGAATATCTAATCAAACTCTGAGTATTTCTTATCATGATTGTAGGGTTAGGTCCCTAATGTGCTTGCAGTTTACTGTGGTTTCGTGTCTCTGATTTAAGAGCTTGTTACTATTTATATATTTAAGGTTCGTTATTTTTTCTTGAAGGCAAAGAAAGCATGGTTCTTTTATAGATTTTGCTGTTCTTGCTTTTTTGAGAATTTTCCATTTGACCTTAGGTGTTTTATTTTCCTTTTTTAATTTCCAAAAGTGTTTGGAGAGAGATGTCATGTTTTGTTTTTCTTTGTTATTCACAGCTCTATACATCATATATCGAGCACTGTTTTAAATTAATGTTTTGGATGGAAAAAAAAATTTTTCTTTTTTCTCTCCTCATTCTATACTCACTCGGATATATATCACTAGCAATCACCATACATATATATATATATATATATATATATATGGTGATTGCTGCATCTTGCTCAGATGACAGTTGCCTCTCACTCCTCATATCATTTGTAATGATGTTCATTTGTTTTAGCATCCATAGCCCCTAAAATGATTTTTGAAACCAAAATACAATTTCATAGGTACCACCATATACTTCCTCATCCTAAATGATGATCCACAAGTCTTGTTGCAAGTAAAACAGGTATTGTCATCAGAACAATGAGGCAGGTTGGCATAGTTGGCTTGTTTGGGTTATTATCATGACCTTTCAGATGGTTTACATGACCTGACCTCAGCAACTGCATGCTCTCATATACACCACATTTCCAAAACTGCATTGAAACATTCATTCGCAAAAGCATTGCATCCCCCTCCCTAATAATTCCCTCTAAATGATTTAAAGTCACTTCTTCCCAATGCTACACATCCATGTAAAGTGCTTTCAGATTATCCTTCAGATTATATTTAAACCTCTTCCAACGTTTGTGTTTCAAACACTTTCCTATCTTTAGTTCTCTGTAATAAAGTTGCTTGGGAATTTTGTCATCCCCTAATCTTCATGTGTTATATCCATCATGTCTGCTTGAGGATTATTGTTATTGTTTTAATGCTGTTGAATTCAGATCTTTGGAGGACAGCAGTCTAGAATCAAAGAATCTCATTTTAGGATTAAGAATGTGTCTCTGGCATTTTAGGCAGAATTGCTCAAGCAATTTTCAATCTCCAGGATGTTGTCCCTGTTTCAAATAGTACAGTAGGGATGGTCAAACACAAGCAGTGTACTCACGTCAATCTTGATGCTAATGCTCCTATCTGACTAAAATCTACTTTCCAATTGACTAAATGCAACATTTGCTTACTGAACGTGTGAAAACATCTTAGCATTCAGGGCACCATTTTTTGATATTGTACTTTCAAGGTGTGGGGGCAAAGTGTTAACAAACCCCCTACAGGTGAGTATTTTTTATTAGCTTTTTGTAGGAAATAACAGGTGGAGGAGGTGAGCATTACTTTTGTCTTCCTCATGCTAATCCTCAGTCCAAAAGCATCACAAACTGCAGTGAAACAATCCATGATAAAAACAGCAAATCTTCCTTGGAGTGCGCTACACAGATTGCATCATGCAGTAAATCTCTAATCAGGCATTCAAAGTTCTTAGATTTGATATCACACACACACACACACACACACACACACACACACACACACACATATATATATATACTAGCAGTATAGCCCAGCATTGCTCAGGTGAAATGAAAGCTTGAAAACTAATCCATGGTCCTGGAGCTCAGACTCAGATTGTGTAAAATCCTTTGTAAAATAAAGACGGAAGCTGATGATGGTTCACCTGAAATAGGCCAAACTTCCAATTCACCATGAAATAACGTGTCTGCCTTAATTTTTCTTATATTTTTTCTATATGTATTTATATACATATATATTTAGAGCTCTCTTAGAGAGTTATCCTACCACTGTATGTACAGGATACTCCTTTGGATTCTTCTATACCCACACTGCATGCTGATATATATATATATATATATATATATATATATATATATATATATATATTTTAAAATTGCCAAATTTATGAAGGTAGAGGGATCATCATAAAGGACAGTATTTGTAGATATAAACAGAGTAGACATATAAATTTCTTTTGTTCACTGTTGAAAATAATGGACATCGTGCATTCACCATTCCTGCTGCGATCTGGAATGGACTATTCCCATCCTGGGTTTTATTTATACGTAGCAGCTTTCTTTTGTCGGGTATGTAACAAACAGATTTTGTTAGAATAAAGCCTTGACTTAAGGTCTTCATTACTGTCATGGATCTTCGTCACCAATTTGTTATGGCAAATCTTAATGCCAATCTTTGTTGCCAATTTGTTGCGGAGTTATCTCACTAACCTGCATCCTCTCTCTCGTGCTCCTTTTTCCATCCACTCCACTCTCATCAGTATTCTCATCCTTCTCTTATCCACTTCCTGACACCCCACTATAACCTGTCACTCTTTCTCATAACTTTCCTCTTATGTAACCCCTTACGCACCAATGGCAGTAAACTGCCTTGCTTAGGGCGATATGATTATAAAAAAAAAGTTGTTGTGGCAAAACTTCACCACAAAGTTGTAGTGACCAGTTTAGTCTGAAGTAAGACTCGGAACATAGACGGTAGATTCAAAACAGTGTATTAGTATAACAAGACTATATGTACAAGGTAAGTGTTAGTAATTAAGTAAATAAAAATAAGTAAGTCCTAACAGTACAGTTACACTGCTTATTGCCTGACTAGTAGCTGGATTTAACTGCATACCAGCTGTATTTAACTGCTGTTAACTGCCAATAACTGCCCCCGGAAGTCACGCCGATAACTATATATAACAAGAGGAAAAGTCCATTCCTCATAGAAGGGCACCATAACAATTATTTTCACTACAATAGCTTATATGTTGATATGTTTCTGTGTCTGCACATATGTGTATAATGTTATATTTATACAATAAACTATATTCCTGTAAGTAGTACTCCATTCATAACAGTTTTTATGAATAATGTAACACAGTCTTTGCAAAACTAGTAACAAATTATGGCTTTATGGATATTGGAACAAACAAATTGGATCATTACTTTATTAGGGTTTATGGATTAGTATTTTCTTTGGAAAGAAAATCAGGCCAGATTTGAACATCAGTATTCATGTGCCATTTGAAGTGACAAGATGTAAAATGAAAATTTCAAAACAGTTTGTATTAGTATCAAATTTTGGCCTCCTTTTCATAATTCATCTCTTCTGAAACAAACTCCCTAAAAGAAAAACAACCTTTAAAAATAAGAAACAATATTTGTCCTTAAAAATAAACATCTGCAAATGAAGAGTAACAGACACTTGTGTAGTTAAACTGGCGTAAATAAAAATGCTTTTTTATTCTTTTGTGAATTGTTAACTCCAATTGTTCGCATACAAAAGATGAGGATTTGAAATTTTAGATTTTTTTCTTGATGCCTTGTGGCATTAATGGAAATTACTGATTATTTCTTTCTTTTATAGACAAAAAATAAAAAAAACAATTTTGGTGATGATCAGCAGCTTGAGGAAAAAAAATTTCAGCCTAAAGAAAAAAAAATTGAACATCGCTTTGAAGTCTGATAGAAAAAAATGTATTTCTGTTTAGCTGGATTTATTGTTACTGATACACAATAATGAGAGGAAGCTGAGTAAAGACAGGAGACTGTTGACAAGATAATAAATAAAGGGTGAAAGGGTAAAAGAGTAAAAGACTTGAGAAAGAAAGAAGAATAGTTACATTAGTGACAAAGAAGAGAAGAATGAGAGAGCAAGATAAAGAAACAGAGAGAAGAAAGTAGATAATGACCAAAAATCAGAGAAGCAGAAAAAATATTATAGAAGGATGTGGATTACTGAAAGGAAGCGATTCTTTTTAGAGTGAGAGAGGGGAGGGATATTTTGGGAGCAAGTGAGAAAGAGTCAAAGATTAAAAGAAGACAGAAAAGTGAAGAGAAGAACAAGGAGAGAAAAATTCAAAACAAATTAAATCGCAAATAAAGACAAATATGGATAATAAAAGGTGGGTTGGAAAACAAAGAATGAATTGCAAAATGAATTTAGTTAAATAAGAATTATTATAATCCTTGGTAAATGAGGCCATCTTAAACACGGGGCCATATTCATCATAAAAAAAATCTATTGTGAAATTAGTTTGAAAACATAAATAATAATCATTATCATATTTTGTAAATGAGGCCAACTTTGAAACAGGCCCATATTTATCAAGTACGCAGAAAAGAATTTATTGCAAAATGTGTTTGGAAGTATAAATAATTATTATAATTTTTGGTAAATGATGCCAACTTTGATGCAGGGTCACATTCATTGAGTGCCCAGAAAAAAATCTGTTGCAAAATGTGTCTAGAAGAATAAATACAAAACACATTAAATTGCAACCAAAAACAAATATGGATAATAAAAGTGAGGTTGAAAATAAAGAATGAGTTGCAAAATGAGTTTGGATGAATAAGAATTATTATAATCTTTGGTAAATGATTCCAACTTTGACACAAGGTTATATTCATTGAATGCCCAGAAACGAATCTATTGCAATATGAGTTTGGATGAATAAGAATTTTGGAGTCTCCAATGTGGGATTTAGGGAAGATTTTCTTTACTAGAAACTTTGAAATAAAAGGAAGTGACTGAAAAGTAAAAAATAATTTTTTATTTATTTGCTTTAGAGTCCTTTGTTATTTGGTGCCAATCTACTGTGTTTTCCTCAGCCTTCAGAAGAGTAGAAAATATGATTCGCAAATGACCTCTTAACAACTTCATGCATCACACGTGGCTGGTTTCTCCAGAAATTCCATGGTTTCTCTTGCCATCCCTTCTTCCTGTCTAGCTCAAAAGTATAAGCTTATATCCTTTTTATCAGGCTCTAAGATTCTGGTGTGAACTTTAACTGCGAATAACCTCAAAAGTGTCTTTCTGTTAATTTTTTTGATTGGTCAAAATTATTTTATTTTCTGGCATTTCTTTCTTTTTCATTTTTTATGCCTAGAGTTTCCTTGATTTTTGCTAGTTTTTCAGCCACAAATAAGTCCCACAAACTTCATCTGGGTTCATTCTTTTCTCTTTCTTTCTCTTTTCATTTAAGGATCACCTTCTCATTAGTTAAATTTGTAGGCTTTTTATTTTTGTTTATATAGTTTATTTTTATATTTCATTTTATTTTATCAGAACTCACAACAAATGATTATAATTTTTGGTAAACGATGTGAACTTTGATACTAGGTCATATTCATCAAGTGTACAGGGAAGCATAAACTCTCTAACAAGCACTTTTTATTGATGTGTAGGGATACAAAAGGTAATTATCTTTCTTTGATCAAGATAAGACACATGGGTCACATGATGGCCGCTTAATGACTTAGCTCTACACAGTGACAAGAGTGGCCAGTTCTTCAGTTGGTTTACAGTAGCCAAATCGAGAAGTTGCTTTCTTTAATCTGGTCCCCATGGCTTGGACTGAGGCTGAATCTGCCTCCTCAGCAGTTTACAAGTCTATAGTGCCATTTTTGTAGTGGAATATATCTTTCCCAAATATAGAAAGAAACTTCAGCTAATTTCGGAAAACCCAAGACTTACCGTTCCTCATTCTTGAATATGTCCTCACCCAAGATATTGCAAATGAATCTAGCTCATTTTAATTTGGAACCCTAAACATAGCTTCTCCAGATACAGAAGTATCTTCTTATTATATGTAAAACCCTTTATTTTTGCTTCTCCTTAAACTTTGCATTTCTCTGCAAGACACGTATATATATATATATATATATATATATATATTTTTTTTTTCTATTTGTAAACGAGTTATTACACAACCTAGGTTTCTACCATCTTTTTTTATAATTGTGTTGTCCCAAGCAAGGCATTTTATTGCCACTATTGTGCAGGGGGTTACGTAGAAGGAAAGTTATGAGAAAGAGTGACAAGTTATAGGGGGTGTCAGGAAGTGGATAAGAGAAGGGGGAGAATACTGATAAGAGTTGGGTGGATGGAGAAATGAGCATGAGAGAGAGAATGCAAGTTAGTGAGACACGAGATGACAATTGGCTTTACATTTGAATTCTTGAAGATTGTAGCTGTCTGGAAAGCAAGTAAGCGGAAAGAAGTTCCACAGATGGAAAGTGCGAGAAAAGAAGCTGCTGGAGTAGAATTTGCATTTATAATTTATTGGTTTCACATTAAAAAGCTGCGACCTAGTTGTTAATCTTGTGGCTTGAGTAAATTCATATATAGGGGATACCAGTGAGCTAAGTTCATCAAAGCAGAAGCAGTGAAAGTATTTGTAGAAGAGACCCAGGGAAGCCACATTGCGTCAGTGAGAAAGCAACTCTATCCTAGATGCCAAGTTGGGATTGATCACATTACAGATTCTCCATTGAATTTTGTCAAGGACCCCTAGGTGGATAGCAGGAGCACCCGACCAGATATGGTAGCAGCATTCAATGCACGGGGGAATAGTAGATTTGCATATGTGCAGGATTGTTTCAGATGGGAAAAAATTCCTGGCCCTGCACAGAGAAATGACCTTCTTATCAGCAGATTTAGCTATGGGTTCTATATAGTCATTCCACTTGAGGTCTGTGAGAATTAACCTGAGGAGGTGCAGTGTTTCACTTTCAGGGAGACTAGCCTGATCCATGCTAATTAGGGGTAGGAACGATTGTCTGTGATGGTTAATAGATAGCAACTTCATTTTGGAAGCATTAAAATTCATGAGCCCTTTCTTACTCCAGTCCTCCACGGATTGGAGGTTCTTTTCAAGCTCAGCAGCAAGGTTTGCTTTGTCAGCCTCGGCAAATGTTTGATCGAGGCAAGAGTAAACTGTAGTGCCATCAGCGTATATGCCTACTTGGGGTCTTATAAAATTATAAATATTTTAAAATTGGGAGTTACATTTCAATCACCCTGTCGATGTATTCATTGCATGAATTTATTTGACACTGTATATTTATTTTTACTGATATATAATTGCCAAAACAAAATATAAATCTCAAACATACAAACCTCACCTGATAATTTCTAATTAATTAATATTAAATGATAATCCTATAATATTTGAGACCACTCCATTAACAAAGAGTTAATCATTAATGCCCTTCATTTGATATTTATATTTTTGAAAATATTTGAACATATTTATTGAAAATATTACACTGTACTTACTAGATAAAAAATATTTTACTGTCTGTCGCTTTCAATTAAAAATATAAAGATTGTGTTCAGTATTGATGTTCATCTGCATTTGGAATAAATAAAAAATTCATTGATTTCATTCTCCTATTATTGTCTTGTAAGTGTTTTTAAATCCATGCGATGTGTATGAAAATATGACAAAAACATGGAAGAGAGAAGAAAAAAGGTGATGGTAAGAAAGAAAGAAAAGTAGAAAAGGAATCCAAGAAAGAAAAAAAGAAAGATATGAAAAGGAAAGAAAGATATTAACAAGAACAGAGTCAAAAACAACAAACCTGCTCCAAGCCAATACTGACATCATCTCAGGGATTAGCAGGTGAGTATTACTAAAATGAAAATAACTACAATGAACTTGACCGCTCTCAAGAGTGAAAATACAAAAACAAAATGAAAACGTAAACTAAAATTAAACTGTGGAAGGGTTTGTTTTCACTTTTTAACATTCCAAAATTTTGACTCATTTTTTCTGTACTTTTTCTCCATATTTATTGTATTTGGATAATAAATAGTAAATTTATATTATGATTAATATTTTTTGTGGAAAAAATAGTACATTGAGAAAATGTAGTGACATAAAGCAATCTAGAAGAGGTAATTCAGTATTTGGCATGTGAAACATAAGAAAAAATGTTAGTAAAAAACAGAAAAATAACCCAGAAACTTTATTCCATACAAAACTGAACCCAAAATTTATGTTGTATTTGCCAGTCATGAGGCCAGTTATCCCTGAAAGCTTCATTGGAATCTATTGAGTTGACGACAAACAAACAGACAAACTTTTATAACATTAGTTTTCATAATGTTATTCGGAAGAGAATTTTTGGTAACTCACTAAGAGACAGGAAAATTTCACTAGAAACAAAGAAGAGAGTACTGGATTGCTATATGATGTCAGTTTTTCAATATGGCAATGAATGCTGGACAATATCATCAAAGCTGAAGGAAAAACTTGAAGCAACTGAAATGTGGTTCTACAGAAGGATGCTGCGGATATCATGGATTGAGCATGTGAGGATCGATGAGGTTTTGGAAAGGATGGAAACAAAAAGGAAATGAATACCGAGCATCAGAAAGAGACAGCTAAAATTCCTTGTTTTTTCATTTTTAATACGAAGTCGTTGTTCTGCGACTTAAAACTTATTTCTTCAAGAGTTATAGGCAACTCTCTTACCGTATTATGTAAAACATTTTTAATTTCATTTTCAGCCCTCATTGCCACAATCACCGAATCTTCAATTGGTTCACCGTATTTCAGAATTAAGAGATATAGTCCATCAGCATGACATAATTTCTTCAATGGTAAAAATTCTATTTTATAGTTGTAATTTAGTAGTACTGTTTCCCAGCATTGCAATCTATTTGTTGTATGAGTGGGAACACACTTTTTTAAATCATATATAGATATTAACGGATGATGATCAGTTTGTAAGAGAAATTCTAGTCTCTGTAAGAATTTATGGAATTTTTTCATGATAAAAACTATAGCCAAATCTTCCTTCTCAATCTGGCTGTAGTTTTTCACAGCAGCTATTAACAACCTTGAAGCATGCGCTATTGGCTTAGTTGTTTCATCATCATATTTATGTAATATTAATACTCCAATTCCTGAATCCCTTGCATCTGATGCAACAACAATGTTTAATTTGGGATCAAAATGTGTTAGTGAAAAGTCAAATGTTAGGACTTTTTTTACCTTTTCAAATGCACTTTGGCATTTCTCTGTTCAAATCCATCAGCTTCTTTCTTTAACAAGGCATTTAAAGGTGCTGTTAATTCATGCATATATCCAGATGGTAGTAGTTTGTAAAACCTAATAATACTTGCAATTTTGCTATATAAGTCAAAGTGGGCATGATTGAGAAGGATCTGGTCATCAACCCTTTTCGTCAATAATTTGTAACATATATTTTATTCTGGAAATAAATAGCTCAAATCTAGTTTCACTAATTTTGAACACATATTATTTGATCCTTTCAAATACTATTTTTATGTCTTTTGCATGTTGGTGTCTGGTTTTACTTTTGATTCAGATATGTTTGCTCGCCACCTAACCCAGCACACATTGTATCCATAATTTATTGAAAAATGCTTGCAGTTACCTTAATCCCAAAAGGAAGTTGGTTGAATTTATATCAATCTTTATGAGTATTGACTACTGATAGTGTGGGGGATTTGGTATTTGCTGGGTTGTATGTTGATTATTTCCCCCACAAATACAACACTCTATTTTGCAATCGCGCAAAGTGAAGGAATAATTTACAACGGCCATTCAACAACAAACAATTTATTCTGTGACAAATAAAATGGTATGTAGAAACCAACAAAATACATGATTCTAAAATTGCCTTTTTGAGAAATATAAACTTGGCAAGAAGTTAATTTTTGTCCAAAAACGTGTACAAGTGTACATTAGCAGAGTCTGTAAATAAGCCTTTCCTACTTACATTTGGTGCGTTACAGTTGGCGACAACGTGTCGCGTTGCTCAAAGAAAGTTTGTCGGCTTATTCTTTTTAAGGTCCTTGGAGCGAGGTCACGAACTTTTGGCATGGAAGAAATGACATGGCCCGCAAAGTATACGGTGGCATGCGGACTTAATGGCCTGCTGGGTGACTGCTTGATGACTGACTCTTTTTTTCTAACTGTGTGTGTTATATACATTAATAGGGGATCAACTAAGCTTCCTCACATTAGGGTGTGAAAACATTTACTGACCAATCAGATTTATTATTTTACATCTTTGTTTTGGGGCCTAAATATTTTTGTGTTAATTTACTTCCAAGCCTATTTTTCTAGAATGTTCTTATTCTAAGTTTTTAGCTGATTGGTTGAGAAATATAAAAATGTAATCTAAATTCTACTGCTGTTTTGATCCAATTTCTCTAGAATGTTCTATTGTTCTTGTGTTGCCTATTTTAATAAAAAAAATATGTATCCCATAATAGTAATTTTGAATACTCTTCTTCTACCAGTTTCCGTAGACAGGCATCAGACAAGTCCAACTCAGAAAAAAAATTTCTTTCATTTAGTTCACTAAAATTTCTCATGGACTTAGTAATGGGTAAGTATAATTTTATAAGTTTTCATTAAACCCCGTAGAGAAATCAGCACACACGCGAATTTTATTATTCTTTTTCCTAGTGTAAACAGTCAGCAATGCCCATTCAGAGCAAATCTACTTTGTAAATTACCCCTAATTCTTCTAACCTTTCCAATTCCTTATTGCTTGGATCTAATGCTACAAAGGGTACACTCCTTTTCAGTCTGAATATTAGAGTTGCATTTTCTTTAACTTCAAAATTTGCCTTTGCTTTCATGCACATGTCAAGTCCTTCTAAAAAAGAACTTCTAGAAATTTTCTTTTTAATTCAGTTTTTAATTTTTTTGTTGACATAATAGTACTTTTGGTGACACTATTTACTTGGTTGTAGAACAAATTGATTAGCAGATCCCAAAGATTAGATAAGAAATGACATCTTTTCCCAATAAATATTTTGTTTATTTAACCTGAATACCACTGCTGTTTTGGTCTTTCCAAGAAAAGAAATATTACAGGTGAACTCACCTAAAAAAATTTAACTTCTTTTCTAAAATACCACGAGCAACTTTTCTTGAAATCAACAAACTTGGTCTACCAAGTTTTCTCCAAGTCTTTTCATTAAATAATTATAGTAGTATCGGACCCAGTATCTAATTGTGATTTTATTTTTATATTTTTAATCGTCACAAAAACAAATTTTCTGTTTGGAGATGTTTCGTTCAAAGTCTAGCTATTTTTTTCTTTCCGTTTGTCGAATTTACTGAATGTATTTACTTTGTTGACATACTTTTGTATCTCTTTCATTTTTTGGATTTACAAGTATTGTTATGAGCTAATCTTCTACATTAGTAGCATTTTTTTTCTAAAGAAACAATCACTTTTAATATGCTTACCACCACAACTGTGGCAGGTATTATCGTATTTTTTACTGTTTCGCTAGGAATTAAAAAACGTCTATTTTGTTCCAAGACAGTTGCATGTGCTATGTATTTGTAAGATATCTCTCTCCTCAATACTTGCCATAACAAGTTTTAATTTAACCACTGACACTCTTCGGCTATTTTTTGCAGAGTTAATTTTAAATCAATTTCTAATTTAATCAGAATCCTGGACCTTATTTCCATGTCCTTATTTGAAGTAAAGCCCTGAACGAATATTAGACATTTAGATGAGTTAGACGTTAACTTATTGAACTTAAACTTCTCACATTCTTGATTGACAACTCTTGTGTAGGTGACAGAATTGTCATTGTTACACTTTTCTGGGTTTAAACAGTTCCACCGTACATTAAATACTGATGTTATATCCCCAAAAATTTTTGATAATATCCCTACAGCTTCCTCAAAATGTATCTCATCTGGTTGTTTTGATAAAACAAAATTTGTTTTTTTTTATGTTCAGCAGGAAACAATTTTCTCACTAATACTCGGATTCTCCTTTCGTCATTCCTGCGCGTACAATCTTTTTTGAAGATTCCTTCATATCATCTGTAATTTGTTTAAAAAGTTATTCTTTCACCTGGATAATAGACAAACTCATTAACGGATTTTGCAATAGCGTCTGGAGTGAATGAGTCAGACTTTTTTCCTCCCCCGTTTTCTTAAACAACAATTCAAAAAGCATGTTGTTTTTTTAACTGAAATTAGTATTCATTTATATTCATGAATTAGTATTCATGAATTAGTATTCATGTTGGTCTTTTTGCTGTTGTAACTGTAGTTTTTGCTATTGCTTTTTCAGTGCTAACATTTGACGCATAATGGATTTCAGTTCGTCCATTGTCCTTGTATTCTGCTGAATATTTCAATTACTATGTAGCAGCCACAGATCTATTTCCTTTAGCGAATCAATGCCCCCGACGGGAGATTAGGTCACTCACTGACCAATCAACGGGCGGAGCGCATTGATTCCTCTCTAGAACTATTTTTCCTAGTCCTGTTTGTAGAACGGAGGAAAGCCAGAGAGCCGCGAGCCCGCGGCAGTAACGGACGTCTCTTTCACATCGCTGCCACTGATTCCCCATGGAATGCTTCCGCGGAAGACGCTGCTGCTAGCTTCACCATGGACACTTACATACTACCAATCTTGTACGTTTACTATGTAATAAACCATTCTTTGTTGTTATTCTAAAAGCAAGTTTCGTCATTCATTTGTGTGCCTAAAAAATATAGTGTTGGGGAAATTAAGCATCTCCCATAAACCCTATAAAATGGTGACCCCGAATGGCACCTTAGGATGGCGAAACAAATTTTTAAAAAAATAACAACACGAAACTTGGCCTCCACTTTCGGACAACAGTACAAGCAAAGTTAAAAGGAGAGAGAGAAAAAGCTTCCTGACTCAAAGAACCTAAAAAAAAAAAAAATACAACCACCCACGAATTTTGTTTGTGACACACGTGTGCGTTAAATTCATTCGTCGGCTGAGAAGACATTGGCAAAAATTTTTGCCCTCAGTAAAACAATCTTTCTAAACAGAGATATCATCTTTCGTTTTGCTAGACATACCGACGCCCATTCCCAAGTGGTCAAATAGGAAGATAAAAGATTCTCCCTTTACTCAAATAACATTTTTTTTGAACACGTGCCTTCACAACAAAAACCCCAAAAACTTTCCGACGAGGAAGTATCTTCTTTTCAGCCCGTACACAAGAAAAACACCAACTCAAGCAAGCATAACGAACATTACATTTTGTTCAAAGAAAGTTCAAAAAAAAAAAGAAGAAGAAACTTACTACTCTGCTCTGTTCAACTGACCACGTGGTACAAAAAAAAATATATTTTGATTGCAATAACAAAAAAAAAAAAGAAGTGAGTAATACACTTTTACATTTTATTTTTTCAAAAGTTAAAGCTAATAGAGCGCCTCCTTCCTTGACATTTAACATTAAATGGTGATTGGGCGACGCCATCTTTAATTCCAACTTTTGTTTTTAGACAGGCCTTGAAACTGACAGTTATCTCCCTTACTAAGGAACCTTAAAGCAGCACCTTTCTCTCGTTTAACACGAATATCACTATTTTCTTGTGTCTTTTGAAATGTTTTCCCTTTCGTTTCTTTCTCATTGAGACGTGTTTCTTTGATATTTTTTTTTTTTGGTGGTCTGTCGTCACGCTATATATTAAAAAGAAAATGGCGACTACTTTACCTGCTTTCGCTGGCGACGTTCGAGTTTGGTTTGCCCAACTCGAGTCATATTTTATAGCGAACAACGTCGTGGAGCAGCGGCAATTGCCTATTTTATTTAGTGCATTTCCCGCGTCATTGACACCAGTTGTCAAAGATTTGATAACTGACACCCCCCCCCCCCTTAATGCTACTTATGACAGTATTAAGCGGGAAGTTCTGCTCCGGACGTCGCTATCAGCGGAAAAGCGGTTCCAAACTTTAGTCAATGACGAGCTGTTGGGAGACCGCATGCCAAGCGAATTGCTCCGCAGATTGAGAGAGCTGGCAGAAGATGTCCCTGCTGATAGTGCCTTTATAAAGCAACTTTTCTTCTTAAGATTGCCCCCTCAAGTAAAGGCAATTCTGGCACCCATGGTAGAGAAAAGCTCTGTAGACGTAATAGCGTCCTCTGCAGATAAAGTGATGGAATTCACCAAGGGGCCTATTACCGCGTCCATTCCTCAGCCAAAGGCTGAAGTCTCTACCCTCTCTGCTGCTGGGAGCACAAGCGAAGGTGCCACACAAGTGGCGATACTCGAAGCTTTAGTGCAGCTTACCAATGAAGTAGGTAAATTAACTGTAATCAATTCACAACCGCCTAGACGTGGACATAAAAGTCGTTCGCCACCCACACACCACCGCCGCCAATCAAGCAAGCCAGGACTATGCTATTATCACAGTTGTTTTGGCGCTAAGGCTCGGGGGTGCAAAATGCCCTGCTCCTTTTCAAACCAGGGAAACTTAAATCTGGAGAGCTGAGCATGGCACACTCTCCACAAGATTTATGTAACAACCGTGCCTATTTTATCACTGACTCCAGGTCCCAAGCACGTTGTTTGGTTGACACAGGAGCAGCTTGCAGTATCTGGCCACTGAAACTCCTCACTGAGAAGCCGCCATTGTCGCCCATCACACTGCAAGTGGTAAATCATTCCCCTATTCCCACGTACGGTCAAATTTCTCGTTCTCTGGACTTGGAATTACGGAGAGATTTACATGGATTTTTACTGTAGCTGATTTACCATACCCCATTCTAGGATCGGACTTTCTGCACCACTTCAACCTTTTAGTGGATATGCGCAAGCGACGACTTATTGACGGCAATACGGAACTTTCCGTCATGGGTTTTAAGGCAAATATCCCACCTATCAGCCCGGTATTTTTCATTGCCGCCACTGACGACCCATACCAAACATTACTACGCTCTTACCCAGAGTTAACTAACTTAAATTTCGTTGTGAGCAAATCAACTCACTCTACAAAACACCACATCGAGACCACAGGCGCTCCGGTGTTCTCACGCCCTCGCCGCCTCCCTGCTGATAAACTAAAGGCGGCGAAGGCAGAATTTAACCATATGCTGCAGCTGGAAATTATACGCCCCTCGTCCAGTCCATGGGCTTCCCCTTTGCATATGGTTCCAAAGCGTTCTGGAGATTGGCGTCCGACTGGGGACTATCGACGACTAAATGCCATTACGGTACCTGATCGTTACCCAATCCCACATATACAAGACTTCGCTTCATCCCTGCATGGTTGTAAGACCTTCTCCAAACTAGACCTCGTTAAGGCTTACCATCAGATACCAGTGAACCCAGACGACATACCCAAAACTGCAGTAACTACTCCATTTGGAGCGTTTGAATTTTTAACTATGCCTTTTGGTTTGCGAAACGCGGCTAGTACCTTCCAACACTTCATGGACGAAGTAGTGCGTGATTTGGACTTCGTCTATAATTATATAGATGACATCCTCGTAGCAAGTGCCTCACCTGAGGAACATGTTACTCACCTCCGCCTACTGTTCGAACGGTTTCAAAAGTACCAGGTGAGGATTAACCCTGGTAAATGTGTTTTTGGCGCTTCGTCGCTAACTTTCTTGGGACACATTATAAGCCCCGAAGGGATATCTCCCTTACCTGAAAAAGTGAAGGCTCTACAAGACCTACAACCACCCACTTCACTTCGCCAACTGAGACACTTTCTCGGTCTGTTTAACTATTACAGACGTTTCATCCCACACTGTGCGGATCTCCTGTCTCCTCTGTCTGACATGCTACATAACAGGAAAAAGAAAAATGAGCAGATTTCGTTGAATGACATACAGCTAAAAGCCTTTAACGAAGTGAAGAAGAAATTAGCGACAACATCGCTACTTGCACATCTTGTACCCGACTCCCAGTTTTCATTGGTCGTTGATGCATCGGGCACAGCTGTAGGTGCAGTTTTGCAACAGCAACACCAACAACAGCTACAACCTCTCGCTTATTTTTCGAGACAGCTGAAACCGGCAGAACAACGTTACAGCACGTTTGGCCGTGAACTCCTGGCAATGTACCTCGCAGTGAAACACTTTCAGCATTCACTAGAGGGCCGACAATTTGTGATCTACACTGATCACCGTCCTCTTACTTTCGCTCTGCGCTCAAAGCCGGACAGATATTCTCCTCGCGAAACTCGCCACTTGGATTTTGTTTCGCAATTTACAAACGATATCCGACATATCTCTGGTGAACAGAATGCTGCGGCAGACGCCTTGTCTCGCCTTCCCATTAATTCACTGTTCTCACCTTCAGATATCGACTTACGACAGATGGCCTTTGACCAACCACGCCTGGACACCTTTGATCTATCGTCACCTGAATTTGCAACTTGCAAGTTCGCATACTTACCAGTGCCTACTGCAGATACGCAGATCATCTGTGACACCTCAACAGACGCACCTCGACCTTTTGTTCCGATGACACATCGTAGGGTTGTTTTTGACACACTACACCAATTGGCACACTCCGGACCCAAAGCCACAGTGAAGCTGATTGCAGCTAGATTTTTCTGGCCAAACATGAGGCGTGATATCACTGCCTGGACACGTTCTTGCGTATCCTGCCAAAAATCAAAGGTGCACAAACATATCCGTGCACCCCTCGGAACATTCAGCACCCCAGACGCTCGGTTCAGCCATGTCCATATTGATCTGGTTGGACCATGGCCAGTCAGTCAGGGATTTACTTACCTCCTGACCTGTATAGATCGCTTTACACGGTGACCCGAAGCTATTCCCCTAAAGGACATTTCAGCTGAATCCGTAGCGCAAGCCCTTATATCAGGCTGGATAACGCGTTACGGAGTTCCTACAACAATTACCACTGACCGTGGCAGACAATTTGAATCCCACCTATTCCAGGAACTTTCCAGAATTTTAGGGATCAATCGAATTCGAACTACGAGCTATCACCCTGCTTCTAACGGGATGATAGAACGCTTTCATCGCCAATTAAAGGCCGCATTACGTGCCTATCCTGACCAACAGCGATGGAGCGAATATGTACCTGTTGTCCTTCTTGGCTATCATGCAGCTATCAAAGAGGACCTAGGATACTCTCCAGCAGAACTTGTCTATGAAGTACCTCTATCATTACCAGGTCAGATGTTGAACTCTGTAGATTTAACAGGAACAGATCCTGCCTTGTATATAAACAGACTGCGATTCTTATTTTGGTAATCTCCCACCAATGCACCCTAGGGAACAGACCATCAAATCATCAGTCCCAAAAGATATTTCTTCATGGACTCACGTTTTTCTAAGAAGGGACGCTATCAAAGCCCCTCTCACTCCACCTTACACTGGCCCTTACCGCGTGCTTTCACGCACTGACAAGCTTCTCACTCTTGACATTAGTGGCAAAAAAGAAACTGTATCTATTGACAGGGTGAAAAGAGCCTTTCTTAACACAAACACACAAGAGCCACATATTCCCCCTACTTACATACATCAACATATCTTTACACCCGTGGAAAAAAAATACGATGCCAACAGACAACTATGTCACCACCACACGCAGTGGTCGACGAGTACATTGGCCCAAAAAGCTCTGTAAAACTGTTTATATATAAATTGTACCCTTCTTTGTTTTATGGCCGCTATCTTTTTCTCTGTCGGCTTTCCGCCTAAGCAGGGGGTGATGTAGCAGCCACAGATCTATTTCCTTTAGCGAATCAATGCCCCCGACGGGAGATTCGGTCACTCACTGACCAATCAACGGGCGGAGCGCATTGATTCCTCTCTAGAACTATTTTTTCTAGTCCTGTTTGTAGAATGGAGGAAAGCCAGAGAGCCACGAGCCCACGGCAGTAACGGACGTCTCTTTCACATCGCTGCCACTGATTCCCCATGGAATGCTTTCGCGGAAGACGCTGCTTCTAGCTTCACCATGGACACTTACATACTACCAACTTGTACATTTACTATGTAATAAACCATTCTTTGTTGTTATTCTAAAAGCAAGTTTCGTCATTCATTTGTGTGCCTAAAAAATATAGTGATGGGGAAATTAAGCATCTCCCATAAACCCTATAACTACATGTAGGATATGTATTTTTTCTCTTTAGTTTTCGTGAAAGTTCCCGAGATCTTTGTCACCATTTTTATAATGGTAGTTTTTGTAACATTATTCTAAACGGAACTTTTGTTAACTCACTATTAGCGAGTTATAATATTTTGGTAGCTTCCCGTACAGTCAACGTACTAAGCAAATCCTATGAATAATTCACAATAATGCTTTCAGAATAAATCTCTTGAGTAATTCACTCAGGAACAATCTATTCAATGATGCACAGTACCAGAATGATGCGCAACACAGAACTCACTCAGAGTGCTTTATATACTAAATATTTATGGTCGTGTAATCCAAGTAGCACAATTCATTCAATGGTTGCATTTACTGCCTGGAGATCCATGTTTGACCACACATGTTGGTATCAATACTTTCTTCTTAGATAACGCAAAAGCAAAGTTTTAGAAAAAAAAGAAAGACATTATAAAAAAAAAGGTATGAAATGAAAGAAAGAACAAAAGTTACGAAAACAAGGAAAGAAATATATAAAAAGAAAGAAAAATAATGAAAAAAGAAAGAAAAAAGCAAAAGAAAGACATGAAAAGAAGGATATGAACAACAGAAAGAAAGCAATATATGAAAACAAAGAAAGAGAGAGAGAAAGAAAGTAAAAAAAGAAAGATAGCAATACAAAGAAAGATATGAAAAGAAAAAAGAAGGAAAGAAAAAAGATATGAAAAGAAAAAAGAAGGAAAGAAATACACGAAAGAAAAGAAGTAGAGGTTTTCACAGAAAGAGATAATAGAAAAGAATGAATAAAAAGCAAGAAATGAAAGCGGAGATAAAAACGGTGAAATAAAATAAAATCGTTAACATAAAAGTAAAAAGACATTTTCTGATATTTTTCTCAGAATTGATAATCTACGAATGTTTACAAGATAAAATAAAATATACGGAAAAAAACTCGGCTATAATTAAAAAAAAAGTTGTTCTGATGATTTTATTGGTTAATTTGATATTGAAAACTAAAAAGAGGTTCGAATTGAGAAATGTAAAACAACTGGTTTCCATCGTCTGCTTCGACTTTCATTGATTATATAATTGCTTATTCTCCAATCTTAAAGAGAATCAACTCATTTAGGATTAAAGAGAATTGCTTTAAAACCAATATACCGTACTTCTTAACCTCACCTGTGGGAATTGCAGTGAAAAGCAGTTAAATATCTTTGCACAAAGTGGATAATAGATGGTAAAACAGAATTCAGCTCTTAGTCCTACTTTGTAAGGGGGGCAGTTACAAGTTTTCTTCAGCTACTTAACCCAACAACTGTGCTTTATTGATTTATTTAAAAATGGTTACAAATTTTATTTCAAATCTTTTATTTAAAAATGGTTACAAATTTTATTTCAAATCTTTTATTTAAAAATGGTTACAAGTTTTATTTCAAATCTTTTATTTAAAAATGGTTACAAATTTTATTTCAAATCTTTTATTTAAAAATGGTTACAAATTTTATTTCAAATCTTTTATTTAAAAATGGTTACAAATTTTATTTCAAATCTTTTATTTAAAAATGGTTACAAATTTTATTTCAAATCTTTTATTTAAAAATGGTTACAAATTATCTTTCAAATCTTTTATTTAAAATTTTATTTTTTGAGTTAGTGAAAAAAAATATTCTTAGAGTATTTATGTGACTTTTATATCAACAAACCCAAACAAGGCAACAGAAAAAAAATTTTAGTAGATTAACATGTTAACATTATGATCTGATAATTTCTAAAGTCATGAAACTACCAGTCACCATGCATTGTTCATTCTTATGTCCACACTGCTCATATCTACAAATACTCTCTCCTCAAAATTGATTCTACTCCTCTAAAATTTGCATACAATATATGTATGTTGTCAACACACACACACACACACACACACACACACACACACACACACACACACACACACTGTATTTGTCAATACTTCTTAGATGAGGTAGTATTTACATTATTTATATTGTTTGGACTGTTGTCCTCATCTTTATTGTCATATTCATGTTCACGACATTTTTGAAGGCCAGAGCATACAACGGTTTAAATGTTGTGAATATGAATGTGGCGATAAAGATGAGGACAACAGTCAAAACAATATGAATAATTTATATATATATATATATATATATATATATATATATATATATATATAAAAAGGATGTGGCTTGAAGGTAAAATCCCAAAGAGATCCTATCAATATTAATTATAAAAAATTAATTAAAATTATTTATTAACAGAGCCAATATTTATTACATATAAAATATTCAAATTTTCCAAGATCGCATGGTCATTTCAACAAGTGAAACCAACAGCCACATCATCAATGATCATAATCATTCTGGTAAAATACAAATATTTCTTTGAGAGTGTGTATGCGTAAAGAAAGCAGAAGTAAGAGTAATAGAAAAAGACTAGAACATAAAGCCGTCATCACAGTATAAACTAAAAAATAAAATTACAAACAATTTGAAAGTTCCAGGCAAAGTCTGACATTTTTCCTTTCTATATACATATTATTATCTTTTCAATTTTTTTAATGTATTTATTTTGACTTCCACCACCCTTGGCAGCTTTTCTGTTCTGTCAGTCAATATGACACACTTTTTCTTCCTCTTTTTTTTTTCCTCTTCCCCTATGTTCAAAAGTAATTCATTACAAATTGTTGGTTGCTTATAACCAAGTTTCGTTAAAATTCATTAATTTCCGTATATATATATATATATATATATATATATATATATATATATATATATATATATATATATACATGATAAAAGTCTGCCTCCTTCTGACGAGCACCTATAGCTCAGAGATAGAATTGCCGACTGACACCAATTCAGTTGGGTTTCAATCCTGGGTTAAAAAGCAATTGGATGTCTAACCATACTGATGACCTGTGATACAGCGAAACAGATCTGTCTGCGGATTACTATTTATGCTCTCACACCCTGATTGAGCACTCTGGAAGAATGGTAGACTTTGAAAAAACAGTAGCTACTCTAGCATCTAAGCATCAATCATTCAGTAATGAATTAGAGCACTCTGGCTGCTGGCATATGATAAATTATATGCTAAAAGTCTGCCTCCTTCTGACGAGCGCCCATAACTCAGAGGTAGAATTGCCAACTGACGCCAATTCAGTTGGGTTTCAATCCTGGGTTAAAAAGCAATCGGAGTCTAACCGTACTGATGAGCTGTGATACAGTGAAACAGATCTGTCTGCGGATGACTACATATATATATATATATATATATATATATATATATATATATATATTGCTCATGATCTTTGAAAAATTTTATCAGTTCATTTCTCAGTTGGTCTATATTTCTCGGACTTGTTTTATCAAGGAGAGTTATGCCATCATCTCTATAGAATCCTGTGTCCTTCATGTTGAAAATAAATCTTAGTCACCACAATAATAAGATTTGAACAATTTCACATGCCTCTGCGGAGTCATATACTCCCATAGCAATATTAAATTCAAAGTTACTTCTTTTGGGCCGCAGATAACCATGGGATAATATCGATTTTGTGCCTGCTTTATGATTTAGATTTTACAATTGCAAATAGAACAGAAATTTCTTACTAAATTCATAGCAGATATTAGCAGATTTTCAGTCATAGATGGGTAAAAGTCACAGATATTGAATTGGATGGATGTACATTCTTTCTTTTTATATTCATAAACTATTCTATGGCTTCTGCTGGTTTATGCATGTTGGGATGCCCCCGCCTATTCGGCTATAATGGACTATTCCATTACTATGTAAAGTAATGGTGGCATCTACGTAAGAGAGTGTGCCGAGCAGCCATATCGACAAGTCAGTCGTAGACTTCCGGTGACGACCCGGAAGTACCCATTGCTCATACTACGTCTTACAACGGTTGAGACGATTAACCTCTATTCTTGTATTGGATACTAATAACCTTTGTAAATACTATTTTCACGGAATACAACAATTAATCTATTGCTGTTGTTGAGTTATTTATTCTTACTGACGACATAACAATGCATTAGTAACTTCCTAGACCATCTTTCATGTATTGCACGTTCTTTCAGAGAGGTTTTTGCTGATTTTGCTGATATTATTATAGAAATTTACTTTGTGGTTTTAATTCTGATGAATGCATGTTCTTTGTGGAATTTGTGAACTGTATCATCAATTTTTAATTAAGTGGCTATTTTCTTGTCTTCACTATTTAAGTCATTTTCTCAGTTGTTGGGTGCCATTTTAATAAAAACTTATTAACTTTTTTGTTAATATCTGTGTGGTGCATAGCCACATTGATTTCATAATGGTTACTCATCTGTTTTGATAATCATTTTATGATTTGTTGATCATTGAAATGACCTTTTGCACTTTTTGCTGTACAATTTTGGTAGTTTTAGTGAATTTGATTTTGTCTATTACCAAGAATAGAGATTTTTTGAAGTTCAATAACTGTTCATTACATGGTGATCTTTCTTTCGACTTAAATCTATAAAGTTCAACATCTCATAAGTTGTTATACTTGTGTTTAAATAAGAAATGTTTCCAGCATTTTTTTCATATATATATATATATATATATATATATATATATAGAGAGAGAGAGAGAGAGAGAGAGAGATTTTGTTTAATTACTTAATTTTTAGTCATAATAAAATTTGACCAGTGCACATTTGTATTAAAAAGTGTTCAATACAATTATATTGTAGAACTTATGAATATTCTTCATTTGTAAACGAATTATTACACGACCTAGGTTACTACCATGTGGTGTCTTCAGGTACCACATGTTAGAAACCTAGGTCACATAATAACTCATTTAAAAATGAAGAATATATATATATATATATTTAGTGTATTGAGGCAGCAAGTAATTTTCTAAACATATGCTGTTAAATATAAGAGACAATGAATGTCTATTATGTTTAATCATGAGCTGTTCTAAACGTCGTATTTTTGCTTTAATTTCAGTTGAAAATAAAGACAAAAATTCTCCAACATTTGGATAATTATTCATTGATTTTCTTCTAAGCTTTCGGCTCACATGAGCCATCTTCAGAGAGGTTGTTTAAACTGAAATATTATAAAATCCACCATCACCGACGATTTTATTTTGTGTTGACATAAAACTCCGCTTGGCAATGGCAATAGTTACCAAAAATAATAAACGCAGTTCTTAAATTTGCGATGTGGTTTTATGACGTCACACCGCGTGATAGCACAAAATGACAACAAAACCATGTAGTCAAATGCAATGTAATATGTTATTTCCGGATTTAAAGTTGATTTTATTGAGTGTTGGTTGTTTAGATTTGATGTACATGGCCTCCAATATCTGCAGGTTCCTCTTACTGTGTGTATGAGTAAGGATCACCGTATTGTTGACCAAAATCTGTCTGATATTACTTACATGTTTATGTTTTTCAGAGAAATGTTGTTTAATAGTACTCTGATCAGAAAGATGATATGTAAGTCTACGGGAGAGTGTGGTTGTAGCAAAACCAATATATGTACTAGGTTTTTTATTAGTATCAGAGATGCAATCTCTGAATGGGCATGTAAATAATTATCCAAATGTTGGAGAATTTTTGTCTTTATTTTCAATTGAAATTAAAGCAAAAATACGACGTTTAGAACAGCTCATGATTAAACATAATAGACATTCATTGTCTCTTATATTTAACAGCATATGTTTAGAAAATAAATATATATATATATCCTGTTTATTTTAACTGAAAAATATCTTTTTAAAATTAAAAAGCTGAAGTCACAGTATAATATATATTATAATATATATTATAATGAGACTACACTCATATATATATATGTATGTATGTATGTATGTATATTTACAATAATATGCCACACACCTGCTAATAAAACAGTACCCAATATAATATAACAAAGTTAAAATTAATGCTAATAGTAACTATACATTTTTGCCTGGTAATTGCATGTGCATGAGTTGTACCAAATGGTGAGGAACAATATATATATATATATATATATATATACAAAAGGCACCCAGTTTGTAAAAGTCAATAACATACAAACATGGTGGTTTTGTAGACAAAGAAATAGAAGCTTGATTGCAGCAAACAAGCCAAACACTAGAGAGAAACCTCATAACATATAATTCTTGTCAATGAATCTAAAATTGTACAACACAAAGAACCTCCCTTCTTTCTCTATAGATGTGTGTTTGATCAATGAGCTAAAAACTTTAAATCAAGGTATCACACACCTGTTGACGAGGGAAGGGTCTATAAAAGTGTTTTTTGTCTAGTCTGTTCAGTCTTTTCTTTTCTCTTTTCTTCCAAAATAAGAAGGAAGTGTACTTGTGTTCTATAGTTTGCACAAAAACATGCAATAAGGTATGCCATAAAGATCTGTTGGAACTGCTCAGCAACCTTATTAATCAAGAACCTATACTGGCAGCAAATGGCTTGTATATGGATAGAAAATGAGTTCAGCAGATATACAAAAATAGAAAGAGGTGAAAGACAAGGATGTGTCTTCTCACCAGACATTCAACCAAAACAACATGGCAATTCTGAGAGAAGTAGAAGTCCTTCCAGGATTCATTATTGGTGGCCCAAATCTTAGCAATATAAGATATTCAGCTGACACAGTGTTGATAGCAGACACCAAAAGAAAGCTACAAAAACACCTATAGAAGGTAGTGAAAGAAAGTGGGAAGAAAGAGTAAGCATCAAATGCAAGAAGACAGAATGGAAGGTTGCTATCAAAAGAATGAGCCCAAGGTGTGAATTGCAAATTGGAAATACCAAAATCAAACAAATGTTGATCTTTAAATGTCTGGGAAGTGTTTTAACAAAGGATGGAATGAACATGACACTGAAATCCAAAGGCAAACTGGGATCGAAAAAGATGAAACACACTACAAAGAAATAAGAACATTCTGCTAGCATCAAGGAAAAGACTTCTAAACTGCAATGTAATATTTGTCCTTCTGTTTGGCAGTGAGTGGCTTAAAGTTCCTTCAATTTCTTTATCTTATCAAAAGACTGGTCATCTTTTTTTCTATTCCCTCAATTTTTATGTGTAGCTCACTGGGCCTCACTCTTGAAGAGGTCTATTAGTGCTTTTGGCTTGGGTGCTTCAGAGGACTGAGATACCACATCTCAGATCTCCCCTCTCGCTCTATCCAAATCCGAAGCATTTCCCTTGATCTTTTTCTGAATCCAAACTAGTGGCAGTCAACCAAGTTTCATAAAATGTGTACCCCTGACCACTGCTTCCATCTGAGGGCATTTCCACTAGAAATGTGGTGGAACAAGAAGTGCCACCTAGAAAGGAATTTTGATAGTCTTGAGCCAGAATTTAAGAGACTTTCTTCTCTGGGAAGGAAGAGGCAAGGTAACCAGTTCAAAATATGCACTTCCAAAATATTGGTTTCCTCCCTGTCACAAGGACAGGAATTTTCTGCTCATCTACATCTAAGCTATTGAAAATGAAGATGAAGGCCTGTTGATCAATTGTACGTCAGAAATAGTTTTCTTCATCATTATTAGTCTGAGCTACCATACTTTTAAAAACCTTCTTTAGTAGAATGGTAACTTTAAATTTTTCTCTTTGACTTCTCGCTTTCTTTTAGAAATATTTCTTTTGGTGGGGTGGATGCATCTTTATATGAATTTTTTGTTGTCTAGTGGGTCTGCCTCAAAGTCTTTTTTGATGGACCAACTTTTGTCGGCTATCTTGAAAAATTAGGTTTTTGAAACTCAAAAGTTTTTGTTTTGATGTAAAACTAATCTATATTTTTCTTTTCATAAAATTAATAAAATGGAACAGAAATCAGAAACAAGAAATAAACAAGAATTGAACATAAGAAATCAAGTAAACTTTCTAGACGTAAAAAAGAGTTTTACTCACGAGCAGAAAACAAAGTTTGATTTAAAAAGAATACACCATAAAAACAAATAAACAATAACCAAAGAAAGAATTTAGAAACAACAAAATTGCACTAAGCATATAAACTACTAATTCGACTAAAGTTGAGAGGGGAAAAAATAAACTAAAAAAATAATTCAACACTGCAGTCAAGTGATTAAAAATAAAAGAAACTAATTAAAACAAGACGTCTTAGAACAATTCAGTTGTTAAAGTTCCAAAGTGCCAGAAAATACTTTGGCATAGTGTCAAAATTCTGCCAAACATGGTCACCAAAGCAAAGCAAATAGCTGACATGCAGACATCTCAAAAGCACTAATAGACCTCTTCAAGAGTGAGGCCCAGTGAGCTACACACAAAAATTGAGGGAATAGAAAAAAAGATGACCAGTCTTTTGATAAGATAAAGAAATTGAAGGAACTTTAAGCCACTCACTGCCAAACAGAAGGACAAATATTACATTGCAGTTTAGAAGTCTTTTCCTTGATGCTAGCAGAATGTTCTTATTTCTTTGTAGTGTGTTTCATCTTTTTCGATCCCAGTTTGCCTTTGGATTTCAGTGTCATGTTCATTCCATCCTTTGTTAAAACACTTCCCAGACATTTAAAGATCAACATTTGTTTGATTTTGGTATTTCCAATTTGCAATTCACACCTTGGGCTCATTCTTTTGATAGCAACCTTCCATTCTGTCTTCTTGCATTTGATGCTTACTCTTTCTTCCCACTTTCTTTCACTACCTTCTATAGGTGTTTTTGTAGCTTTCTTTTGGTGTCTGCTATCAACACTGTGTCAGCTGAATATCTTATATTGCTAAGATTTGGGCCACCAATAATGAATCCTGGAAGGACTTCTACTTCTCTCAGAATTGCCATGTTGTTTTGGTTGAATGTCTGGTGAGAAGACACATCCTTGTCTTTCACCTCTTTCTATTTTTGTATATCTGCTGAACTCATTTTCTATCCATATACAAGCCATTTGCTGCCAGTATAGGTTCTTGATTAATAAGGTTGCTGAGCAGTTCCAACAGATCTTTATGGCATACCTTATTGCATGTTTTTGTGCAAACTATAGAACACAAGTACACTTCCTTCTGTATTTGTATTACTCTTTCTCATAACATTCTGAGCACATATATTGTGTTCCTTGTTTCAATGTCTTTGATGAATTTGCACTGTTCTTGTCCTATTTTCAGTCTTATTCTATTGCATGGACACTAAAAGGAAACTGCTATTTAACATCAGAAAAAGACACCTAAGATTTTGGATCTTGTAATGAGGAAGGAGGGCTTGGAGAGCTTGATGTTCAGAGGATGGATAGAGGGTTAGAGAGACAAGGAAAAGCACTGCATGAAGGACTTGAGCAAATGGATAGTGGATAGGGGATTGAGTGGGATAACAGGAGAAGAAGTATTAAGAACGACAAGGAATATGGAGATGTGGAGAGCCATGATCGTTTACATTCTGAAAGAACACAGCATATAGAAGAAGGTTGCGGTAGAACAAGGGAAAGAAAAAATTAAGGGAAAAACTAGGAATCAGCCATTTTGTTTGCTCTGTAGGAGAAAAGTCACAAGAGAGGAAGAAGAAGATTTGAGAGTAAGGAAGAAAGAAAGAGAAAAATCCTGGGAGAAGCTTCTTTTTTTTTTAATCACTAGTAATTTTGGCAATATGGCATCTGGAATGGTGAGACTAGGTAGAAAAGTGACACCACTGCTTAATAGAAAAGGTAATATAGTCACAGAATGACAAATCGGGAAGCCAAGTTCAAATTCCAGTTGAATTCATTGCATTCATCTACCGCAAATACACTTGGGAAAGGTATTAATCCGTCTCTTCTCTCCAGTTATGGATTAAATAACAGGACAGATTGGGTTCTATAGCCTTGGCTGGCAACCAGTCTACCACAGTATGCAATGGCAATAATGGTGGGATAATCTTCTGCCCAGTCAGTCATGTCTCTTTCGAGACGTGATCGCCCAAGTATGTATCATGTATGGCACTTAACTGACTTAACTGACTGAATATAGTCACATGTTTAAAGAAGGTGACATTGGTTGCCATACTTGTTTCCTTCCACTTTTTCTGCAAGCGAATGCAGTTGCTCTCTACCTTTAAATGAGTGACAAGGACCAGTTGAACAAAGGTCATGATAGAGACCAGACTGAAGAAGGGGTTCACTGAAGAAGGCCTTTGAAGCTTATGAAAAGTTCAAGAGATCAAAATGAACTGGGAAATTAGTAGATGTCTATACTAATAATATCAAAAGGTTGATGAGGCTGACAGAATATCTGGGGAGAGGACTGGATCAGACAGCAAAACTAGCTTTTGTGATGGGCTTCCAAGATAACGTATCTGTGATGCTGCAACAAGTGTTTATGTAGAAAAGATGGACCTCTGCAAAATGACACCAGCTGCAAGGCTATTAGTCAACAAATAACTTCACTATCCCAAAACAGTGGCACAAAGAGTTAGACCAAAAGAAAAAAAAAGGTCATATGGAACGATCAAGTGTTAGGGGCAATAGATGCTGGGGATTCACACCTAATTAGAAACTGTAAGGAACCACTGAGATCAAAATTAATGGACCAGACTTTGGAGAGATTAGGACATATCGTGAGGTATTGCTCTAATGTGCTGTGAAATGAGCAAGGGTGAGCTTCTGTGCCAGTAGCTACCCCACCAACAGAACAAAGGGGCAGCACCAACCTCTACCAATTGTAGAAGTGTCAGAACAACTACTTAATCCAAGCTTATGAGCTGATAAAATTGGAGTGGCACTGTGAAATTAGTTGATGGAAGGGAGATAAAATGTAACACATCACCCAGTAAATCCTGGGCTTAACTAATAAAACAACAACTTTTCGGCAAAATTTGACAATTCGTCAACATAGTTTTCTTCTAGGGTGATAGACTGATTCCAATGCTTCTCTAACAATTTATTGTAGAACAATTTGTCTTTGATCTCAAAATTTTTCTGATATCACTTCTTCATTGGAACCAAATCTCTTTCCAGGGAGCATTCTTTTGAGGTCCACAAACAGCCAGTAGTCACTGGGGGCCAGATCTGGAGAATAATGTAAATACGGAAGCAATTCAAAATACAATTCATGTAGTATTTATGCCATCATTACGATCGACTTCTAACACAGTGCGTTGTCTTGGTAAAAGATCATATTTTCTTTTTTATTTGTGGCCATTTTTGGCTATTCCTTCCTTCTAACACACAAATAATGCTATATAATATTTGCTATTGATGGTTCTTCTTTTCTCAGGTAATCGATGAACAAAATATTGCATGCATCTCAAATTATGGAGGCCAAAACCTTGCCTGCTGATGTTTGCCTATTTAGTTGCCTTTGGACAGGGGAAGCAAGTATATGGAGAGGAATTCCACAGGCGGGAAGTGCAAGAAAAGAAGCTATTAGAATAGAAATTGAAGTTATATTTTATTGGTTTCACAGTAAAAGGGTGGGACCTAATTGCTAATCTAGTATCTCATGTAAATTCATACCTAGAGGGTACCAGTGATCTAAGTTAATCAGAGCAGAAGCCATGGAAGTATTTATAGAAAAGGCACAGGGAAGCCACATCACACCAGTGACAGAGTGACTGCAGCCGGACTGCCAAGTTGGTATCGATCACATTACAGATCCTCCGTTGTATTTTGTCAAGAACCCCGAGGAGAATAGCAGGTGCACCCGACCAGATGTGGCAATAGTATTCAATATATGGGCACATGGTAGATTTTTATATGTGCAGGATGGACTCAGACGGGAAAAACTTCTGAGCCCTGCACAGAAAACCGACTTTCATAGCAGCAGATTTATCAATGGATTTGATATAGTCATTCCACTTGAGGTCCGCTGAGAGTATCAGGCCAAGGAGGCACAGTGTTTTACTCTCAGGGAAGCTAGCCTGTTCCATGCTCATGGGAGGTAGGAGTGATTGTCTATGATGGTTAATTGATAGCAGCTTCATTTTGGAAGCATTAAAATTTACGAGCCATTTCTTACCCCAGTCCACTACGGATTGGAGGTCCTTCTCAAGCTCAGCAGCGAGGTTCGCTTTGTCACCCACACCAGATTTTTGATCAAGGTGAGAGTAAACTGTGGTGTCATCGGCATACATGCCTACTTGGGATCTTATAGCATCGGGGAGATCGTTAATGTAGATCAGAAAGAGTGTAGGACCTAGGATAGAGCTTTGAGGGACACCTGCATTCGTATGGTAGTTTTGGGAGGCATGTCCGTTTCATACTACCTTCAATGTGTGATTAGAAAGGAATGGCTGGATTAGGTCAAACAAATGTCCAGTTATACCATAGCTTCACAGTTTGCGTAGAAGGCTAGCATGCCAGACTCTGTCGAACGCTTTGGAAATATCCAAGGCAACGGTTTGAGCTTTGCCATTCTTGTCAAGCGCCTGGGATATATACTCAGTGATGGTCATTAGCATATCAGCAGTAAACCTGGTGAAGCGGAAACCATACTATTTGTCTGAGAGGAACCTGTAGGCTGTGAGATGCTGAACCACCTTGCCAAAGATAGGAAGGAGGCTGATAGGGCGGTAATTAGCAGGGTCCAAGGGTTCTCTGGTATTCTTAAATATAGGAACTATAGAGGAAGACTTCCAACAGGCAGGAAAGCAGGAAGCAGATAGGCAGAAGTTGTAGAGCTTAGAGAGAACAGAGGAGAGTTCCCCTATTTAGTTTTGTAAAAATTTCATCCAGTCTGGGTAAAGTGTAATGATAGTCTTTGAGTGGCACATTAATCCCCTGTTGAGAAATCGGCGCAAACATGAATCTCATTTGAGTTCTTTTTCACATAGACAGTTGGTGATGCTCATTGACTGTATGCAATTTTCAACAAAACACCAGTTCTTTCTAGTCTGTCGAGTTCTTCATTTATTCTTGGTAAAGAGGCGAAAGGCACATTTCGCTTTTTCTCAAACACTGGCTGGATGTCATCTTTTAACTCGAATTTTACCATCATCGTATTATACCAACCAAGGCCCCCAGATGAAACTTCCAAAAAAGTTTCTTTTAAGTCTTTGATTCGATTATTTGCCTCAGTGGTCAGGTTTTTTAGTTTTTGGCAAAATAAATTAATTGACATGTCTCACAACTTAAATTTTTCCATCAAGTCTGTGCCAAATGAATTTTCTGTTTTTTTTAATACAAACATTTTTAGTTTTAACATCCTTCCTTGAAATGTTGCATTCATGATAAGTTCTTCTGTAAACTTGATTTTCTCCCCTGTCATGGACCTGGCCATTTTATTAGTTCTTAGCAAGATTGGTTTTCCCAACTTTTTGCAAGTGTGTAGATTTATGTTTGTTAAATCTGAACCAGAATCCAAGTGCAGTTTAATATTTTTATTTAGGATTTGTACTTGCATATACTTCGCAATGCTTAACCCGTCTTGTTCATCTGCTTTTGTATTTTTTACACACCTTTTGTTTCATGTGACAATGTGAGCTCTTGTTCATAATATGCCTACAACTTACTGTATTTACATTATTCGGACTATTGTCCTCATCTTTGTTGACATTTGTACAATTTAGACATTTTTTTTATTTCAGTAAGGGCAGTCTTTATACCAATGTAATAATCCACAACTGAAACGTGGGTTAGGAAGCAAGTTATCTTGTTTCTTCTGTTTTTAGTTTGATATAGAGAAAGAATCAATTTGTTTTGTCTTTCAGCATACTTTTCTTATGTGAACTACGCCAGATTTCTTGATATTTTTCTAATCTTGGCATACACTTACGAATATCTGACAGTCCTCTACTATTTGTTGGAAAGTAAGGTTTGGCTCATTTTCCAATTTATTTAGAACTCTAAGTCTAATTTAGCTGTTTCACTGTCTTTAGCTGAAACGGGTCCCTGAACAAATATCAGACACTTGAAATTATTTGCATTCGATTCTGACAGTTCACTATGTATTCTGGTTAAATTCATACTTTTCCACCTCTTATGAAAGAATGAAGTTTTAGGGCTAAAAAACTCTAAGAAGTTAAACCACTTCAGTGAATGCCAATTCACTTGTTTTACAGGGTAAAATATAATTCACAAATTTGGTGTACTCTGTGATTCCCAGTTTTCAAAGAAGGTGAACTTTCCTAGAGTCAGACTAATTTATGCAATCTGTGGCATATAAATCCTTGAATCTTCTAAAATAGAAGGCGAAAGGTATATCCTTGTTCGGAGAATATGTGAAAATGTCTATTGCGCCCCAGAAATTGTTTTGTGGGAACATATTTTCATTTTCACTAATTTGTCCACAGTTTGCCAGTTTAAGCAAGTTTCTTTGCTCTTGTTCAGTTTGAAGTAGAATTTCTTTGAGTTTCTGATGTCTTACTTTAGTTTGTTTTTTAAATTCAAGCCATTCTTTTGCAGTTTGCTTTTGAATTTCAAGTTGCTTTTCTTGTCATTTAAGTTCCCATTGGTTTTGCTGTTCAAGTTGGAACTAAAGAAAATTGAGCATGGTGGATTTAAATTTGTCCATGTTTATTTGTATCTCATTTTTTTTTAGAATTACCTGAATAAAAAATGAAAACTTTTCTTTTCTTTGAATAACAAAAAAAACTTTAGTTTGTAGCCGTAGAGAGCTGGTTAATGTTTCTTTGATTCGGCCTTGTGTCATACTTAACCGAACTCCCTACAGCTTACAAGTTTTATGCAGAATTATCATCATCAGAATTATCAGAAGGTTGGTTGTCGGCAGGTTGGAATATGTGGAATTGTGTGGAATAATGTAAGAATAAAATATACATTTTTCATGTAAAAATAGAAATTTATTAAAAGGAAAGATTAAGAAGAATTCGTAGAATTTATTGTTCAATTAGAAAGGTAAGGGTATCAAGAGTTGTAGAAAATGTTCATTGTAATAATTGTTGAAAGATTATATGCGTATGTACGTATGTATGTGCTTGTTTGGTAGGAATGTCTTTGGATGGAGAAGAAGTAAAAGAAATCAGCACACGAGAAGGAAAGAGAAAAATAACAAGGTGCGATCTGACCTTATCTTTGGGTTGATTTGAAGTTGAAGTTACATTTTAGTTGTTTCATCTCACAGCTCCCATCTGACTGACTGATTGATGCTGACCAGGGCCTTTTATAGTATTCAGATTTTTCTCACTTGATCAAGAAGTCCCTTTTGGTCTTGCAAGTTGCTCCCATTGGTCAGCAAATCAGTTTAATACTTACTTGCAAAATCTGGTTTCAACTTTTTCTTTAAGCACATGGTTAATCCTTTTTCTATTTGGGAAAAACTAGGATTTCACACATCATTGTGAATTTTTGTAAAAGTGAAGAAGGTTGATTTTCATTCTTAATTTCTTATCCCACTACAAGTTTTTTACTCACTCAGTTACGAAATAACAATTAATTGAAAGTAAATAACTTTAATTTCTTACTCACTCGGAGAATCATGAGTGCTTTTTTTTTTAGAAAAACATGAATTCTCGTAGTTTAATGACTTGTGTTCAAGTTCACTGTAAATTAGTTACCCTTTTTTTTTCATTTGGTTTCTTTTTCTGGATTACCAAGTACTGTTGAATACAACAAAGTGTGATGAAAAATAGAATTCCATGCGTCCAATGTTGAACCAATATTTCCACGTAGTTCTTTTGGGATCCTTAAGGGTCCTTAAGAATTCAACTTGTTGTGGTCTGTAAGAATCCTCATCGCCAAGTTGTTGTGACTTTGTTGGGGTCAGAATTAAATATTCAAACAAGGAATAGAAATAACAAATATATTTAACAAAGACAGTAGTACAAACATATACCAATGAGAGATTATTAGCAGCTGTCAGAGTTATCTCTCTCTCTCTCTCTCTCTCTCTCTTTTCAAACTAGAGTTGCTGGCTATATATAGCTTTGGAGAGTTCAATGTATCATATGGGTAAGTCACCATAACACATATTAATAATGATATAGAATTAGCTGGTGATATTTTGTTTTGTCTGTAAAGGAAAGGTGGCAAGGTGAAAAATAATTCATCATATACAAGGCTATATAAATGATTTTGAACACTGGTGAAGATTGGGTAGCACCAACTCAGACATAGCAGCAATTTTCCAATTTTGGTCTGATCTGACACTTGTGAAAATAAAGGATGCCAGGTACTTTCTCGGTGGATAGAAAGAGAAAACAATTTCAGCGCAGACATGGCAGCAATTCTTTATCTGATCTCATTTCTATAAATATAGCATAGGAGGGGTTAGATACTTTCTAGGATGATAGCATGAGCCAAAACAGCAATACTTCATTTTTAGTCTGAGATGATTCCAGTAGAGCCAAGCAGTAGGGGTCAGATACTTTCTGGATTGATAGAATAAGGCATCAACTCCAGTTCAGACATGGCAGTAATGCTTCATTTTCTGTCTTATTATAAAATTATATAAATAGAGCATGGAAGGAGGAGCCAGATTCTTTCCAGAGCAACACAATGAACTGACCTTTCTTCTCACATCTTTTGCAACAGCACCTAATATATGCATTACATTTGTGATTGGAAGTGAGCCTTTGCCCAAGTAGGTGTTCAATAAAGATCAGCCAGTTTTCCCCATTGAGCCATAAAGTTTGTTCAGAAAGGAAATCAGATGAAAAGAACTGGTTGGTCATCAAGATATTGGGAAGTACACTCATAAACCATGAGAATATTTGCATAATTATTTACTTTAGATATGAGAATCTTTTTAGGCAAACCAACGATATAAAGCAGAAATTGGGTGTGATCAATGAGAGAGCCTTGGGCTATGCCAGCATTGACCTCAGGAGCCTAACAGGACACTTGCCACTAGCAGGAAAATTTTCATAATCCTGATACAGGCATAAATCTTTTTGAAACCCTACTTTTCTTTGAAAAAAAACACTTTAAAATGAGATTTTTGTGTCTTTAAAATAAAAGATAACATTTCAGTACCTACAGTGTACTTACTTTCTACCAGAAGTTCAAATTTGGATTCATCTGTCCACAATACATTTTGCTCTATTATGAATATTTTGTATGAGAAACACATTTTATTTTCACTATTCACCTCTCAGAAAGATATTACCAAACTTTTAAATTAACTTAAATGTTTATACAGATTCTAAATGCTAACTTAGAACTGTTTAATGTTGTAAACAAAACTTAGCTAAAGAAAAAAAATGATTGTGCCATTAGGAGAGTATTTTCATAGTTTTTTATTTATTTATTTTTTAATTTAGAAGTAATTTGCACAAAAATGACAAGATCAAAGCAGCTAAACATTGAGGGGATGGCACAAATTGAAATTTTATTCAAACAAGGCTATTCTCAAAGACAAATTGTCAAGAAGTTGAAAATTTAAAAACACACAGTGGCAAAATGTATTGTAGATAAATTAATCTAAATTTGAACATTTTAGAAGCAAAAAGAAAGTATCTGTGAAAAGAAAACCAAGAGAAAGACTGAATAATGAATGTGTGGTTTCAACATTTAAGCATGTTGTTGGGTCTGTTAGGGTGTAGGGGTGTTTTGGGGAAGAGACAGCTGGAGTATTGATTCAGGTCAAGGTAATAATGAAAAAAGAACAACATCATTCAATTCTACAAGGACACACTATTCAATCTGATTTACACATAATTGGTAAAACGATTCACCTTTCAACACAACAATAATCCAAAACTCACTTCTAATTTTAGTAAAAATGACTTCAAGTCATAAAAAAAGGAAACAAAATTTTTGAAATGATGACTTGGCAATGTCAATCTCCTGACCTTTCACTCCCATTGAATTAGGACAAAATGAATTGGTTAGGAGAATTCAGAGAGAATTACAAAATGATGAAATTGAGGGGTTTTTTTTTGTTTTTTGTTTTGTTTTTTTTGTTGTTTTTATTTTTTTATTAGGATGGCTTGGGAATGGCTGGCATCTACTTTTATTTAAAAATATATTGGAAGGTATATCAAAAGCTTGTAAAGCAGTAATGTCTTCTTTTTATCTAACTGTTTCACCCCCAAACAAGGCAGGACCACCACTGGTGTGCAGGGGGTTTCAGTGAGAGAAAAGAAAAAAGAACAAGGTACAGGGGATTTTGAAGAAAGATGGAAATCAAGATGATAGAAGATGGCACTTGACATTGTATTTAAACCTTGGAGATTGTAGCTATCAGGCAAGAAAACAAATGAATAGTATGAGCACAGAAATTATTAAAGTAGAAGTGGTGGTTACATTTAAATATTTCAATGATAAAAGGGGTGAGACCTAGTTGCCAATCTAGTAGCACATGTGGTTGAGGAACCAAGGAAGAAAACTAGTCAAAGCAGTAGTCATGAAAATACTTTTAGAAAAGGCAAAGGGAAGCCACATCATGTCAGTGAGAAATGTAATATATTACCTTCATTGAAAAAAAAATATTCCGGCTGTGGATGGTGTGGTGGAATGTAACAACAATGGCTTGAAAGGCAACAGCCAACAAAGATATGATTGACATTGATTAAGTGACAGCCTGAAAAAGCAAAAATGTATAGGAAATTTTGGTTATATAAGTCTGGGATTTTTGTCCAAAAACAGATGAGAATTGAGAAGAGAAGAAACCAGAACACAGAAAGAACAGAGAACTCTCACTGGTTAACGATTCCCCGACAACTCCTGTTGTGCGTGATTCTCTCTGGCTACTCTCCTCCCCCACACAACTGTCACCGATGAAGAGTTAAAAAACAAGTTTATATCTTTACATATACGTGTTTGTGTTCGTCGTTGTCTGTCAGAATGATCGTTGCTTGTCAAGATCCAGAACCAGGCAGTATATAAGAGAAAGAGACTGAAGGTCAGTTGCCATATTATTGATCCGTGTCAGGATCTATTATGGCTACGATGTCAAGGTTTAATGTCAGGATCAATTACACTGCAGTTTATCCTAGGGATTTTCAAGAACTTCAAGATGAAGAGCAGGAGCCTCCAACCAGATATGGCAACAGTATTCAATGCATGGATAAATGTGCAAAATGGATTCTGAGGGGAAAATCTTCCTGGTCTTGTACAGTGATCCAACCTTCCTAGCAGTAGATGTAGCTATATATGTAGTCATGACATTTGCGATTGGTCAAAAAAGTGAGGCTAAGGAGATTAGCATCATCCATAATGATGGAAGGTAGAAAAGTTTCTCTATATTGGTTAAAAGAGAGCAGCTTTGTTTTAGAGGCATTAAAATTTATAAACCATTTCTTACCTAATTCTATCACAGATTGGCAGTTCTTATATGGAGCAACAGCCAGGTTTGATTTATCAGCCTTTGCAGATCTCCTATTGAGACAGGCATAAATGGGGGAAAGCTGCAAACATGCCTACTTTGAATTGATTACATCAAGAAGATCATTGATGAAGAGCAGGAAAAGTGTTGAACCTTAAGGGATGCTCGTGTTCATATGAAAGGATTGGGAAGCTTGCCAATTTCAAAACAACCTTCATTTCACAATTAGAGAGGAACAACTGGACTAAGTAAAACAGTTGACCAGAAATACTATACCTCCAGAGCTTTCATAAAAACCCTGCATGCCAAACCCTCTCAAATGCTTTCAAGTTATCAAGATCAACAGCAAGGGTTTGGCCATTCTTATCAAGAGCCAAGTATATACATTCATTGACAGCCATTAGCAAATCAGTGGTAGACCTGGCAAAGTGGAAGCCATATTGTTTGTCAGAAAGAAGGTTGTGAGATGTGAAATGCCTAACTATTTCAGCATTAATAAGAACCTCGATACCTTGCTAAAAAAGGTAAGAAGCAAATTGGCTTTCAGTCACTTACCTACCACCATAATTTCAGTCTTTAAGAAAATAAAAAACAGGGATTAGCAATTCACACATGCTTAGAATATTAATGCCACATATGATCCAGTGGATATGGATGTGCGTTGTACGTGGGTGGTGCAGTGGATATCGGCTCGGAACGAGAAATCAGGGAGCCGAGTTCGAATTCCAGTTGAATTCCTTGCATTCACTTACACGCAAATACCCTTGGGAAAGGTATTAATCCATCTCTTCCTTCCAGTTATGGGTTAAATAACAGGACAGATTGGGTTCTATAGCCTTGGCTGGCAACCAGTCTACTGCAGAAAGCAATGGCAACCTACTGCGGGATAATCTTCTGCCCAGTCAGTCATGTCTCTTTCGAGACATAATCCCCCAAACATGTTTCACATGTGGCACTTAACTGACTGACTGATGATCCAGTGCTCCTGCTACTCACTTTGAGCTCCTGGATAAGATCCAAAGAAGAATCAGCAATATTATCAGTCCTGATCTGGTAACACAGCTTCAGTCACCTTCCCACCTCTGTAAGGCTGTCTCTCTGTGCCTTTTTTATAAATTCTTTCATGCTAATTGTTTGGCTATGCTCTTCTCTTTGATACTTAGATTTTTTGAATTTAAGAGCAGTACTCGACTGGTGTCAAAATTGCATCATTTTGTAGTTGAATTTATTAGATGTAATTGTGAATTCTATGCTAATAATTTGTTTTCTCACACTTTTCACTTGTGGAACTCCCTTCTGGCTCCATGTTTTCCAGCCAACTTTAATCTGTAAAAATTTAAATGCAATGTCAATTACTATCATCTGTTCTACTGATTACTCTTTCTCTTTCTGCTTATTGTTAATGCTTTTGTTCTTTATTCTTCCACGACTTGTAAGCTCTTGTATTTTTAGTGGCTTTACTGCTTTGCATGATGGGATATTGATATAAAAAACAACAAATAAACAGAAACTAACCAACCAAATTTTAGAGCTTTTTCTAGGAAGCATGTTTTTCTTCATCCTCTTCTTTTTGTCTATTTATTTTCACATAAAAAAAGAAACAATTTGTCTCATCAGAAGAGATGGCTTTCATTTTCTGAACAATTTGTCAAACATTCCAGTGTCACATTGAACAAAATTCAGTAACTATGATCAGTGGGGTCAAGCTATTGCAATTGTTGGTTGTTATTAAACCTTGGTTCATTTGAATATACATGAAGCTTGTGTTGATCACTTTCAATACAAATTCATTCTACATTCACCATGATATCAAATAAATTTCACTAGTTATCTATTTCAATTGTTGGTTGTTATTAAACCTTGGTTCATTTGAGTATACGTGAAATTTGTGTTGATTCCTTCAACTTCGTATTCATATTTCCCAGTATTGCGATGTCAGAGAGCAGATCAGAGTCAATTTGGAAGATGGAAGAGACTGAGACAATAACAATTTGTATTTTTGTGTAGATGACAGTTTTGAATTTCTTTCCACCGCCTTTCAGCTAGATATTTCTTTTTAACATGGCTGACAAAGAAGGTGACTGTGAATCAGATATAACGTTAACGTTAACGTTCACATTTCTCTACACAATCTGAGAGAATTCTTCGAATGACAATTGTAAATTGGATTATTTCTCAGTGATTCCTTCAAGACACAATCTCAGAGATTTCTTTATTGTAAATTATATCATTTATACAAAATTTAATCATAATAAAAGTGTTAGGGATTCACTCATTCATTAAATGCGGATTATATTTATATGAAATTTATATCGATACAAAATTTAATGACTATAAAACATTAAATGTTTGTTAAAATATTCGTGAATTTATATTTTCTGTCAAAAATTTAATGACAAAGAAAAATTATTGGATCAGAGATTTAATCATTTATTGTGAATATTTAGATAAAATTATTTATAGACACAAAATGTTTGCGAATTTTTCATTTGTTCATCCTGAATTATTTCTTGCAAATCTTTGTTGAGGTATCATTAAATATTTTTAAATTAAATTTAATTAACAGATATTTTCAAATTAAATTTAATTTAAATTATTTTTTGGAAAATCTTTCACACAGTCTTCACATAAGATATGCAGACAGTATGCCGATGACACGGCTTTGATAGCAGACACATAAAGGAAAGTACAGGAAATCCTACAGACGGTGGTGAGGGAAATCAAGAAGTAAAAACCAACTACCAATTGTAAGGAGATAGAATGCATGATTTTTAGCAAGAAGAACATCCCAAGATGCAAACTATGAATTGGTGATGTCAAAAAAAAACACAAGATAGTCGATGTGACACTGGAATCCAAAAGTACATTGAAATAACAAAAGACACCTTTCAAAAGCTAAATAATAATGTATTAAGAAAGAGGAAAATGTTGTTAGAAAGAAAAGTTTGCTTGACTCTTATTTAATATCGGTCCTTCTATATGTCAGTGAATGCTGAACAATCTCTTCACAAAATAAGGAGAGGCTTGAAACAACAAAAATGTGGTTCTACAGAAGGATGCTGAGAATAGCATGAATGAAACATGTAAATAACAATAAAGTTTTAAGGAAAATAACAATGAAAAGTATGCTTATACTTAGAACCAGAAAGAAACAAAGAAAATTTCTAGGATACATAATAAGGAAAGAGGGTTTGGAGAAATTGACACTCACAGGACATATTGAAGGCAACAGTAAGTAAACCACTTCACAAACTTGTGTAAATGTATAGAAAAACAGGGAGTGGGTAGGATGATGAAATGATAAACATTACTAACAGCTACAAAGGATAGGAAGTTATGGAGAGCCATGATCGCCTATGTTCCAAAAGAACACAGTACACAAAAAAAAATTACCTTCATTCTTATAATGCAAAAATAATCTGTTACTCATAGCTGTCAACTTTAGAGTATAAAAGTTGGTTCCTCTCAATGGTGGTCTTGTGATTACATGATCAGAGCCATAAAGAGTAAAGTACATTTCTTTTTGCCTTCTCTTTTTTCTGGGGTCAACCTTCCAGGCAGACAACCTTGATAGACATGCAAGCTAAAGAGACAGCCATGCCAACAGCACAAATATTTACCAAAATGTAAATGCAAAATTTCTCCTTGTTTTGACTTTCAGACCAAAGGACAAAAACAATTCTGATTAATTCTTGGAACGGTACCATTTGCAAAAGAGGCTAATTTCTAATGGCCTTGTTCAGAAGAATGACAATTTTTTTCTTTTTTTAAATAAAGGAAAAAAAAAGGGTCTGTCTATTAGTTCACAAGACTTACATACTAAGAAGGTGTAATTCTCAAGTGGAACCTTGTGCAAGCACGAGTTTGTTAAGTACATAGTCGTCTAGTATACAAATAAATTTCTGTGAGCCTAAATACTTACTTGGCTGAGTTATCTCATCACTCATAATGATTATCATCCACTCAAGCACGATGGCCAAAAGATGATTGCAAATTTTATTTATATGAAATTCATTGATGTTACTCTCTTACAGATGTTTTTATTACTTCAATATGAATTATATTAATCACAGAAAATTTGCTGATGAAAAAGATTGAGGAAATTTGTGTCTGTTCCTTTTGAAATTATATTATTTGATGGTATTTGAGATACAGTTTTACAGTTCGCTGATTGTGAATTTTATGTTGGAAATTCAATGGCAATACAGTGTTAGAGGTTTTTTTAGTTCTACATTATGAATTATTTGTAGAAAATTCATTGATGATGCAATGTTTTTTTGGGGTTTTTTTTTATCATATCATCTCAAGCAAGGCACTAAAGCCACTAAGATGCAAGTGGTTACTGAGTGTAAGAGAATATGAGAAAAACACTATTAAGGAAAGAGAATAAAAAATGAGAATTAAGAAGGCAGTAAATAACGATTGACATTGCATTCAAATTTTTGATGATCAAAGTTGACTGGAAAGCAAGGAGTCAGAAAAGAGTTCTACAAGTGCAATAGAAGAAACAACATCGAAATTACGGTTTCACCTACCTATTTCAGTTGTAAAATGATGAGATCTAACTGCCAATCTAGTCAGTCAGTTAAATGCCATACGTGAAACACGCTTCATGTCTCAAAAGAGACATGACTGACTGGGCAGAAGATTATCCTGCAGTAGGTTGCCATTGCTTTCTGTGGTAGACTGGTTGCCAGCCAAGGCTATAGAACCCAATCTGTCCTGTTATTTAACCCATAACTTGAAGGAAGAGACAGATTAATACCTTTCCTAAGGGTATTTGTGTGTAAGTGAATGCAATGAATTCAACTGGAATTCGAACTCAGCTCCCTGATTTCGCATTCCGAGTCGATATCCACTGCACCACAACGCACATCCTGATAAATATTCTATTTGTTCAGTCGAGTGCCATACGTGATACACACTTGGACGATCATGTCTCGACAGAGACATGACTGACTGGGCAGAAGATTATCCCGCAGTAGGTTGCCATTGCTTTCTGTGGTAGACTGGTTGCTGGCCAAGGCTATAGAACCCAATCTGTCCTGTTATTTAACCCATAACTGGAAGGAAAAGACGGATTAATACCTTTCTCAAGGGTAGTTGCACGTAAGTGAATTCTAACTCGGCTCCCCGATTTCTCGTTCCGAGCCGATATCCAATGCACCACAACGCAATCTAGTACCGTGCCTAAATTCATAAAGTCTAGGTATACCAGGGAAAAGTTCATCAGAACAATTACCATGAAAGTATTTGTAGAAAAAGAACAGGAATGCTATATCACAGTGGTGGAACATTTACTGAAGCAGAGATGTTAGGTCAGGGCCAATAGTATTGCAAATTCTTTTTTGTATTTTATCAAGAATATCTAAATATACAGGTTGCGATGAGTAAATTATTGCCATTGTATATTTTTAATTTCGTACACATGCATTGATTGTTTTTGATTTTGAAAACTGCACAGTATAGTAGGGTCAGCTTGACACAATCTGTGAGAACAAGAGCATCTACCAGAACGTTGGGAGACGGCATGCTTTGACATTCATACCGGAAGCTCCAATACAGATATTTCAAAGTTTTTGGGTGTCAATCTAAGGATAATGCAGGGGATTCAGAAGGAGTTGGATGAGTCTAATGGTGATTATGAAGATATTAATGATAGTGACTTTATGCCTCCATTCATCTTTCCCCATGGAAGACTCAACACAGAGGCATACATCAAGTGCCTTGAGGAGGCTGTGCTACCCTGGATCAAGAGGGTGGCTGCTAACCACCTAACTTTCCAGCATGCAACCCCCTTGATCATTGTCTGTGAAGTGCAGTTGGGCAAGAGACCAACAAAACTCTTTGTAACACCAGAGATGAACTGAAGATAAGGATTATGGCAACATTCACCAAGTTAGGCAAGGAGACCATTCAAAAGGGTCGCAAGAGATTTTGAAGTAGGCTGGAGGCCATGGTTGAAGCCAATAGCAGTTTTATTGAATAAATTTACTGTTTAATATTTCAAGATATTTTTTTTTGCAATTTTGGTAAATATATCTGCTAAAATGATATGTCAGTGTTATTTTCATGTTTTGTGTAATTTAGACGACAATTTATCCACCTTGTATAATTGTTAGTAATTCTACTTGATAACTGTGAATCAAGTTATCTGTAAGAAATTCATTAAATATTCATTACTAGAAATGATATTATTTGTTCATTCTATAATTTTGAAAAAAATATACAATCTTAGGGAAATGTTTATTTATTCATTTTGAAATATATATTAGGTTGTCCCAAAAGTTTGTAAACATTTGCAAAAAATTATGCAATTTTGTATTTATATTGTTATAGTGATCTTCATCTTTGTATTCCAGATAGCAATTGATAAAATTGAACTGCGAGATTTGATTCATTACTGCTGGAAGCGAGGTCTTTCAACCAGAAAAGCTGCAGAAGAGATTTGTGCTGCTGAAGGTGAAGGAACAATTGCATATGCGGTGATCTCAAAGTGGTACAAGCGTTTCGATTCTGGCAACATGAGTCTTTACTGTTAGCAACTTGAGCGGGTCTATGAAAAGTTGAAGCAAAAGTACCCGGCTCTGATCAACCAAAAGCATGCTTTGATGCAATAGGACAATGCCAAACCACACACCGCCAGAAAGACCAAAGACAAGTTTGAAGAGCTGGACAGCGTTGAGGTTCTGCCACATCCAGCCTACAGTCCTGACTGTGCTCCATCAGATTACGTCCTTTTCTGCTCAATGTAATACTTTCTGAAGGGCTGCCGATTCGAGTCGTTTGATGATGTCGAGGAAGCGTGTCAAGAATTCTTTGATTTGAAACCGGCTGAATGGTACTTTGCTCAGATACGGAAGCTTGCAGATCGATGGCAGAAAGTCTTGGAAAATGATGGTCTTTATTTTGAGTAATAATTTTTGTTGTTTTTGCAAGTAAAATTTCAATTTTTTGTAAGTGTTTTCTGGTAACCTTAGATTACTTGGCAAGTAAAATTTTGATTGTTTGGAAGTGTTTACAAACTTTTGGGACAACATAATATTATCATTAAATATTCTTTACCAAAAGATTGTTAGATATTTTTCATTTTTCCATCATTTTTACCTATATTATTTGTTAATAAATCTTTGATAAGTCATTTATTCATTTATCTATTATAAATTTATATTATTACAGAAAGTTCTTTTTTGTAAACTGCTTTCAAGTTGTTCATTCAAATTATATCATTTTTAGGAATTTCATTGACAATACAATGTTATTGTTTTTAATTCTTTAATGTTCATTATATTAAATCATAGTCGATAAAGTGTTAGAAATATTGTCATTTATTCATTATGAATTCGTTGACAGTGTTAAAAGATTTTCTTTTTTTTTTTCATAGTTAATTAGATTATTTCTGGGAATTTCATTGATGTTGATTTGTGTTACATAACACATCTACAGCCTTCACATATCCATGTGTATAAATAATTAAAAGTTGAAGCAAAATTGGGAAGTTATCTTCTCTTGGATATGTAGTCAAGTGAGATGATAGCATAAAAGCCGAGCCAAATTCAAAAATACTTCCCTCCTCTCGGATATCCACCTGATGAACTGCAGTAAGGTAGGAACTAATTCTGTCAACTTGCTTTCCCTACTTACTTCTATCACACACACACACACACACACGCGCGCGCACACACACACACAACACTACACACACACACACACACACATACACACATCTTTATAAATATTTGATGTCAGTGGTACTAAAACATTGGTCTCTTTAGTTGTGCTATTTTTTTTAATCATTTCACCCCAAGCAAGGCATTAATGCCACTGATGTGCAGAGGGTTACATAAGAGAGTTGAAGTATTAGGCAGGAGGAGAATAAAGACAAAGACAAACCAGCTACAGGGGGTGAAAGAGAAAGCGCAAGAGAAGGATGTGAACACAGGAGTGAAGACAGTTGCAAAGGTAAAGAGAAAGGAAAAGAACAAGATACACGAGGTGATGTAGAAAGGGCTGGAGTCAAGTGGATCAGAGATGGGAATTGACATTGCATTTTAATTCCTGGAGGTTATAGCCATCAGAAAAGCAAGTATATGGAAGGGAGTTCCACAGGTGGGAAGCGCAAGAAAAGAAGCTGCTGGAATAGAATTGTTGCTTGCATTTGGTTGATCTAACCTGAAAAGGGTGAGACCTTGTTGCCAGTCTGGCTGCCCAAGTAAATTCTTGTGGAGGGGGGCACCAGTGACCCAAGTTTGTCAGAGCAGAAGCCATGAAAATATTTATAGAAGAGACAGAGGGAAGCCACATCCCAACAATGAGAAAGTGGCTGGAGTTGATCTGCCAGGTTGGGACCAATCTCATTACAGATTCTACAGCCTGTCGAGAACACTAAGATGAACAGCAGGGGCACTTGACCAGATATGACAACAGTATTCCATGCACGGTCGGATGGTTGATTTGTTTATGTGCAAAATGGATACAGGTGGCAAAAACTTCCTGTCCCAACACAGTGACCCAATCTTCCTTGCTATGTTTTCATTGTCTATCAGGTTCTTTTTGCTTTTATTTCCTTAAACATACTTATGACATATTTCTTGACTAGAATTCTTTCGAAATATGTAAGATTTTGTAATAAAAATGTCCTACAAATATATATTTACTTTGTTCATTGCAAATTATACTATTATTGGAAATTCATTGGTAATACAATGTGAGATAATTAATTTGTTAATTTCAAATTATATTTGTAAGAAATTCATTGAAGTTAGCACTAGAGACTTCAACATTTGTTCATCGCGAATTATATTAGTTATAGGAAATCAATTGACCAGAAAGCTTTAGCCATTTATTCATTGTACATATTTTAATGGCAATTCATTAATAATATTAGAAACATCTTCATCGTGAATTATATTATTCATAGTAAATTCATTAATGAAACTGTTTGAAAGAGTTCTTCATTTATCTGTTCTTCACAAAACTTTTGCTTATAGATTCACTTCTGGTGCTTGACTAGATTTGTGGGGAATTTGTCAGGCTATGACAATAATTATCTATCCTAACATGTAAAGTGTCATATGAACTCCACGGGATGAGAAAAATAAAGCGTCTCAATAGTCCCTGAGCAGCAGTCAACCAAAACGAATATCTCCTTTCCTTGTCTATCACTGTGAGAGATAATGAGTCTTATGGCTACCTCAAGTGAGACTTAGCAATCTTCAAGTAAGAGGCTGTTTTTTTCTCTTTCTCTAACATTCTCAGTGTATCATATGTGGCAACATGGACAACTTAGATTCTAATACTTTCCACTAACGTCTGTCACATGTTTGCATTGATGAATATAAATATTATATTGTACATATAATATTGAGTATTTTTGTCTCTTCTTGCATTTCTTTTTCAGCATTGGATCAGCCAAAAGACTTTATTAATTGCATGATAAGAATTGTTAAGGAGAATATTTATTCACTTTCAACAGTCGCAACAAATTCATTAACCCTGAAGTGTTAGAGATTAATTAATTTCTTCAATTGTATTATTTTTTTTTTTTAATCATTTCACCCCGAGCAAAGCAGAAACGCCACTGATGTGCAGGGGGTTACATAAATGTAAAAAGATTAATTAGAAAAGAGTGAGGAGTACAAGCTAGTTAGAAAGGAACAATAGAAAGCTGAGAAAGCAGGTGCGATGACAGATACATAGGTGGAGAGAAAGGGAAGGTTATACAGGGGAGGGGAGAGAGCTAGAGGCCAGTGGTTAGTAGATGAGTATTACCTTTGCATTTAAATTTCTGGAGGTTGTAGCCGTCAGGAAAGCAAGAATACGGGAGTGAGTTCCACAGGCAGGAAGTGTGAGAGAGGAAGCTGCAAGAGTAGAATTGTCGTCTGCATTTGGCTAACCTGACTGTGAATGGGTGGGACCCAGTTGCCAGTCTGGTTGCACGGGTAAACACCTGTTGAGGAGGCATCAGTGACTTAAGCTCATCCGAGCAGAAGCCATGAAAGTATTTATAGAAGAGACAGAGGGAGTCCACATTTCGACGATGGGAAAGTGGCTGCAGTCGAGTCACCAGATCAGTACCTATCACATTACAGACTCTCCTTTGGAGCTTGTCAAGAACACTGAGGAGAACGGCAGGGGCACCTGACCATAAATGGCAGCAGTACTCCATGCACGGACGGATGGTTGACTTGTATATATGCAGGATGGATTCAGGTGGAAAAAACATCCTGGATCGACATAGTGACCCAATCTTCTTAGCAGTAGATTTTGCTATGGATTCAATATAGTGGTTCCATTTGAGGTCTGAGGACAGGGTATGCCTACAATATTCATAGAGGATACATAGTGTTAAAGATTTCTACATTTCAATATTGCAAATTATATTAATTGTAGGACAATTATTGACAATACATATTTATACATTTGCTATTGTAAACTTTATTAACTGTAGAAAAATCTACGATGATATAGATTTAGAAATGATTTCATCTGTTCAATATTTATTATATTGCCTATATTTAAGACATGAGGTATTGTAACTATTTACTTTGTTCAGACTGTTGTTCTCAGTTGAATACCCTGCATTCACTTGGGAAAGGTATTAATCCATCCCTCCCCTCCAGTTATGGGTTAAATAACAGGGTAGGACTTGGGGACCCTGCCCTTAAAAACAAATCCCAATGAATCTTGATACTCGAAAAGAAAAAAGTATTACTACACACAAAACTTATATACAAAACAACAATAAATTGTTGAAAGAAAAAGGCATTACCAGCAATAAATAAATAAAATTTAGTTGGCAATAAATGACCTGCTGAGGTTGATATGCTATAAAACAAAAACAACCAACCAACCAACTGTTGTCCTCATCTTTATCATTATCCACATAATGTTTCAGCCATCATACACTCCAATCTTCTTCAGACGATATACACTGGAATTTTAAACCAAACCCTTTATTTAATCTACTGAGGTAGATTGTTCTAGTTCGACATGCAATGCATTTTTTTAATATCTCAGTATCAGTTAATTACTTTTAGTATCTCAACTCTATTTGGGGGGGGGTGCTTTTTTGTTCACATCTGGTGTGGCCAGGTCTTGAACTCAAATCTTTTTGATCAAAAGTCACTGGATTGATTTAATCAATGCTTTTATTCACCAGGTCATGTGTCCTTGAGTTACTAAAAGGAATTAGCTGATACTGAGATACCCAGAAAAGGCATGTCACATGGAACTAGAACAATCTACCCCAGTGGATTAAATAAAGTGTTCAGTTCAGAATTCCAATGTATATCACCTGAAGAAGACCAGAGAGTACAAAGGCTGAAACATCATGAAGATGACAGCAAAGATATGGGCAATATTGTAAATAGTGTAAATGAATTTGAAGGAGATTCATTGATGATAAAATCTCAAAGTTTGTTTCTATATTCATTACGATTATTTATAAGGAGTTACTGATGTTGGCACAATCAAATTTGTGAACGACAGTTGCGCAAACAATAGACTAAATGATAATTTATATCCTCATTGCATTCATAAAAGCATGGCATTTTATTACATTTTCTACAGATCAAAAAGAACAGAAACTCTTTGCAATATGTGCGGAATGTAATTAGTCAATATTGTAGCAATGAAGGGCCTAATGGATGTTAATGAATGCATTACACGTAGTCGAGGCATTAAATCATCAATGGCGGAAAAGTCAAACTATTTGAGATAGGCATAAAACCTCAATTTGCCCAATGATTTCTGTAGTATATGCTATAGTATGTAATATATAGTATAATATATAGTACAGAATGTAATATATGTAATATAATATAGTAATATACTATAGTATATAGTATAGCATGTAGTATATGGTATATACCAGAGGTCAGTAACCCCCAACTTCCGAGCCACATCCGGCCCACGAAGAAGTTTTGTCGGGCCCTCCAACTTAACACCTCGACACTAATTATCTAATCAATTTGCTGAGAAAGTGGCAGAAAACTTATCAGTTAGAGTTCAGCGATTTGCAATGCCACGATTTTTTAAAATCAAAATTTAATTTCAAATCCACTGCTGACTTTCTTAAGAAATATATTTTGGCAAACGGAAAATATAAAAGTCTATTGAATAATGCGAAAATGATGGTATCATTATTTTGAAGAATATATGCTAGAGAACAACCTTTTTACGAAAAAGAAATATGTTAAAAATTGTTTAAGGACAAGGTTGGAAGATGACCACTTGGATGAAGTTTTGTTCCTGTCATCAACAAATACATCAACTGATGTGGGGAAGTTGTCAAACAATAAAGAGAAACAAATGTCTTATTAAATAATTTGCCATTTCTAACTGTATTTTGTTGTTGTAAGGAATTTGCATTTTTGTTGGTTGTGTTAGTTGTTAGCCTGTTAGTCTTGCAATAAAATAAGAATCTTGTTTAAATAATATAACATTAACTTCATTGTTATTTTTTTTAAATGTCCAGATGATGACGGACTTCTGGACAGAACGGTGGAGACAATTTATTACAGTACATTTGATATCATGGCCCTTCTTTGAGACTTTGTATAGCTATCTGGCCTGCTCTCTCTAAAAGGTTGCCGACCCCTGGTATCGACCATAGTATGTAGTATAGTGTGCGATGGGTAAATTGTTGACATTTTATATTATTTATTTCGCACATGCGCGTCGTTTGTTTTGATTCTGGAAACTGCACAGTATAGTAGGGTCAGTTGGGCACTGTCTGTGAGAAAAACAATTGGCACAATTCACTGTGACAGAAATTTGAAATCAACTGCTTACCATTAATGCCAGAAGCTCCAATACAAACATTTCAGAGTGTTTGGGTGTCAATCTGTGGACAGTGCAAAGGATGTGGTAAGAGTTGCCTCATATATCTAGTCACCATCGTGTTGTTTGAAGTGATCACTAGTGATGGTGACATTAGACTAAACATGGAGACCTACATCAAATTCCTCAAGGAGGAAGTGTTATTCTTGGTCAAGAGCGTGACTGCTGGAAGACGCTATGTCTGGCAACAGGACTCTGAACCATGCCACACAAGCAGAAGAATGCAGTCATGTTGGTCAGACAATTTCTCTGACTCCATCACACCTTTACATCTGGCCACTTAAATCCCCAGACTGCAACAACCTTACATGCGAGGCACAGTTGAGAGAGAGAACAGCAGATAAACTGAAGGCAAGGATTATGGCAGCATCCACCAACTTAGATAAGAAGATCTCCTAATTGTGCTATGGTGCTTTTTTCCTCACAGATAGTGCCCAACTGACCCTACTATACTGTGCAGTTGCCAGAATCAAAACAAACAACACACATGTGCGAAATAAATAATATAAAATGTCAACAATTTAACCATCGCACACTGTACTATGGTAAATACCAGGGGTCGGCAACTTTTTGGAGAGAGCGAGCCAGATAGCTATACAAAGTCTTGAAGGAGGGCCATGATATAAAATGTACTGTAATAAATTATCTCCACCAAAAGAGTTGCAGGAGATTCCAAAGTTTTCTGGAGCCTGTAGTTGAAGCCAGTGGTGATTTTATTGAATAAATTTACTACTTTAGGATTTCAAGATATTGTCGGGTAATTTTGGTGACTATATCTGTTAAAATGAGACGTCGGTGTTATTTTGATTTTTGCATAATTTGGACTATAATTCATTCATCCGTCGCACCCTGTATATTGTAGTGTAACTGATTTCTGTAGCAGACGATAAACTAAATGAATCTCTCAACTTTTTTCTCAATTTTAAAATAAATAAAAAGCATAAAATGTATCAATGACAAAACTGTATTCTATGAATGCTAGAATAAAATGCTAGACCATAAAAATTCATATACAAAGGCATTCAACAAAGTATAATAGAAAAAACTGATAGAAATGCTCGGTAACTTCGATATATTCATGAAAAGACATTAGAATAATCAAGAACCCATACTGCATACAGGCAGGAAATGAGTCCAGCAAATAGACAAAGATAGAAAGGGGTATAAAACAAAGAGGTGTCTTCTCACCAGATCTATTCAACCTATACAGCAGGACAATTCTGAGAAAACTAGATGTCCTGCCAGAATTCATCATTGGTAGCCACAATCTTAACAATATAAGTTACACAGCTAACACAGTGCCGATAGCAGACATGAAAAAGAAACTACATGACTTTTGATGGAAGGTAGCAAAGGAAAGTGAGAAGAAAGGACTAAACGTAAACTACAAGAAAACTGAATGCAAGGTCATCAGCAAAAAGAAAACCCTAAAATGACAATTGCAGATCAGGGATACTGTTGTGGATTCTGGGTGAGAAACCGCACAAAATAATGAACAACAAAACAGATATGAAGATAGAAAAGTAGGTTATATTGAACGTAATATACAAACTTGAACGCAGGTTAGTCAATCCAGGAATACTATTAGTAAAAATAAATATATATGAGTCTTGAAGTGAAGTCATTGGAAATATTATATTCGTGTATATTATTCTAGCTGAGTGGAACGCAGAGCTAGTCTGACTTTTGATGAGGTAGTCTCTGGGTAACTTCGGTGTCTCTCGGTAACTTACGTATCAGTTCTGGTACTCTCATGAATCTCTACAATTACTCTCTACACCCTCAACTTCTGCCCAACTCTCTATGGCAGGGGTATATGTATACTCAGTCGAGTCCATTATCATATACAAAAAGGGGAGATCCCACAACAGATACACTCCCGATTAAAAATTTAAGACCACTTAAAAATCTTTAAAAAAGAAATTATTTTTTAAGGATAGATTTTAAACTCCTCCCACTTAAGGTTGCCAATACTACAATCTAAAAGGTTATGGAAACAAAAAGCTACATTCCAAACATTTTATAAAAATGTAAATTTCTAAATAAAATGTTTGGAATGTAGATTTTTGTTTCCATAACCTTTTAGATTGTAGTATTGGCAACCTTAAGTGGGAGGAGTTTAAAATCTATCCTTAAAAAAAATTCTTTTTAAAGATTTTTATGTGGTTGTAAATTTTTAATCAAGAGTGTACTAATATTAGAATCAAGCAGGTACAGAAATTTAAATACCTAGGAAGTGTCCTAATAGTGGATGGAAAGTGCAACACTGAGATCTGAAAGCATATTGGCATGATCAAGAACACATTCCAAAAGCTGAGTATTGAGAGACAGGAAAATATTACAGGAAAGTAAAGAGTACTGGACTGTTACATGTTATCCGTCTTCCTATATGGCAGAGAATGTTGGACAATTTCCTCAAAGATGAAGGAAAGACTCAAAGCAACAGAAATGTGGTTCTACAGAAGGATGCTGAGGATACCATGGACTAAACATGTAAGCAACAACAAGTGTTGGCAAAAATAGAAACGAAAAGAAAACTTATACTTAACATCAAAAAAAGACAGCTAAAGCTTCTCAGACATGTAATAAGGAAGGAGGGTTTGGAGAATCTGATACTCACAGGATGGATAGAGGGAAAGAGGGAAACACATGACATACTTAATGGGCTTAAGTAAATGGATGGCAGAGCAGGGTTTGGGAGAAATACTAAGAGAAATGGTATTAAGAGCTACAAAAATAGGAAGATGTGAAGGGCCATGATCACCTATGTCTTGATGGAACATGGTACATAAAAGAAGAGATTATCATTATTGCATATGCTTACCTTTAGACTTATATGCTTGTCTTGATTGTAATTCTCACAAAATTTGAGCCGTTATACTTGCTGGGCTTCTCAAGGGATCATTTGCACTTTGTAACCTTTTCAGAATTTTGAATCCTTTATTGAATCCTCAATGACCTTGATGAACTGCATATGGGTTCAGGACATCCATATATTGGAACTCAACATTCCGCAGACACAATCCCTGAAGCTTTATTTCCAGCATCCATAGAGCATAAAAACGGGACCGTCTGCTTCCTTGTTATTGAGATAAACTTTTAAGTTAAATATATAGCCAAATATATATCAGCTTCCAAAGAAGTCAATAATCAAAATTAAATATGCCCTAGAAGCAGGTTACATATCAACTTCCAGAGGAGTCAACAGCAACAATAACAAATCTTCCAGTCAGTGTTCTTCTTCTATGTGCCCTGTCCCTTCAGGACGTAGGCAATCATGGCTTTCCACGTTTCCCTATCCCTGGTGGTTCTGAGGACACCTTCTCCTGTTACACCATGCAATCCTCATTCCGTCATCCACCTGATTAGGTCCTTCAAATATGTTATCCGTTGCTTTCCCCTGTCTCTTTTCCCCTCTATCTGGCCTGTTAGTATCAGATTCTCCAGGCCCTCCTTCCTCATTGCATGTCCCAGGAACTTCAGCTGTCTCTTCCTGATGCTCAGTAGTCAGTCTACCATACATAAAAAAGATACAATTGAAAAATTTAGAAGATTTGAGGCCCATACACAATCAGGTAAGTGCTCTCTCTCTCTCTCTCTCTCTCTCTCTCTCTCTCTCTCTCTCTCTCTCTCTCTCAACAAACCAACCTCAGAAGAGAACATGACGAAGAACAGTGTACATTCTGTACCATTCAAATTGTGGCAAGGAATGCAAGAAGATCAGTTATCCTCTAAAAGTAAATTTGAGAGAACATCAAAGGTTGTAGACCAAAAAGAAACATTGGAATCAAGCAGACCTGATCATGTATGATAAGAAAGAAACTGTCAAATCCTGTGAAATTAAATCAAGACAATATACAGAGAACAAAATTAAAGCTTAACGCAACCAAAAGTGCACATGTTATACGCAGACAACCTCCTCAGTAGACCTAGTATAGAAATGAACTCTATCTTGGAGCCCCCGATTAATTGGTTAATTCTTACATATTTTTTTAAAATCTGTGACATAAGATATGCAGACAATATGCAGATGACACGGCTTTAATAGCAGACACAGAAAGGAAAGTACAAGAAATCTTACAGACTGTGCTGAGGGAAATCAAGAAGTAAAGACCAACTACCAATTGTAAGGAGATAGAATGTATGATTGTCAGCAAGAAGAACATCCCAAGATGCAAACTATGAATTGGTGATGCCAAAAAAAAACACAAGATAGTCAATGTGACACTGAAATCCAAAAGTACATTGAAATAGCAAAAGACACCTTTCAAAAGCTAAATAATAACGCATTAAGAAACAGGAAAATATTGTTACAAAGAAAAGTTTTGCTTGACTCTTATTTAATATCGGTCCTCCTATATGTCAGTGAATGCTGAACAATCTCTTCACAAAAGAAGGAGAGGCTTGAAACAACAAAAATGTGATTCTACAGAAGGATGCTGAGAATAACATGGATGAAACATGTGAGTAACAATAAAGGTTTCAAGAAAATAACACTGAAAAGAATGTTTATACTTAGAATCAGAAAAAAACAGTGGAAATTTCTAGGAGACATAATAAGGAAAGAGGGTTTGGAGAATTTGACACTCACAGGACATATTGAAGGCAACTACTTCACAAACTTGTGTAAATGGATAGAAGAACAGGAAGTGGAAAAGACAATGAAAAGATTAACCTTACTAACTGCTACAAAGAGAAAGGATAGGAAGTTATGGAGAGCCATGATCACCTATGTCTCGAAAGAACACAGTACATAAAAAAGGTAATCTTCTATTTTATCAGGCAAAAATAATTTGTTACTCATAGATAAAAAATTCCACTACTTTAGTTTTGATATTTGATTTATGGTCAGGCGCCCCTGCTGTTCATTTCAGTGTTCTTGACAGGCTCCAAAGGAAACTCAGTAATGTGATAGGTACCGACTTGGCGGCTCAGCTCCAGCCACTTCCCCACCAATGGGATGTGGCTTCCCTTTGTCTGTTCTATAAATACTTCGATGGCTTCTGTTCCAATGAGCTTGAGTCACTGGTGCCTCCACAGGAAGTGTTTACTCGTGCAACCAGATTAGCAACTGGGTCTCACCCATTCACAGTTAGATTAATCAAATGCAGACGACAATTCTACTCCTGCAGCTTCTTTCCTTGCACTTCCCGCCTGTGGAACTCGCTTCCATATTCTTGCTTTCCTGACGGCTACAACCTCCAGGCATTTAAATGCAATGTCAATACTCATGTCTTAACCACTTGACTCTAGTTCTTTCTTTACCACCCTGTATATCCTTTCCTTTCTCTTCACCTTTGCAACTGTCATCACACCTGTATTCCCATCCTTCTCTTGCTCCTTTCAAACTGGTTCGTCTTTCTCTTCATTCGCTTCTACCTAATCTTTTTACTCTTATATAGACCCCTGCACATCAGTGGTGTTACCGCCTTGCTTGGGGTGATACAATTAAAAAAAAATAAAATAAAATAAAAGTCTCCAAAATGAAATAACCAGATTGTCCAAAAAAAATCCTTATCACGGTGTATTAATGTTCACTAAAACATTTCTGGTTGCCTAGAAGTTGGGAGTTCAATTGTTTTGGTTAGTAAATTGTACAATAAAGTCATGTAATTTATTAAGTAGAGGAAATAAACAAAGTGATATAAAGATGTGGTGGGATTTACAATGGCAATGAATACAAATGGGACTTGTGCAAGTGTGTCACTATAAGATACTATAGAGGAGTTATAACTCTAAGTAAATTATTATAAACCGTTTAATATTTATATATTCAAATATGCTCGTAAAATGAGAAACTGCAAGATATGCAAACAACAAAACAATTATTATTTATTTTGTGGTGTTGGCGACAAGAGAGACGGTAATATCGAGTAAAATTATGAGTTTGGGTCAAATGTAGATCAAATATGGATCAGAATCTGACAGAAAGTTGAGATAAAGACCAAGTAAAGTGTACACATTCTTTCTCATATATTTTTCATATATAAATGTGTGTCTGTGGTTTTCTTACCTTAATTTTTTGTTGAGCCCTAAGAGATAAATGTTACTATTATGGCCTAAAAAGATAAAGGAGCAGAAATTTTGATTGATGCTGTTGGCCTGTTCATATTAACTGCTTGTCTTATAGTGAAAATGACACATGTTTATGTGTGAAGAGAATAAAAGTGAGATTGATTCTCATTGGTTTAGAAAGAGTGAATTAATAATAATATTATATCAGTACCCTAACTCATGCTAACAGAAACAGTAATGAGAGATAACATGTGACAATGGAAAGAGACCCTGTTATGCTTTTGCCTCAAGCAATATACAAAAATGATTAGAAAGTTTATCTCAGGAGTCTATCATATATGTAAGAGTTGGCATTTCATTATAGTTACAGAGAAAGATTCTTTGAGGAAAATATATGTATGTATGTATAAGCAAAGTCAAATCAAGCCTATAGAACACAATTTTCGATTCATCGCAATAACCATATCTACTCTGAAATGTATCGTAATGTCAACAAATGTAAACATGTTATGGAAATTAATAAAGATTAATGAAATGGTCTTTAACCCTTTGTTGCACATTGGTTAAAATTGTAACCAATATGCAACAAAGGGTTAAACAACCGACAATTCGAAATGATTTGTTTGAACATTATTTTTGATCGATACTCGTATTTAAGTAGATATTCTGTTTTATAATCAAACAGTATTATATATTTATTTCTACCGGCCTGATTATTTATGATAAATATATATGTATGTATGAGTTTTAATACATCCTATAAGTAAGGGTTTTCAGCTGTTTAGTGGCCTCAGCTGTTAATATGAGACTCCTGATGGGCTCATGGTAGCTGTCTTTGGTCATTGGCATAAGTGGGTGTCTAGGTGGGTGTCTTTGGCAAGTGGCTGACCAAAATGACTAAAGAACAAGTATAAATGATTGGTAGAGTGACTTGGGTGAGGCTTCTGCCTTGCAGGAAATTTATTTAGTGTTGGAGTGAATCAAAACCAAACGGTTGGGTGAGGCTGCGAAGATCTTTTCTGATTGGTCAGAAAATATTTTCATTTCTTCTTTTTTTGTCTAAGAAGTGGATAAGCAGATCCAGTCAAACATTAAGCCAGTTTATATTTATTTGGTTTGTTTAATGGCATATCAACACCTTATGGGTCATATAATACCGAAATTTAATTTTCTTGGGAACTTTGATTTGTTTGTTTGACAGCAACTTCTTTTTTAATAATGCATTGATTATATTCTTACCACAAAACTATATTTTTATACTTTCATAATGTTTTGACCCCAGTTTGGGGTGTTCGTTATTTCCCCTTAGCTGGGACCCGAACAATTGGTGCCACCCGGGGTCAGGATGGACTTGTGAACAATCCCAATTAAGATGCAGTTCCTCGCCCCTAAAAACCTCACCTTAACAGGCCTTGCTGCTGGGTGCAGTTTATTGTATTGCCATTTGCAAGACAACAGTTTGTTTCATTGGAATGATGGATGGTGAGGTGAGTGCTTTCATTTTCTTTGAAGATTGAGAGTTCCAGTGAAAAGTGAAATAAGAATCAATCTGCCATACGTGAAATTCATTGTTTCTAAACATTTCACAAGTGTCAGTTATGTGCATGTAAGATTGCAAAAGAAGAAGAAACACATCTTAGCCATAAAGAATTGAGTGAGAGATAAACAAACTTTATAAATAAATAAATAAAAACGTTTAAAGATATTGAAGAGAACTTTCCAAATGAAACTACAAACAAAAATCAAAGAAATTTTATGATTAAGACAAAAACCTTATTTTTAATATTTATGACTTGGAATTGATATAGAATAATTAGAGTAGATAGACCCTTCTATTGCCCAGTTCATACTCCTCCCACCTCTGTTGAACAGGTGTAAAGGCTTGTTCCTTGTGCCCTGTTTAGGAAATGGTTTCTGGCTCTCTTCCTTCCCTCAGACCTCAGTATTGTGAGGGTATCGGGTTGGGAGCTTTCTGGTTGCTGCTTCAAGCTGGTAGTTAAGAGCCCTAACTCTTGTGTAGCGACGAGAGTGGCTGCTCTGATCAACAGTTGCTTAATATTGGGGTTCTTGCAGTGCCATGTTGCACATGGATAGGTGTCCCTGCAGGTGCTTTCGGTGGGCAACCCTGAGGCCACACTTTGCTGCAGGCTGAGCCAGTTCCCTTCTGGTGCATGTTGCAATCAATAATCATTTGCCTCCTCTACTTGAGGTCTCTCCTCACCAACAAAAACAATTATGAACAAACATATCTCAACTAATATCTAAGCTAAACCAGCCAAAGTGAAATCACCTAAATCTATTAACATTTCCTTAAGTAATATCCTAAGTATTCAAACCAACTTCTGTAATGTGGAATTTTTTCTCCATGAAAAGTCCCGACATCCTAGCACTTTATGAGACTAATCTCAACTTCTCAATTCCCTCTTCTGTTCCTTTCTCTCTACCTTTGCAACTGTCTTCGCTCCTGTGTTCACATCCTTCTCTTGCCTTTTCTTTCTTTCACCCCCTGTAGCTGGTTCATCTTTGTCTTCACTCTCCTCTTGCCTAATACTTCAACTCTCTTATGTAAACCCCTGCACATCAGTGGCATTAACACCTTGCTTGGGGTGAAATGATTAAAAAAAATAGCACAACTAAAGAGACTAATGTTTTAGTACCACTGGCATCAAATATTTATAAAGGTGTGTGTATGTGTGTGTGTATGTGTGTGTGTGTGTGTTTGTGTGTGTGAGAGAGAGAGAGAGAGAGAGAGAGAGAGAGAGAAGTATGGAGGGAAAGCAAGTTGACAAAATTAGTTTCTACCTTACTGCAGTTCATCAGGTGGATATCCGAGAGGATGGAAGTATTTTTGAATTTGGCTCGGCTTTTATGCTATCATGTCACATGAATACATATCCAAGAGAAGATAACTTCCCAATTTTGCTTCAACTTTTAATTATTTATACACATGGATATGTGAAGGCTGTAGATGTGTTATGTAACACAAATGAATGTCAATGAAATTTCCTTTCTCCTTCACCCTAATCTCAACCCCTCAATTCCCTCCTCTGGTCCTTTCTCTCTACCTTCGCAACTGTCTTCACTCCTGTGCTCACATCCTTCTCTTGCACTTCTCTTTCACCCTCTGTAGCTGGTTCATCTTTGTCTTCACTCTCTGTAGTAATATCCGTTAGTGTATGTTAGTATGAGGAATAAGGCTGGACGACGGAGCATAGAAATAGATCCTTTTATTGGGAGCGCCAGGCCGGTAATGTTACATCCGGGCCTATAGCAATAGAGGGGTTAATATTCAGTGCGGTACTGTAACATCCCCCCTGTTTTAGTTGTGTGTGTATACCTGTGTCTGTGTGTGTATCTATATTTTTGTATGATATGTTGTGTCCCCCTTATGGTATGGTATCAGTCCCTGTACCGCGCTGGAGTTCTTACTGTTCTGCCAGATATAGTTTGGACTGGGCCATATCTGGTGGGGGTGTGTTGGTGTTGGGTATTTTTATCTCACCTCCAGTCGTTGTTTCTTCTGGCTTGGTTGTGCTATGTGGGGTATCACGTTCTGGGATGTTAAAACGAACCTTCCTTGTCACTGGAGCAGGTATGGCTCGTAGGTGAGTGCAGTTGCGGCGGAGTCTTGCGCCATTTGGTGTCTCTACTATGTAGCTCCTAGGTCCATCGTCATTCCTGATGACGGTCCCGGGGTGCCACGTGTCGCTAGGCTTGTTAAGTACCCGTACGCACTGGCCTGGGTATAGTGGTGGAAGCTGTCTGGTTCCGTTGTGATGATCATGGTGCATTTTCATGTTTGATGATCTCACATGTAGCTGTTCGCAGTGGTCTTCCTTGCCTGGTTCTGACCGACTAGGTAGGGTGGTAGGTATTGGTCTGCCGAAGAGTATTTCGGCTGGTGATGGGAGTTTACTGTCTATTGGTGTTGCTCTGACCTGTAGTAGGGCAAGCTGTATGTCAGTTCTCTCCCTTTTGCATTTTTTTAGGACGGATTTTATATGCCTCACATGTCTCTCCACGAAGCCATTGCTTCTGGCATAGTGAGGTGAGCTAGTTACGTGTCTGATGCCCCAGGATCTGATGAAGGTTTGGAAAGCATGTCCGGAGTACTGGGGTCCGTTGTCCGTCATGATTTCATCCGGACGACCAAGGAGTGCGGCATAATGTTTGATTTTGTCCGCTACTGCTTTGCTGGTTACTGGCGTTTGCATTTCGTCGACGATGGGATACTTAGAGTATCTGTCGACAGCAAGCAGGAACTGTTGCCCATCGATCTCGAATAGATCAGAGGCAAGAACTTCCAAGGCTGAGGTGGAATGTCATGTGGGAGCAGTGGTTCATACCTGTGTGTGTCCTGGTATTCTTGGCACAGAGTGCATGACTTGCATACCCTCTTGATGTCCTTGTTTATGTTTACCCAGTATACGGTTTCTCTGGCGAGCCGTCGTGTTTTCTCAATGCCTTGGTGGGCTTGGTGGAGCTGGTGGATGATGTCTTCTCTCATCGTGTCTGGTATGAGCACTTGTCGGCCCTTGAAGAGTATTCCTGATTCAATGGCAATTTCATCGCGGAAAGACCAATATGGACGTATCTCCGCGGGTAGTTCACGGATGCTGTCTGGCCACCCCTGGTGTGTGACTTCCTTAATGAGGTTCATTGTTGGGTCCCTTGGTGTTTCAATTCGCAGCATCTTCTGCTTTTCCAACGAGAAGTTGATAGCTGCGATGGTTGGACCCTCATCAGCCTCAGTGGTTATGCTGTCTACCCTCTCATCCAGCTCTATTGGTTTATTGTTTTCGGGGTTGGGTAGCCGACTTAGGGTGTCAGCGAGAGTCATTTCGCTGCCCGGTCTGTAGACGATCCGGTACAGGTAGCCCTGGATTTTTAACAATATGCGCTGTAGTCAGTGAGGTGCTGAATGCAGTGGTTTGGTGCATATTGTGACCAGTGGCTTGTGGTCAGTGATGATGGTGAAGGCTTTTCCATAGAGGTATGTGTGATATCGCTGGATACCATGTACTACTGCTAACATCTCTCGTTCGATGTTGCTGTACCAGGATTGAGTATCCATGAGTGTTTTTGATCCATATGCGACCGGTTTGCCATCTTGGATCAGTGCCACTCCAAGGCCTTTTGTGAGGCATCCACTTCCAATGTTATGGGTTTGGTCTGGTCGTAGTATGAGAGGCATGTGTCATGGGAGATCGCTTCCTTGAGCTGATCGTAACATCTCTGGTGATCGGGGTCCCAAATCCATGGTGTTTGGGATTTGAGGAGACCGCGCAGTGGGTGGGCCTTTTCAGCAAAATTAGGGATGTAGGCAGACAGGTAGTTTAACATGCCAAGAAAACATTGCAATTCAGCCTTGTTTTGTGGATTTGGCATGTTTTTTATGTCACGCAGTTTGTCTGGGTCTGGTTGGATTCCTTTCAGGGTGTATATATTTCCAAAGAAGGAAATGCTGGGCTGTTTTATGAAGCACTTCTTGCTGTTGAAAACAAGTCCCGTTTCGGCTGCTCGGGCCATGAGGTTGTGCAGGTTTTTGTCATGGTCCTCTTCAATCTAGCCAAATACTGCTACATCATCAGCAATGCTGGCTACACCATCCAGACCTTCTAGGATTTGGTCCATTTTTGCCTGGAAGATATCTTGCGAGATGTTAAGACCAAATGGTAGACGTTTCCAGCATACTCGTCCAAATGGCGTCCTGCAGGTTGTCAGTAGCTGTGACTTTTCATCCAGGTGGATTGACCAGTATCCTGCCTTTGTGTCAAGTTTGCTGAACACTTTGGCCTTTGTAAAAGCAGGGTTTAGCTCCTCCACTGTTGGTATTTTGTGTGGGCATCTCTTGAGGCTGGCGTTGAGTTTCTGTGGGTCTATGCATATTCGGAGGGACCCATCTTTCTTTGTACTGTATGCCAGACTGGAGCACCAGTCTGTGTGTTCCTCGACTTTCCAGAGTACATCATCTTCAATAAGCCTGCCAATTTCCTCCTTTATTTTGTCCTTCAGATGGATACTGCATTTGCGTGGAGGGTCGATGAAGGGTTCTGCATCTTCCTTGAGTAGGAGTTTGGCAATTCCACTGAAGTTTCCGATCCTGTCGAACTGTTTGGGGTATTCCGCTACTAGTTGGCTGATGGAAGAGATGGGTTTGGTTGGGCATCTCTTTAAGGCGTCCACATGTATCGTGATCAGCCTCAGCTTCTCACTTGTTGGGAGTCCCACGACTGCAGGTCCTGGTACTTCCACTACATAGAATGTTGTGTCTGTCCATTCAGAGTCCTTGTATTGGCATGGGAAGCTGATGGTTCCCAGACATCTTATTAGGTTGCCTCCGTATGAGGTGAGTTTTACATGTGGGCAGGGTTGCAGGATGGAAAGGGCTTTTTCTGATGTTCCATACATCTGTTGGAATGTCCTCAGTGGTAGTGTGTTACCTGAGGCTCCGGAATCGATCTTCATGTGAAGGGTGTGGTGTGTCCTGCATTTCAGGTGGGGTGGTCTGATATTCAGGGTTGTGTAGGCTTCGTCCCTGGGTTTTTTTGTAATACTGTCTAAGCATTTGTCACTGACAGTGATGGAATGGAAGTGTTGCAGGTATTCATCTTCGTGATTGCCGGTGCCAATATGGTCGATATTTTCCCCATACCTTGTATGTGGATTTCTTCTTGGGGTGTGGTGCCGTGGGTTTCGTGACATGCTCCTGTGTTTGCTTTTGTTTCTGCGTTCCTTCTTCTTGGATTTTCTGCAGCATCTTGCCCAGTGCCCCATGCTTCCGCATGCGGAGCATTTGTTATTATATGCTGGGCATCGTCTGGGCTTGTGACTGGTATTGCAGTTTCCACATTTTCTGCTTCGGTTGATGCTGTATAGTTTTTCTGCTTTTGGCATTCCGAGCTGGTTAAGTTGGTCGTTTCCGGCGGTAAGGGCTTCATATTTCCGGCCTTCCGTTAGGACGCTGGCTGTACCCCTTTGGTTTGCTGTACAGTTCATTACGGAAGGCATCGTAGGGTGTGGAGAATATGATGAGTTCTATTAATCTCTCACTCAATTCTTCATCTGTAAAGTCGCACTTTTGTACGAGTGTGCGGGCCCTTGTGATAAAGTCGTCAAGTGACTCGCCTTGTTTCTGGCGGTATTGCATTAGGTGAAGTCTGTGGATTCTGAAATTGATGTTCACTCTAAGCTGACTTTTGAAGAAATTCCATAGGTGTTCTGGTGACTTCTTCTGTTCGTCAGTAAGGCCACTAGCATTTAGGCATCTCAGACGTTGGTCGCCTATACCACGGCAGATTTTTCTGGCCTGTTTGGTTTCGTCCGTTATTTCCTCGTCTTCTATGTATAAGGTCATTTTTTGCTTGAACAGCGCCATAGCTTCGCTCAAGTCGGGGTCGGACCAATTCATAGTTGGTAGAAGGTGTGCCATAATGTATTTGTTTTTGTCAATATCAACGATAAAACAGTACGGATAATAATGATAATGGTAATAAGAACAATAATAAATAATATTACTGTCAGCGTATGGTTTATCTTATCTTCTGACAAGAGTTGGAGCTTTGATGGGTATAAGTAATGAGATGTACTTACAGGTTGCAATATGGCGCCGGTAGTTTTTTTTTTTCCAACACGTGTGTGAAGTTTTTTTTTTTTTTTTTGTATGTTCTCGTGGGTTGCTGATTTGTTTACGCGTTTCCTTTGTTTGTTTACGCTTTATATTATCCGACCGCTAGCCACCATGTAGTATTATCCGTTAGTGTATGTTAGTATGAGGAATAAGGCTGGACGACGGAGCATAGAAATAGATCCTTTTATTGGGAGCGCCAGGCCGGTAATGTTACATCCGGGCCTATAGCAATAGAGGGGTTAATATTTAGTGCGGTACTGTAACACTCTCCTCCTGCCTAATACTTCAACTCTCTTATGTAACCCCCTGCACATCAGTGGCGTTAACACCTTGCTTAGGATGAAATGATTAAAAAAAAAAATTAATTCTCCATGGAAAAATTTGATGAAATCTTTTTAAGATATTTTATTTTTTTGAGGTTCTTCCATGAACATTTGTTTATACATACAAATGCATTCAAACTTACCAATTGACATATTTTGATAAATGGCAATCTTTCCCTCTCGACAACCCATCCAATCAACATCAAATTCATCTTCTGGAAGAAACTTCTGTTTAACCAAATAATGAGTAATTTTCATTAATGTTTTTTATTATTATTTTCATATTTATTGATAATTTTTTTATTAAATTTAACTTAACTGTGTGATCTAATTTTAAGTTAATATTTCTTTGATTCCAAGTCCTGGGCAAACCTCCAGAGAGGTTTTAATAATCCAGTAATTTGCCCTTTGGCCTAGAACAGGGATCAACAACCCCCAGCCTTCAGGTCACATATGGTCCATAAAGGATTTCTTTACAGCCCACCAACTTAACACCTGGACATTAATTATTTAATCAATTTGTGGAGCAAATGGCAGAAAAATATTAGATGCAATTAATCAACTTATAATGCAACAAATTTTTAAATCAAAATTTAATTTCGAATCCACAGTTGACTTCTGCAAGAAATAATGTTTTGCTAAGCGAAAAATATTGAATAATACAAAAATAATGGCACCATTATTTGAACAACATTTTCTGAAAATGAAATATAGAAAAAGTAATTTTTAGAACAAGATTTGGTGATGACCAACTTGATGAGGTTTTGCTCCAGTCATCAACAAATATTTCACTTGATGTGGACAAGTTCTTAAACAATAAGCAAAAATAAATGCCTCAATAAATAATTTGACATTTCTACTTGTATTTTGTTTGTAGTAAGGAATTTGCATTTGTTGTTGTGTTAGTTGTTATTTCTGCAGTAAAATAAGGAAACTTGTTTAAATAATACAACATTAACTTTGTTGTTGTTTTTTTATTTAAACCTCCAGACCAAGGGAGCCATCTGGTCTGAGGTTGAGACAATATCCTATAGTAAATTTGATATCATAGACTTCCTCCAAGACACTGCAAAGCTGTCTAGCTCACTCTCTCCAAAAGGTTGTCAACCCCAGGCCTAGAACCTTAACAACCTTCCTAGAGATGGTGTCATGATAAAAGTGCTCAGCTTCCTGTGCTGTAAACAGGTTAATAGGTGTAGTTAATTAGTTTTGCCTGTTGCCCAACCAGTTCCATGTTTACTGAACAGGAGTAGAGGTATATCCCTTGTTTCTTGTTTAAGATGTGGTTTACTGGTACTTTCTTCTTCCATGGGAATAATTATTTAACTATCTTAACTTTTTGGTGATCAGACTAATCAGTGACTGCAACCAACTAGTAGTAAGGATCCAACTAGTAGTAAGGTGCCCAGCCTCTTTGGTAGGTGCTTAGAAAGGTTGCTCTGATCAAGAGTTGCATAATATCAGGATATTTGTAGTGTCATATCACACAAAAATAAGTGTCACTGTATGTATTGCCGTTGGACAACCTTAAGGTGACATTATGTTTTAGTCTTGGCCACCTTCTGGTTAGTTTGCATTGCCATTGATGATAGGGATGATTATTTGGGCCTTTATCTCCTTAACAAAATCTTCTCATGACAGCCACATTGAAAATACATGTAAACCAGTGAACAAAAATCACCTACCCAACTCAGTCTTTTTTCGCCAATATTTGTAAAATTACGTTTCAATTTCTGTAGTGTATAATCTTTTCTCTTGAAACATTCTCCAGTTATTTTTGCACAAGTAATTTAAATTCTTCTATTGCTACCAATGAATTCTCTCTTCCAAACTATCTTCCTCTTTGTTGAAAATATTCTTGTAGACATATGCTGCCCTCGGCATTTATATCCAGGAAAATCTTCCAATGTCAAGGGAATTGTCCTTTGGGTTCCCAGATGATTCTTTCATGTGCATTTGACTTTAGTTATTGCACTCTGTCAGTTTTCTCTTTTTCCTTTATCACTCTCCTTTTCAGGACTCCAATATATTAGACAATATTTATGACAATCTAGAAATGTTTTTCTCTCTCTCTCTCTCTCTATATATATATATATATATATATATATATATATATAATATGCAAGCATGTCTATGTTTAGTGATTTTAATGACCATCACATTAAGTGGCTTAAACATTCTGATGTTACTGATATTCAGACTTTAAATCTTTCCATTGTTCAGTCTCTCAGTCAAACAGTGGATATTTCCCAACTTGTTTCCCTCGTAAATTTGATTCACATGCTTCTTTACTCAATTTGGTCCTAACTTACTCTCCTACTTCGTCTTTAGATGCAATATCAATCATTATCTTTTGTCATCTTAAATTCTGTTCTTTTACAGTTCTCGTCCCTTAACTATGTTTTTCATATATTCTTTCACATTTAATAACTCCAGTAATGCTAGTTGCTCTGTTTCCTTACTTGGGGTGAAATGATTAAAAAAATGGCCTCTAAATGAAAGTCACTTTGGAATTTTTAACACACTTTTGAGGCAGACATTTTTGGCACAAATTATCAGTTAAAAGTACTTTGCTACCTGAAATTCTGGGATGAGGAATTATCATGATTTGCATTCTGACTATATTTTTCTCCTCTTTGTTGTTGGTATAATGTTTTAGCCATTGTGCTATCATCAGGTGTATATTAATCATGGTAACTTACAGGGAATTCCAAACTGAACGCTTTATTTAATCTACAGGGGTAGATTTTTTATTCCAATGCCCAGCCCAAGGATTGAAATCACAATTACTCTGTCATTAAATTCACAAACCACTTGTTGAATCCACTAGACTATTATCCCACAAACAAGAGCTGGGTGGTTTAAAGCATTAGCATGTTAATTTGGTTACATATTAATTGTGAGTTCAATTCCTGGGCTGGGCAATGTGTACTTTAGTCAGTGGAAACAGAGCAAGCAATAACTAAGCAATACACAAATAAGAATCAGATAAGATATCCCTAGACATGGAACAAAAAAGAAATATAAAAATTACATCAAAAATTTTACAAAATGAGTAAAAATATCAAAGAGTGTTAAAACTTCTTACAAAATAATTAATTATTAATTTATTTAGATGAGAAAAGCAAGTCGTCATTTTTTAAATTAAATTTTGGTATAAGCCGGATGTGAGCCATGAACTGCAGCTTTTATTAAATCTCTTGTTGAAAAAAGGAAATTATATTACTGATATTTGTTGTTTCAAAATTAAAACTATGGAAAGGCCAACAACTTTATTTTCATTCAAGATAATCTTAATTTGCTTATTTATAAAGATTCAAATATCAGTTAAATTGGCCATTCCTGCAACCGAGTGGTTTCTAAACTACTGAAGAAAAACAGTTTAAATCTTGTAAATATGAAAGTCGAAATGTAATTATTTTAAAAAATGCCAGTATAGCATCCCTTTGAATGTAAAGGGAGGCAACTTTTGTGAGCTTAATGAAATTTCATAAAAAGCGTCCCTGAATAAAATACATTTTGGGTTAGTTAGCCCCTTACTTGGATTTGAATACAGATGTCCAAAGATAGTAACCCCCTTCGACTTTGAAAATTAGTGTAATACAATCTTCTTACCAATATTTCATAGATTTGGCTTTTGTATTGTACTAAGTTAAGGCGCAGTAAATGCAATGATCATCTGCATCAGATTTCAATTCTGCTGAAATCAATGATTGACAAAGTTTTATTAATGAAGAAAAATTGATTTTTTTTATTAGGAAACTGGTTCAAGAGGTACCGCGGAAATGGCAGGAAGTTCAACAAGTCACTAAATATTTGTTTTTACTTTGCCAATAAATTATTGCATTTTTATTATTTAGGAGGCTACCATATCAGCTTAAAAAACAAAACCAAAAAGAAACATATAATTGCTTTGCAAGAATATAAAGTAGCAACACAAATTTCTGTCACGTGTGAAGCAAAATCACATGTTCAAATGTTACTGATTAAAAAGATTAGAAACTTTTGTTTTCACCGATTATTACAGTCATTTTTATCTAAATACGGTAAGTATATTATTTTCTGTCCCTTTTTTCTTTTCCAACTTTCATTTGTTTTTCTCCTTTGGTTTAGTCTTTTTAATTTTTTTATTTGAATTTTTTTTTGTACTATTATTGTGCGTTATTATTGTGTGTTTATATGGTCTTTTATAATTATAAAAAAAGATTTTTTTGTGTATGTGTGATTTGATGTATGTATTCTTAAATTTGTGACACTTCCTGTTTAAATGTTATTTGGATACACCTCTACCCTTCACCAAACATTATTTTCTCTCTCTACAAAAATATTTTTGAATATTCTGAGTTAAATGTAACATTTGATTTTGGGAGTTTGACAAAGCAGTCTGTGAATTTTGTAGCTGCCAAAATAAATCCTGGATTTATAACAATTTAATTTTGTGTTGAGTTTTCTTCTCAATATATCATTTTACACTGGATAATATCCATTGAGCTGTCTATTTTTATCTATAATTATCTATTTTATAATAATTAGATAACATTTTTTTCCATTATCCTCTCTGTTTTTATGGGTTTGTCAGTTTATATACATATATCTATATATTCTGGATTCTCCCATCATTTTCAATGTATAAGGATCAAGCAGCTCAGTTTTTTGAACCAACAGCCATACTACCCACAGATATTATTTGATTATAGTGGTGAAGGTTTGTGCAGAACCAACCACACTTTTTTGAAGAGTCGAATATATAGTAGCCATAATATAAGGAACGATTGCTTCCCCGACGGCTACAATCTCCAGGAGTTTAAATGTAAGGTCAATACACACCTCCTAACACACTAACCTGCTCCCATTCTATCAAGCACTCTTCCCATCTGCCCGACCCTCATCCTCGCTATCCTTACTCATCTGTCACCTTTCTCCTGACATTCCCTATGTCTATCCACTCCTTCTCTTTACCTTCCCCTATGTAGCCCCATGCGCAATAGTGGCAGTGGAATGCCTTGCTTGGGGTGAGATGATTAAAAAAAAAAAAAAAAAAGTAATGCATGATTAGCAATGAAATTTTTACCGAATAAAGATTAGGGTGTAATGCATAAATATTATACAAAGTTACAAAAATTTACATAATAGTTTTTTTTAAAGTAAAGATTAAATGGAACAAAGGAAATAAGCTACTGGACAAAAGTTAAGGAACGATCTTGATATATATATATTTAGACATGTCAGATTAAATAAATTGCAAACATTGTGTCTGCTTATTTTTAATAAAATCTGTTCATACACACGGATAATCTTTTGCATATTATAATTTAAAGATGTCAGAAATGAGCTGTAACATTGACAGATATTATTATCATTCATTTCTCAATGTACCCAAGTACTTTCAATCTCTTTCCGAGATCATCATCAGAGGTGTGAGTAATTTACAGTAATTTTTAGTAACACAGTTTTGCAGTTATTTTTTGTGACTATAACTACTGCAGGGCTACCCATGACAGTAAGGTCAAGGAGGACGGACCAGACAGGACACAACCAACTCCCAAAGACAACAACGGCAGAATAGGCCTTGATCTACACGACTTTAACAGATAAGAAGAGAGCAGTGCCAGTTGGGCAGAGGCAGATCTTGACAGATCAAGTATCCAACAGCTCAAATAAATCAGATTTGCCAGATCTTGCCTGTCTAAACCTCCATTGAGAGACAAGGAGGGGGGTTCTGGCTTCTCCTCTATCACGTAGTTATCTACCAAAATCAAATTTATGCGAATGGCCACATCAGTTCATGCGAATTCATGAGAATGGCCACATCAAATTCTCTTTGAGTACTCTTACAGAGTAAGCCGGGACCTTCATGGCAATCTCCACCACTGCCATCAGAGGGGAGAAAGGGAATAAGGGGAGATGATGATGACCTTAGGTGCTTGGATGTGAGTGGATGCTGACTACTACTATACACATCAAGATGTCCACGGGTTTCAAAATAAACGATTACACTGTGCACCACTTTTAATACCCTGGACATCTTCCTTGTGCCTCACCACAGCTCTGTAGTTTTGCATGCATATGATCAAACGAGAGAGCGAATACAATCCTGCAATGTATTATTCCACACCTCCAGCACCAGATAACATATATTTTACAAGAGATGCAAGGGAGCTAACTAAACAAGTCAGCTAATTTTTGATATGCATTCAACGAGAGACATATCTGGCAATTATGTCAGTCAGGGAAGTTATCAAACATTTTGAGTAGCCTGGACACACAATGGGAAGGTATTATTCTGCTGGAACAGCACATCACATTTTTATTAGAGGAATAGCAGGGGGAATGGGTTCTGGGGAGTGTTATGGAATACCTGACACTGTTCAACATTCTCTCCCCATGCACCAACAAAGAATGAAATATATTACAGCAGCAACAGTTTCTTACCAGGGATTACGCACGTGTGCCATGGGTAATATGCTCTGGAAGATGTTGCTCCACAAATCAACTATATTACTTTTTTTTTTTTAATCATTTCACCCCGAGCAAGGCGGAAATGCCACTGATGAGCTGGGGGTTACATAAATGTAAAAAGATTAATTAGAAAAGAGTGAGGAGTACAAACTAGTTAGAAAGGAACAATAGAAAGCAGGTGCGATGACAGATACATAGGTGGAGAGAAAGAGAAGGTTATACAGGGATGGGGAGAGAGCTAGAGTCCAGTGGTTGGTAGGTGAGTATTGACTTTGCATTTAAATTTCTGGAGGTTGTAGCCATCAGGAAAGCAAGAATACGGGAGCGAGTTCCACAGGTGGGAAGTGCGAGAGAAGAAGCTGCAGGAGTAGAATTGTCTTGTAGAAATACAGAAGCTTCTCTTATTACTGAGCCCTTCAATCTCCTGTGTAAACCTCTCACAAAACTACTGGGTATTGCGGAACGTTGGTGAGTCATGTACCCATCGTCCTCCTGCCTGTTGTAAATGAATGATTTGAAACAAAGTTGAAATTACCAAAGCTACATTTCTTTTAATTTAGGCTGTAGATCTTGTGTAGCCTTCAGTCACTGCCCATATGTTGATCTTAGTCGGCATCTAAACAACATATCTATCCAAGTTTATAGGCAAAGGAATGTTTCTTTAACTGTAAGATTATTTTTGCTCGTGGAAAAATGTAATCCTAGCAAAAGAAATTATTAGTTGTATTATTAATTTTGCAGATTATTTGTTCCAATATGAGTAGAGATGAAAATAAACCTAATCGATAATAATGTTGCTTATTGTCAGTTGCAATATGAATGCAGCTAATGAATTGCGAAAAAAATAAATAGCAATTTTTTAGAATCTTGGAAACTGGCTGGGAAGTGAATTGAAAAACATTTTGCAGGTGTAAGCGACAGGTCAGAAGGGGTCATCATATTGTCAGTCATTGTGTGAAAAAGCAGAGGCCTTACTGGAAGCCAAAATATTATTTCGGGATTGTCACAAACTTTTGATAAGGCCAGGAAAGGTTAAAATCCTCAAAATTATTGAATTCACCGAGAACAGATTTTAAAATCAGAAAAATAAATGATGTAATCAAAAGAGAAGAAGACGAAAAGAAATGATGTCATTAAGAAATATTTTTACTTCATTGGTTAAACTCATTGGTTACTTCATTGGTTAAACTCATTGGTTACTTCATTGGTTACTTCATTGGTTAAACTAAGGGAAAGATGTAGCTCTGCCTCAAAGTGTCAAGGCAGCAATGATTTAATTGGCTAATGATCTTGACCTTCATGCCTCCCCCAAGAGAATTTTGAGAGGGCCAAGATCACTCGGGAGCAGAGTCGACACTCAGTCGCAGACAGAGTCAGTGGAGCTGAATCTTGGGACCAGTCGAGAAGTTAATGACAAAGGGAGAGATGGTTCCCAATCGGAAGCCACAACCGTAAAGACAGAGACGGTCACCTCCGATAGAGTTCCTGACTAAAGATGTACTGAGGTAGAAATACTTGCCATGTTGTGTGCCAACCATAGAGACAGTGACGGTTGCCACGCCGAAAGGGCTAGCCATAGAGACAGAGACGGTCGCCTCCTATAGAGTCCTGGCTGAAGATGTAAACAAATAATTTTGAGTTGCTGCACTGAGCTAAGGCAGATAAGACGAATTTACCACCACCGTCTTCCACACACACAAAAACCACTCTTCGGCAGTTTCCGTAAAGGTTCAGTGGAAAGCTTGAATAAGACATTTTTAATTGTCACAACTTGAAAACTCCGATTGGAGTGATAAACGTTACCAACCAAAAGCTTGAATTAATGTTGAGAAGACAAACATGACTCTTAAATGAAAACTTTTGCTCCGTTGTAAAGATAATAATTGACGACTGTTATATTCTATTTGTTTTCGTATATAGACTTTTTCCACATCTCATTCAGGCATCATTCAATTTACTTTTGGTGCCATTTTCATTAACCCAATTTTACATGCACGTCCAGTTTGATTAACTTGGTAAAGAGACAGCTAACAAGATTTCAACGTGCTTTCCTTTGGATCAAAGTTCACAGCGTGGGTGAGGAAGAAACTGTTGTAAGACAACTTGAAGACCAGCTACTGTGTCGAAGCCATCAGAACTAGCGATCCAAGACCAACATCACATAACCACTATTGCCAACATCAAAGCCTCACCATTACATTGTGTCTAACATGCACAGCAATTTGTCTAAGATAATCACCCAGTCTCTCAAAAGTCCACCAAGTCTGATTTCACTAAAATGGCTCCGATTAAAAAAAATGAAGCACAGGTCTATTTCCAATGGTATCCTACCTTCTGGCACTGGATTCTTTTACCATGCTAAATCTTCCTGCAGCATTTGACCATTCGTCCATGACTGAATATTACCATTACATATGGTCTGGTGCTTCTGCTATGTATTCAGAGATTGTAGATAAAATAAAAAGAATCTGCAATATTACTGGTCCTGAGCTGGCATTTCGACACATCACTTTCCCATTGCTGTAACACAACAACCCTGTGCCTATTCTATATTTATAACTCGCCATTTAGCCCGGTTTCACTCGGGTAGTTTAAGGAATAATAAGAAAAAATATATGATGAATTTGCATAGCAAATACTTACACAACGTCCACCCTCGCCACTTTTATAGATATAGATAATAACAATGTAGAATGTCTTTGTTGGATTAGGGTGGGAGGGAGAGGGGCAACATATATAGATATAGATAATATAAAGTGGGGTTATCGATTCTATATTATAATCAATACATAAACTGACCCCTGACTTTGTAGGGTGATAATATATTTCTACCCCTTACTTAGGCTTTCTGAAAAATTTCAAGGTGTCGTTAGCATTCTAAAATTTTGATCTATATCTGAGTGCAACTCCCATCGAGGTAGACCACAAAATGCAGATGCTAAGTTGAATCTATTAAACAAATAAATACTTACACAACGTCCACCCTCGTCACTTTTATAGATATAGATTTGTAATCAGTTCCCAGGTAGGCTTCTATGATGATGATACGACTGTTTACTTTCATCTCAATAGGAAACCTGACAAATCTAACAAAGTAAACATGGCTTCTACCCTTCAAAAGATCCTCCAAATCTGTGATCAAATGATGGGGGTAGGAAATGGTTTGTAAATTTGAATGCAGCTAAAACGAGGCTACTCTAACCACCATAGAGAAACATTCCTACCTACCATAAGAATGGATGATGCTAGTCTCCGAGAGAGCAACAAACTGTGCCTTGTTGGCCTCACTCGACCTCAAATAGAATGACTACCTTGAATCCATAGCTAGGAAGATTGGTTCAGTATTGAGCTAAGAAGTTTTTCTCGTCAGAATCCATTTTGCACGTTTATAAATCCAACATTTCCCCATGCATTGAATACTGTTGCCATATATGGTCAAATGCTCCTACTATTCATCTTGAGGTTCTCAACAAAATCCGATAAAGGATCTGTAGTGTAATCGATCCTGACTTGGCAGCCTGCCTTCATCGACTTTCTCACCAACATTATGTGGATTCCCGCTGTCTTTTCTAAAAGTATTTTCATAGCAACTACTTTGACAAGCTTTTTTTCGCCTGGTTCCTCAACCACATATTTACATGTGCTAGTTTTACTGTCGAAATAGTTAAATGCAACTACTTCTATTTTAATAGTTTTTTTTTTCCTTGCACTTCCCCCTTGCAGAACTCTGTTTACTTGTTTCCCTGATAGCTACAATCTCCTAAAATTTAAATGCAATGTTAATTGCCATCTTCTACTTTTTAATTTTTTTTATAATCATATCGCCCTAAGCAAAGCATTTTACTGCCACTGTTTTGCAGGGGCTTACATAGGAGGAAAGTTATGAAAAAGAGTGACAGGTTATAGGGGGTATCAGGACGTGGGTAAGAGAAGGATGAGAATACTGATGAGAGTGGAGTGGATGGAGAAGGGAGCATGAGAGAGAGGATGCAGGTTAGTAAGATAGGAGATGACTATTGACTTTACATTTAAATTCTTGGAGATTGTAGCTGTCGGGAAAGCAAGTAAATGGAAGGGAATTCCACAGGCGGGAAGTGCGAGAAAAGAAGCTGCTGGAGTACAATTTGCATTTAGAATTTATTGGTTTCACAGTAAAAGGGTGGGACCTAGTTGCTAATCTTGTGGCTCATGTAAATTCATAGATAGGGGGCACCAGTGAGCTAAGTTCATCGAAGCAGAAGTCATGAAAGTATTTGTAGAAGAGACAAAAGGAAACCACATTGCACCAGTGAGAAAGTGACTGCATCTGAGCTGCCATGTCGGGATCTATTACATTACAGATTCTCCGTTGGATTTTGTCAAGAACACCTAGGTGGATAGCAGGAGCACCCGACCAGATATGGCAGCAGTATTCAATGCACAATTCCTTTCCTCCAGTGCACCAATAGAAACCCTGCCTTCCTTGGGGGTGAAATGATTATTAAAAAAAAGGTTTTAAAATTTCCAAGGTAATTGTTTTGATTAGCTTTCCACTTTGTTCAATTAATAAAATCAAAGTACCAGTCACTTGCCAAAAAAAAAAAAAAAAAACATATGATCAGCTGAATTCTGAAAAACCTACTACAAACTATTGTTCCCCAGCAAATATGTCTTCACATAAACAAACCACGTGGCCCATTGGCTTTCCCAGAATTTTGTTTTATGGAAATCCTTTGTTTTTTTAACAGGGGAAAAAAAAAGAACACCAACTAAGTGGAAAGCTGCGTGTAAACAACTTAATCTCAAAAGTTTTTAAAGATGGTTTTGATTTTAGCCAAGGAAATAATTTATTTCCAGCCTCATTTTAACTGACTTCCCAAATGTTGTGGGTGGATACTAAAATTCAAATAGAATTGGCAGAGTTATGCCATACTGTTTTTCTTAAAACTCTTAACTTCCCTTCTATCAAATCATGAGTCTGTTTCTGAATTTCAACTTTGACCTCATCACCAAGTCAGTGATTATATCTATCCAATCAAGAAGGAAGCAATTTAGTTTGGTTAACAGTCAAGTGGGAACAAGTAATTTACTTTCACAACTCGTTAAATTGGAAACGCCAATGACACACATTCATTTACTGATGTTTTTTTTTTTAACATAAAACAAAGAAAGAAAATAGGTAACATTTTTTTCTGGAAAATTAATTTTAATGGTTTCTTCAGCCAAAGTAAGACAAACTTGTTTTTCAACTCCTTTCTTCCTCTTTTTTGACAGTCAATATTTAATCAATATTTGAATATTAATAGATAATCAATGCTTTACTAGAAACACATTCTTGGTTATTAATAAATTAGTTAAATTTATAATTTAACATCAGTTGAAAGCAACAGCTCATTACTTTTTAAATATTAAAGCATGTGAGGAAATTTTTCTTCCATTAAATAAAAAAAGAAAGTGAAACTAATTTTAGGATTTGAAGTTGTCCAAAATCAAGATAAGATAGAGTTGGACAATAGGCCTTGCGACTAGAAATAAATCTTGTTTTTCTCATCATCATAGATTAAACACTTCAGAATAAGAATATACTTTTTATTTTATTTTAGTAGATTTCATAAAATAGGGAAATTAAGTTTGCTATATGAATTCATTGTATATTGACACCCACCCACCCCCACTACAAAAGCCAAAAATATTCTCATGCAATAGGATTTCTTAAAATGTGTAAAAAAAAATTTTTCAAAATTTTTTCCAGATGAGTATATTTGTTTTGGCAGTGGGGAGGGATTTGCAATTATTTACATGAAATAACACTTTTTTTTTTTAGAAAGTTGTGTATATATATATTTTTAAATAAACTTTGTATTTGTGATCTTTAAATCTTCATGTGTAGTGAAGAAAAAAAAATATTTGTGGTGATAGGGCTTATTGTATAACTCCAAATTAGTCACCCTCTTCTCATATCTTTTTAACAGTTGTAAAATGTGTACAAATCTATAAAAAAATCATTTTAAAAAGACCAAGTGCTAAACCAAAATGTGCTATGTGGAATAAAGAGAACTTGACGTATCATTCCTGAGGTCTGATAATAAAAAAAAAAAAAAATTGTTCGATAATAAACACTAAAAATAAAGAATCCTGTTATCATTAGCAGATGTTAATATGTATTTCTTATAGAAAATTTAAAAGTCTACTTTGCATTACGTTAATGCTTACACATTCCTCTGTCAGCTTTTTATCTTTGGCAGTCTGAATATGGTGGCAGCAGCAGCCTTACCAAAGTATTTTAGTTCAGTGTTGAGAAAGACGAAATCTGATTCTAAACATTCACATGTTTTTTTTCTGCTAAACAAGATGCATTTTTTGGCAGAGGACATGCACTCATCGAGCAAGTTTATGACCGCCACCCAAAGAGTCACACCACTTATGTAAACTAAACATGGCTCATCTACAACCAGATAAGAGAAAAAAGAGGAGAAGGGGAGGGGTAGACCAACTTCCTATGCACATGCATTTTATTTCTCTTCAATAAGTTTTGTTTCTACTGCCAGGAGTAGAAAAAACTTATTTTTTTTTTTTTTTAAATTGCCAAGCCCCTAAATGCAGTCATTTGTTTAAGTCAAAACTGGGTGTAAGAAAACAAATTGATTTTTTTTTTAACAATTTATAATTTGTTCTTTTCAAGAACCACCTGCCAAAATTATGCAAATTAGATCACTTTAGTTCATTGAATGTCCTAAAAATGTTTATTGCCTGTAGCCAAAAATCTCAAGAGAAAGTGCTATTTTTTGCCATTGTAGTAGCATTAGTAGTAATAACAGCAGCACTTATCATTTGAAACCAAAGAAAACTTTCATTAAGAATCCAGCTGAATCTTTGCTTCTCTATACTAACTAACCTACTTATTTAAAAACAAAAAAAAAAAAACAAAAAAAACTGTCGAAACAATTTTTGAGAGATTAATTCCCCTACCCCACCCCACATTGGTCAGAACAGAAAACTGATTCTTTATCATTTTACAAAGGCCGGGGGGGGGGGGGTACTTTTTTTATCATATAATATCCAACAGATCCTGATTTCTTAGAGTTATTTGTACATTTTTTCTTCTTTCACAGTCAATTTTAAAACTGTATTATACCCTTGATAAGCCGCATACCACTGATGTGCTTTATCTTAAATGATAAGGATGTACAGTTATGTAAGCACAGTTTCAAACTTGACATTTGTAAATAAAAAATATATATATCTACAGAAAACTAAGAATACAGGTATTGATTTGACACTATATAATGAACAGGACCCTACTGTTATAAAAAAGTTAGGGGTAGTGTTTCTTCCCCACCACCATACACACACACACACACACACACACACAGACCAGTTAATTCAAGACGTGCTGAATTCTCAGATGTTCCCACAATTCAGGATTTGTGATAACTTGAATGTTGTCTGTACACCCAGTAGATCTGAGGTTAAAGAGGAGTAATAAAAAATAAAAAAAATTAAAAATTAACAGTTTATAATCAATGTTAATTAAAAACAAAAACGCATTTTTTTTAACATTATGACAAAATACTTATATTTCAACAGCCATACAAATACTAACAAAATGTATTCAATTGATTAAAGTTACATTCCCCGCCCTACACCCACACATTTGATAGATGTTTTTTCTGTAAAAAGTTTCAGTATTTATGCTCAGATTTCGAGAAACGTTGAAGTATAAATGACCACTGAATATGAAGGAAAGGAATAAGACATGTGCAAGTGAAGACTTTTTGGTATGACACAAGGAAAAACCAAAAGATATGTAAACGGGATTCAAGGGAGATAATCCAGTAGAAATTTTAGTGTCTTTTTTGTATAATGTACAAACTTTTTAATATTTCTTTTATACTAAAACGTTTACTTGTGCATATAATACATTTTTAATTTGAACCCTCTTTCAATTTAAACTACAACTTGTTGCGAAATTCAAGAATTTCAGATTTTGTTTACAAATGATTGAAGGTCAATACAGTATGTAAAAAAAAAATAAAAAAATTTACAGATAACCACAATGTTATTGTTATAACAAAACTTTAAAACAGTTTTAAGAAACAAACCTAAGAGTAAAATAAAATAACAAAATTAGAATTTATTTGCACATTTTTCAAAACAGTTGGAATAATCTGTGTTACAAAGAAACAAGATCAATTTTAACTGCAAATTTATAACATTTGAAATAAAAAAGGAAAATAGAACAATTTGATAAAAGAAAAATTTTATACATAAAAAAAAAATTAAAATAAAAGAAATATTCAAATAACAGAATCAGAAACAAAATAATGTGCACATATTATTAAAGATTCTAGTTATTAAAAATATTTATTACTCAAAAGAAATTAAAATCTGCAAGTAATAATTAGAAAGCATGTATAAGTCATCTGGAACTCAAAGAAAACCAAAATTTAAATAAATTTAAAATGTATACAAAAAAGAAAAGAAAAAAACAATTGAAACATTCTCAAGGATTAACATGGTTTGCATTCACAAAAAGTCACAAGCCATTAAAGTTTGCAGCATATTATATCTTACTACTCAGTAATTTCATAACATCTTACTACAAGATACAGTCATCTTAATTCTGCAATACTGAGATACAAAATACCAGATGTAAAAAACTTAAAAGCTTTTAAAATTTACAGTATAAAAATGTAAAGAAACTACAGCTAACTTGATTTAATTGCTTAGATTGAATTCCAGATGACGTATATAGACAGTTGAAATTAATCTTGCTGCCATTTTAAGACATTGTGTAAAACTAACCAATTTTTAGATATCATTGGGCTCAAATATTTTTCAACACCATTTCTAAACTAAATTATTTGCCAAGAACTGACAATCACCAATATCGAAGTTTTTCATATTAAGACATTTTTTCTATTACAGATATTTATAAATTACTTTGAAGAAATAAAATGAGATACTATATATATATATATATTTGTCGTTTATATCAAACAGAAATGCATGTATTATTACTTTCTATAATCAAGAGACAAAGCACTTCCAATAAATTTTAGACATTCAAGGGAGATAATTAAGTGCAGAGTTACTTCCCCTGCTCCATTCAAGAAATAAATCTTTGCCATTTCAAGACTAAATGGCGGCGGCGGCGGCGGATTGGGTTATGGTGATAAATAAACTCGTAATCAGATGGAATGCTAAGTTTGTAAGCAGAGAAAATTTCGAATAAAATTTAAAAAAATGAATATGACAAAATAAAAATAAATAAAAACCAACTTAATTATTCCATATATTTTTCGTTTTCATAAGTACCGGTTCGAATTTTTTGAAAAAAACTTTAGAACTTTTTGATCTGATAAAATTTAAAAAAAAGAAACAATGGTCATTAGAATTTGTAAGAATGCTAAATGATTGAATTTAGTTTCAGATTTGATTATCTCCGAAAAAGGCCATTTTAAAGAGATTCAACGTTTCAAATAGACCAACTGACTGGTGATGATACTGACCAAAAAAGACAAAACTTTACCATGGAAAGCAAAGCTTCTCAGCAGAGACAAGAAGTGAAAAGATGAGATAAAAGTTCTTTTCTTAGTCAAAGCAGCCACACTTCAAAGTCATAAAAATGACTTAACATTTTTAATTATCAAAATAATTATCAAAAAGCTTATCTCATTTCGAAGAGACTTTTTAAAAAAGTTTTAGCAGCATATTTTGAATGCCATTTAAAATAAAAATAAAATTGTTTATAAAAGTAAAAAATTATTTGGATTTTTTTTTCTTTTCCTGAAATACTCGCAATTTGGTCAATGTGACCCTCATTCTCTTTTACACGATCAAATGAAGAAAGGGACTCCATCCATCTGAAGTTTCCTAGGCCTTACCACACCTCTAATTCATTTTCTGATGTTTTAGGTATTTTTATTTGAAATGCATTCAGAATTTGAGAATTAAAAAAAATGTTTTGCAGTGTTCGTCAAAAATAAATAAATTACCAATTTAGAAGAATGTAACATTTTCTATCAGGATTGTTAAAATGGCAAAATTGGCAAGGCACTTGACCATGGCCAAAAATACAATCCCCAACCCCCGGGGGTCGTGTACGAAAGGAAAGAAGTGAACTGAAAGATTTATTTATTTATTCCAACTCCAACATGTATCCTCAGTGTTGTTACTTGTTGCTTTTTAGATTCTCTAAGAACTAAAGTTTAAAAAAAAAAAAAAAAGTTTTACGAAGTTTATAGGAAACCTGAAGAAGGCTGAATCATATTGTGTGAAACAAAATTGATGGATGAGAATTTTTTTTTTTTTTTTTTTAAATCAAAAAAGTTTAACTATGAATTTGCCTTATTTTTTTTTAATATTCAACTGACAAGATCTTTAAATCAAATTTGTTTTCATTTAACATTTTCGTAATTTTCAATATTTTGCATTTTTATCATGAATTATTCAATTCAAGTAGCCATAAATGAAGCTCAAAGTATAAATGATAAAAATGATTTTTCAACTATCCTAAAAAATCCTATCTATAAACAAAAAGTACATTCAAGATCGTTTTCCCAACTTAAAAAATCGATGAAAAGCTAACAAAGATCATCTTTTTAGTCTAATTAAAAACTGAATAGAAAAAATAAACTGTAAGTTAATTATCCAGAATTAAATTGCAAAAGAATTTTCTTCTCCTTAGTCGCACACATGATAAGGGCAGACTCGACCCTCATGAGAGGAGGAAGGTGTTATGGTTAACTTAAAGGTCAGCAGCACTTTTACACAAATTAAATATGATCTTTTTTGATTTTCTTCCAATTTTAACTTTCACTTTAGCTACTTGTAGCTGAGGCTTGACGATTTTGTTTTGTCAACAAGCCATCGATATTTAGATAGAAAGCTGTCAGGTAAAGAGATTTCAAAAACGTTTATGAATTTTTAGATAACATTTTTTTTTTTAGTCGATTGATTACAAAATATGGCACCTTTGAAATGTTGAAGAAAGAAAGAAAAAATGATGAATCCAGTTTTATAGTTGTTACTCAAAGTAGCCAAAGAGGCAAACTAGATTTCGAGGTGATAAAGTCTTTGTAACTAAATTATCCAAACTGACAAAGAGGGAAACCATTAAAACCAATATATGATGAACTGTTGACCAGTTTTTTTAAATTTTAGTTTTCTGGTTGAAGGAAAGTTCTCATGACTTCTAATGTGTTGATTATTTAGAAACAGCAAGAACTTTCATTTTCTAATCAGATATTTTGACTTCAAAACTAAAAATGCATTTTTCAATGAGTAGTTGTAGCTAAAACGGACATGGAAAAGTCAACAATAGAAGGAAATACAAACATAGGAGAGAAAATGAAACATCATTCAAAAAAGAACTAATCTCAAGTTTATTCTACTCATCAAAAATTTAATAATAAAAGTGATAAATTTTAAGACATGTAATAATTTTAATTTATTTCAAACTCCCTTTTTGATAAACTAAAAAAAATCTAACAGACACACATTATGAGATACAGTCAACTTAAAAAATGTTGAAATAAATAAGTTTTCTACATTGCAGCAAGAGACAAAAAGACATTTCACTGCAACATTTTTTCCTTTGCTTTCTTTCATCAATTTAATAATTTGTACAAAAATACCATATAAAAATAGAAAAAGGCTAGAAATCGTTTGACCAAAAAAAAAACGTGTGGACAAAATCTCCCAACCATACTTCTCTAGAAACAGAAAGGAAAATTTATAGTTTTGACTTTGAGATTTTCATTCAATTTAACTTACATTATTTAAGTATTCTCAGATCAACAAAAAGGTTTATCTTTCCCGATAAAATTTGGTAAAGCCAAACAAAATATTTTTTGAGAAAGAAAAAGTAAATAAACTGTCATTGAGAAACTGGTGAAAATGTTAAACAAAAAAAACAAATTAAAAAAAAGTTTGTTTTTTTTTAATACAAAAGTTAAATTACTGAATTTTTTAAGAAAGCCAAACTGACTAGTTTACAAAATAAAAATATTTGTTCATTTTTTTTTCTTGCTGTTTTTGCCACATTCATTTTGTTTTTGAAAAGTTAAAGCGACTCAGATTTTTTTCAAAACTTAAAATTTCTTTCCAAATCACCAAAAAAGCAAGAGGTCAAAAAAATAAAATAAATTAAGAAAGAAATCGCAAATCAAATAAACAAAAAAAAAAAAACGTAAGTTAAAATAAAATGAAAAAGAAATTAGGTACGCGCTTGGAATCCAAATTTTTCTGGCTGATAAAAATATTTTTCAATACATTTAACAATATCCTGAAGCTCTTTCAAAACACCAGCCCTGTCAAGGCCCCTGTTCGGATTAGGGCAATGTTCAGTATAATATTTAATTTTAGGTTCGGTACCACTGGTTCTTAAAGTTGCTACGCAACCGCATTCAAACGTGAAAGTAATCATCTGACTGGATTTAGAAGTTGGCAACAAAGGTTGACCATCTGGGGTACTGCTGTCATAACCTTTATTCAAATCACGCACATGGCAGATGGCATAAGGTCCACAGCTCCTCGGGTAGTTGTCAGAGCCATTGTAGTTGCATAATTCGTCAAACATTCTGTCAGTAGCCGAAGGATCGTGGCTAATGTAGTAAGAATTAAGAGAGAGATAATAACCGTATGTCTGGTAAATCTCTTCCAACTGAGAGGTCAGAGTTTTACCCTCACTATTTAACCAAGTGGCCATTTCGGCCATAACCGCAGCAGCACTCAGCCCGTCTTTGTCGAGTACTTTATCACCACACATAAAACCGATTGCTTCTTCGAAAGCAAATAAAACTTTCTTTCCTTCCTTAATAAGTTTGTAAGTCCAGTTTCCCATCCACTTGAAGCCTGTAAGGGTCTCAATGAAATTAAAGTTTTCCTTCAGGGCGATGGCTTGAAGTATTTTGGAAGACACGGTACTGGCCAACATGTAAATATCAGTTGTCGGAAAATCCGGACTGGAGTTTTTGAAACTATGAAAAAGCCACCATCCAAAGAGAGCGCCCAGCTCGTTACCAGTAAAGATCTTCCAGTGGCCATTGACTTTCTCGGCAACAGCTAACCTGTCTGCATCAGGGTCATTAGCAAGAATAACAGTACTCCCATGCAAATCTGCTGTCTCCATAGACAACTTAAGTGCACCTTCTCCCTCTTCAGGGTTCGGGTATTTCACAGTTGGGAAATCTGGGTTAGGTTCTACCTGTTCTTTAACAGGAATAGGAGGATTAAAACCAAATTCTTCCATGGCCCGTACAGCGAAGGGATAACCAACTCCATGCATAGCAGTGTAAGTAAATTTTAAAGGTGATTTTTGGTTTAATTCTTTTTGGTAACACAAACTTTGCAAGTCTTCGTTATAAGCCGCAAAGATTTCTTCGAAAGGATCTTTGACAAGAGGATTATTGTCAAGAATTTCGGTGTCCCAGGAAGACGACCACGGGCTGAGATTTTTAGCAATAGATTCAGCCAAATGTTCGTCCAGTGGAGAAGCAATCTGTGCTCCATTAAACCAATAGATTTTGTATCCGTTATCATCTTTCGGGTTGTGAGAGGCTGTAATCATAATTCCACACTGGCAACCATAATGAGAGACAGCGTAAGGAACATACGGAGTTGCATTTATTCTCGAATATAGATAAACAGGGACGTCTGCATTGACAAAAATGGTAGCAGTCAACTGAGCGAACCTGTGACTGTTATATCGGCCGTCATAACCAATGATAACTCCAGACGTTTTCAATTCTTCGGCTCGAGTAGCTTCCAAATGCCGTAAAATACCCTGGGTGGCTTGAATAACTGTAACATCGTTCATGTAAGCCGCGCCGGCACCCATCCGAGCACGAAGACCAGCAGTTCCAAAGCTGATACGTTTCAAGAGGCGTCTCTTCAGCTCAGCTATGTTATTGCTTTTAATCAACTCGATTAGCTCTGTCTTCGTGGTCTCGTTTTTGTCCCAAGATAACCATTGTTCAATGCTAGCATCAAGATCAGCATTGCCTGTTCTTTCAGTGGCCATTGTCAACTAATTAAATGAACAGAAAAATCGAGAAATGTCGCACGTTTTTACCTTTGATACGCCCCCTAGCGACTAAAGTTTACCAGATAAACTACGGATAAACAAAAGTGCCATAAAAGACAAATTCTTTTAAATTTTCCCTGATTTCCAATACGCATACAAATTTGTCTTCTCCTTAAATATTTTATTATAGTCAAAGTAAATTATTTTCACTACAACATATAGTAAATAATAATAGAATGTTATAAATATTTTATGATTATTTTCCGTTTTTCTTCGGGTGAATCTATCTTTTTTTAAAAAAATGTATGAAATTTTTAAGATAAGAAATTTAATGTAAAAGGACTCCATAAAATAAAAATAACCAAAATATTTGCTATGTTCATGCTAATTAAAGTATTTCTAAAGACTAAAGGAACTTTTTTGGCCATTTTCATGATAGTAATTTGCCTATAAATATTTAAAATATTAAAACTTTAAAAGCTGAAAAAAAAAAAACAGCGCGCACACACGCAACTTTGTGTCGCAAACACATGTTTCGTTAATGACAGACAAGATGTTGTGGTTAAGTTTTTTTTTAAATAATTTTTCATATGATCTTTTTGTATTTTCAGTACATAAATTATATTAAATTGTTTAATTGTTTTATTTACGTACGAACTTTTGGCTATAGTTTTAGTCGTTATCAAGGGTGAACTTTATTTTTTTACTTTTATTTATTAAAAAAATAAAACTATCAAATTCATAATTTTAGCTAAATAGCCGAAAGCGCTTAGATAAAACATTCAGACAACTTTTCTATAATTCATGTACAGAAAAAAATTATTATAAGATCACATTTAAAAATTAAAAACTTCTTTTAACCGCAACACCTTATCCTTGCCTGTCATTTTTAACGAAACGAAACCTATAAGAGGTACATAAATTTTATATATATATATATATATATATATATATATATATATATAACGTCCATTTTTCATAAACCTGTAAAGGTCATACATCCTTTAGTTGAAGTTTTGTTTTCGTTTTTTATCAGAAAATTTTATCAGTGTCAAACGTAACATTTTCTTTAGTAAAATATCAGATAAATAAAAATAAGACTCAATTATTAATTCATTTTTTTATTAAAATAATTGGTCAGTTTTCCTGAAAAATACTTACACACACACACACACACACCATAAAAACTCAGAGTATACTGAACCAGGTGACAGCACCTCTTCATATTGCACTAAAGTGGGAGAGTGTCAGAGTACTTTGATGCCTGTGTGATTGTGGTCACAATAACAGGGCAATTTTTGTCCTTAGCCCCTATGTATGGACACCATACAATAAAACCAACTATATGTATTTTTGTCTTTATGGAATAAAGTCATATATGCTTTTTCTTTTGCTTTTTCTTTTTCTTTTTTTTTTTTTTTTTGCTTTTTTTGAAAATGCAAGATATGATACTAATATTTTCCTTGTCGTTAAATAAACTCACATACACAATTTCTTTCCTCGAAAACAAAAATTTATTGTCTGTAAATATACTCTGAAATAAATAGATATCCTAATGCATAATGCATAACACATGCATACTTTATATATATTTACCTCACATCTAATATTTTAGTCATTGCATTCTAATTAAATATAATTTCTTTTCTATACTAAAATTAAATATAAAAGGCTTGAGAGCCACTGAAGGTAGTTAAAATTAAATCTGACTACTTACATTTATCTGTCTGTACCTGGTTCTATCTATCTATCTATCTATCTATCTCCGTCTGTCCATATCTATCTATCTATCTATCTATCTATCTATCTATCTATCTCAGTCTATACATATCTATCTATCTATCTATCTCAGTCTGTCCATATCTATCTATCTATCTATCTATCTATCTATCTATCTATCTATCTATCTATCTCAATTCTGTCCATATCTATCTATCTATCTATCTATCTATCTATCTATCTATCTATCTATCTATCTATCTCAGTCTGTCCATATCTATCTATCTATCTATCTATCTATCTATCTATCTATCTATCTATCTATCTATCTCAGTCTGTCTATCTATCTATCTATCTATCTCAGTCTGTCCATATATATCTATCTATCTATCTCTCTCGGTCTGTCCATATCTATCTATCTATCTATCTATCTATCTATCTATCTATCTATCTCAGTCTGTCCATATCTATCTATCTATCTATCTATCTATCTATCTATCTATCTATCTATCTATCTATCTATCTATCTATCTATCTCAGTCTGTCCATATCTATCTATCTATCTATCTATCTATCTATCTATCTCAGTCTGTCCATATCTATCTATCTATCTATCTATCTATCTCAGTCTGTCCATATCTATCTATCTATCTATCTATCTATCTATCTATCTATCTCAGTCTGTCCATATCTATCTATCTATCTATCTATCTATCTCAGTCTGTCCATATCTATCTATCTATCTATCTATCTCAGTCTGTCCATATCTATCTATCTATCTATCTATCTCAGTCTGTCCATATCTATCTATCTATCTATCTCTCTCCGTCTGTCCATATCTATCTATCTATCTATCTCTCTCAGTCTGTCCATATCTATCTATCTATCTATCTATCTATCTATCTATCTATCTATCTATCTCAGTCTGTCCAGATCTATCTATCTATCTATCTATCTATCTATCTATCTATCTATCTATCTATCTATCTATCAGTCTGTCCAGATCTATCTATCTATCTATCTATCTATCTATCTATCTATCTATCTATCTATCTATCTATCTATCTCAGTCCGTCCAGATCTATCTATCTATCTATCTATCTATCTATCTATCTATCTATCTATCTATCTATCTATCTATCTCAGTCTGTCCAGATCTATCTATCTATCTATCTATCTATCTATCTATCTATCTCAGTCTGTCCATATCTATCTATCTATCTATCTATCTATCTCAGTCTGTCCATATCTATCTATCTATCTATCTATCTCAGTCTGTCCATATCTATCTATCTATCTATCTATCTATCTATCTATCTATCTCAGTCTGTCCAGATCTATCTATCTATCTATCTATCTATCTATCTATCTATCTATCTATCTATCTATCTATCTATCTCAGTCTGTCCAGATCTCAGTCTGTCCAGATCTATCTATCTCAGTCTGTCCAGATCTATCTATCTCAGTCTGTCCAGATCTATCTATCTCAGTCTGTCCAGATCTATCTATCTATCTATCTATCTATCTATCTATCTATCTATCTATCTCAGTCTGTCCAGATCTATCTATCTCAGTCTGTCCATATCTATCTATCTATCTATCTATCTATCTATCTAGTCTGCAACCATAAAAGATGGTACATTTTCACCAATATAGTAAATCTACTAAATAACATGCACTTTTATTTCAGTTTTTAGGATTTATGATTGGAACTTTATGCCTTTTTTTTTTCAAGATTTTATTGAAATTAAATTTTTTAAAGCTCATAATTTTTTATCTTTAATTTTTAAATAGAATAAACTATATTTTTTAAATAGTATAGGTCCCTGAAAAATTCATGCTGCTTAAAATAAACAGCGTTCAGAATTTTAAAACTCTTACACATTCATCTGAAATTAACCAGAAAGGGTTTAATATTCATAATTTTTTTAAACTTTATTTTGTGATGGATTTGAACTGTAACCATTTTCTATAAATTTGAAATAACAAAGAATATTAATTCTCAAAAGCAATTTCTAGAATACCTTTATCATGATATCAGATTTTATTATGCAAGTCATGTTCCCATGAAAAAATTAATATTTCCTGATGTTGGTAAAATTTATATTGTATGAATTTCAGCTTGTAATGTTCAACCTTATCAAAAATGTTAAGAACTTGTTTGGAAGTTGTCAAGTTTTATTCATAAATAAATTCAAAAGCTGTAAAAATATTTCACACAATATCCCACATATCTGAATAAATAATGATTTTGTTATTCAACGTGTTAATATTGACTCCTTGACATTTTATAATTTTCATCAGACTTTCAACCATTGATTTTGTTAACTTTTCTATTCTTTTAACTTTCACATGACTTGCAACAGATATTGCTTTCTTTGTATCTTTGCTTGAATATTATTTTTTGCTCTTGTATAGATTTGATTTAATGTTGGACCAAAAGTTTTCTACTGGTTTAATATCTTAAGAGGTCAAGGATCCTTCCATGCATTGAGCATGAAACAGACCGTTGTCTTTGGGTGGTGACTTCAATGTCCACTTTTAAATTTACATATGCTCTATCACTGATATTAATAATTTAATACTAACTCATAAATATAGCATACCTTAAAACTGTATTTTATCGTATACATGCTACATACATACATATACATACATATATATATATATATATATATATATATATATATATATATATATATATTACATAAAAAGGGAATCTGTAGTTATAAACTACTGAAGGTACACCAAAATAATTAAGTGCTCAATACCACACAATATGGTAGAGCTAAATATGATAATTTACATTTTGGTTGTTCCTGACACCTGAAACCAGCCATGCATGTAAATGCAATTTTCAGCATGCTAGAATACAAGGCTAGGTTACCTTGAAACATTTATACCCAGATGGGTGCAAGCTGTTGGAATCAACCAATCTGGTAGAGAGTAATGACCAACCTGGCTAAGTTGTTTTAACTCTATCTGTGGATCTTCTTTCTGCAATTCCCAGGAGTTTTGGGAGATGGCTGTCTGATACTTTATTAGGGTTAATAAAGGAGTTTCTGTGCATATAAAATCTTTGTTTCCAAATTTACACCAAAATTCCAGTGTACATGTTATATTTTTTCTTGTTTTCTTTAGGGGAGATGGTATCATGACAGATCACATTTGTAGATCTACATTTATCTTCCACTGAATTCTTTTTTCTAGGTTTGCAATTACAGGAGAGTATAATCGCATGCTCTGTTTTGGATTCACTGAATTTCTTCAAAATTTGGTTATTGTGAGAGCTAATAATGTTGTACATATTTTTAGTACAAGAATAACTAATCTTAATTGTTTTGCTAAATATTTTACTCGAGGTTGTCATTATGAAAATGTTTACTCATTAATTTAAGAAAGAAATTCCCAGTGTTAATGGTCGATAGTCTGCAGAATGGAGGGTGGGGTTGAACCCTATAATTTTCCTTTTTCTACATATACCTTTAGCCTTCTGCAATTCAGATTTACTAGTGAGTGTTAAATAAGTTAATTTATGTTTATACCCACTACTCCGGAGAGCTTCTTCATATAGTTTTTTGTTATTGCTAAAGATCCTAAGGTTAGAAGATAATTGGCTAATGCTAGTATTAACCTGTGGGGATACCAACATATCACTTTAATTGTAAAACATTAATTGATATGTGTATATATAAATGTTATTTTATACTCAAATTGCCTTTCTTGATTTTATAATCATTTTATGACTTATAGTGGCCAAATTCCATTACAAGGCCAAATTCCATTAACCCACAACGGAAAACAATAAGCAACCCACTATAAACCATCCTTGGCATTTGTTTTATAATGGCATTAGGGCAGTTAGAATTAATGTTGATGTATCTGGGGGTTTCATTTTTCGTATGGCACAGTTTAAAAGAATTATTAACAAGGCTGAGAGTAATGTTTATGTAATTCACAATCTTTAAGTTGGAAGCAATCTGTATTTTAAATCCTAGCATTTTGAAGGCTCTAATGATTTTCTTCTGGATTTTGATAGTCAAGTGGCCATTACTATTTGGGATGAACATAAGTCCATCATCTCAGAATATATGCCTACCTGCTTAGGATATACAATTCTACTAAGGTTGTCTAAGATATAGATGCCTATTAAATTGGCAACTTGAGCTGAATCATGTACTCCCATGGGGATGTCAAATTTACTAATGAGACTTTTAGTCCAAGTAGAATCATTAAGAGTAAAGAGGGATTTCCTAGCTGCTAGAATAATATTAGCTTCTTCATCTATGATTTCTACATATCTTCTAGAAGAAATGTGGTTCTAGTTTTATCAGTAATATTGCTAGAATCTGAAGAATCTTTCCAGAGGTTGAGGCGGAGAGTGTGTTGGAGTTTATCAGTTACATTTTTGATTATTTTTTGAGATTAATCCTAATTCACTTTTGGTTGGATTTATAAATCTAGATTGTACACTACTCTCGAAATTGGTTTTATGATCTTTAAATAGAAGGTAAGCATTACTCGTACTGACCTTCCCTACTCTATCAATAATATTTAGCTTGCCAGCAAATTTAGCTGTATCATGATCGATCTTGGCAATTATATTCTCCTCTTTGTCTAGTCTATATGTGCTAGTAATCTTATTAGTCAGAAGTTTAAGGTAGTGGGAGGGGGGATTACATTTGTAAACATTTCAGATTTGACCCAAATGTCCTTAGAGTCCTTAATGGATTTAGGGTCTTTCTCTAACATCATTTGGAAGGAGTTCAAATGTTTTTTGAATTTCATCTAGGATACATTACTAAACAGGTTTTCTCAAATGGATCCAGGAATTTGCAAGGAGGTGGCATTTTCTGAGATTTCAGATTGTAGGTATCTACGTTTTGATCTCAGGTGTCAGAGAAGAATAGGTAGAAATGTGCTTTCCACTGCAATCTCTTCATAAAGTTGATGATCTTATCTGTGAGGGAAATGTTGAATGAATGCAGACTGGAATAAGGAATATTTTTCAGGGAGTATTTTGGGCAGAATTTATTCATGATAGGTCAATATGGGAAATCTTGAATTCAAAAAGGATTAAATCCGAGAGAACTCAACTACATTTATAGGAGCTGGTTACAACAGCAAAAAAATCCAGGATAAAATCAGTAAATAATCTGAGAGGATGCTAGTAATATCGTTTAAATATTAAAATTGATCCAACAGAGAGCTCAATGTAAATTTAATTTACAGAGCAGATATTTATTTATCTGTAAATTCAGATCACATTTTTTAAATCTGAGCGCTGAGTTCCAATTCCAGTTGGGTTCATTATATTCACATATGCAAATACCATTGAGAAATATATGAATCCAGTACCTTTTCCTCCAGCCATGGGTTAATTAGTAGCACTTGCAGCAGTAAAGCATTACTTCCAAAAACTTCTTGCAATCTAAAAATATTCACTAGCTTTAAATAACAAGCAAAAGGTTGATAAGCCATAAAAAAATTAATAAACAAGGAGGTTTTTATTTTTGTCATTTTTGCAAGGTCACTGTAACTACTATGACAACTGTTATTAACTAAATTTTGATCTGAAATTTTTCAATCTACAATGTTCCATCATGATGATTAATTTTCACCACTGAATTGATAAAGAAGATAAAAGTTTATTTCTTGTTTTTTTTTTTTTTTTTTTTTTTAATCATCTCACCCCAAGCAAGGCATTCCACTGCCACTATTGCGCATGGGGCTACATAGGGGAAGGTAAAGAGAAGGAGTGGATAGACATAGGGAATGTCAGGAGAAAGGTGACAGATGAGTAAGGATAGCGAGGATGAGGGTCAGGCAGATGGGAAGAGTGCTTGATAGAATGGGAGCAGGTTAGTGTGTTAGGAGGTGTGTATTGACCTTACATTTAAACTCCTGGAGATTGTAGCCGTCGGGGAAGCAATCGTTTGGAAGAGAATTCCACAGTCGGGAAGTGCGGGGAAAGAAACTGTTGGAGTAGAAGTTACGGCTGCATTTTATTGGTTTCACTGTAAAAGGGTGGGATCTAGTTGCTAATCTAGTATCTCGTGCAAATTCGTATTTAGGGGGCACCAGTGATCTAAGTAAATATTTTCTTCATTAGGTTCCTAGTTTATTTTGACAAACATTAATATGACATTTTTGTCCACTAACTGAAGCAGATTGTTTTCATATTTATTGCAAATGAAAATGAAGCATAATAGGCAGCAGATGACTTATTTAACACTAGCAGTATAACTCCGGCATTGCTTGGGTTTTTTTAGTGGTTATGTTGAAATGGTAAGGGCAAGTAATTTTTTTTTTTTTAATCATATCACCCCGAGCAAGGCAGTAACGTCACAGATGTGCAGGGGGCTACGTAAGAGTGACAAGATTGGGAAAGAGAAAGCTGGAAACCACATCCTAAACAGGGATTAAAACGATGAGCCTCTTCACCTGTTCAATAGACGAGGGTGGAGTGTGAACCGGGCAATAGTTTAGTCTATCTACACCAATTGAAAAAAAAAAGAAAAGAGTTAAAAAGTTGGAAGAGAGAAAGCCAGAAACCACATCCTAAACAGGGAACAAGGGATGAGCCTCTTCACCTGTTCAATAGGTGAGGGTGGAGTGGGAACAAAAAAGCATGCAGGATTCAACATACCACATAGTTAAGACATACTGAAAAAGTCAAACGGACGTCTGCTTTGGTTGGATACCTTTTTTTAATTTTCCCAGATATTACCAGTGTGTCTTCCTCCATCTTGGCTAGTTGTGTTTATTCAAAAAGCTCCTGTATGAGGTTGCTGTGATGCGTAAGTTAAAAAAATGCTTAGTAACTATTGCTTTTGTTGTATTTGTAAAACAGAATTCATGTTTGGTCAATTTTGCCAATAAATAAGAATGATGTATGTACAAATGGAAGAATGGGAGTGTGTGTTACGGAAGCCTGTACTATGATGTGATGACATTGTGACACAGAAGAACTGGATGCGTTGTCCCTGCAACATTGAAGGGGTTGGCACCTTGTATAAAATGTAAAATTGTTATGGCATATAAGGTAGAAGTTACAAAAAAGACCCAATTTTTGTTGGAATAAAACTAAGCGTTTCAGAGAAATAAACAATTGCAAAAGGCAATATTTTTCATTAATTTTTGCCGCACACTGTGTGCCAATTTAAATTTTTGTTTGCATATCAAGGCATCAGACCCCTTGATCTACCAGTGACTTAGTTGAGTTTGAGTGAAGTGTCTTGGAGAAATGCATAAAAATGCGCAAAAGACCACTCCAAATTATGTTTGTTATTGATTTTTGATGAACCCTGTACATTGATTTGAAAAATTTTTGTGTACAATAAATGTTCGAACGTTGAACTACAAGTTACCCAATTTTGGTTGAATTCATATGAGGTGTCTTGAAAAAGAAGAGTTCATAAATTCTAAGCATTTTGGTGATTTCTGCCATACTCTGTAAACTGATTCAAAACATTTTTACGTACATCAAAGTTCATGTCATGATCGACAAGTGACCCAATTTATGTTGAAATCAGACCAAGAGTTTTGGAGGAGTAGGGTTTGTTAGAATGGAGACCCACAAATACACACAGACATAACCCTTTTTATCTATATAGAACATATAGTGAATGACTTATTTAACATGTAACAAATGAATATTTTTCATGTTTGATGTCTTTGATGATCTTTGAGATCTGCTTCACTTACATGGACTTAACTGCATTACTTACATGTTATATCAAATCCTGTGCCGACATTTTCAGAAAAATTATGATCCAGACCCTTTTGAAAATCTCCCTTACTGTTGTTCACTTCTCTCCTCCAAAATGAACGATCTAGAGTTGCGGTTTTTTCCAGTCTTTTTTCATGATGTTGGCTTTCTGATAAAATCTTCATACCTCAATTTCATCTTGAATGCTAGTTTTTTCCCCTTAAGCCAATTCACCATTTAGAAATTATTTTGGGATTCTATTGTCCTTTATCCTGACTACATAACCACATCAACCATATGGCAATCCTTCAACATTGCCCTAATTAAAATTCCATGATTAGACAATAGTGATTGCATGTCTCTTTGGTGGTAAGCACCAAATCAGTCATCAGTGACAACATTTTTTTTTCTTTGGCAACAAACATTTTGTATTCAACATTATTTTTTATATTTGATATCAGCTCCATGTGTGTATTGTTTAATGGCCATCAGGTTTACCAGAATTGTTGTATCCTTTTGTTTAGCACTATTTTCAACCAAAATTACATCAAAGAGTTTAATGCCTACATTGACCCATGCTTGCATCTGCTCATTGAAAGCACTAAGAAGAAATAAACTGATCAGGATACCAAAGCTCTTACAAAATTTTCCAGAAGGTATTTCCACTCATAGTAATAAAAACCTTTGTTAGATCAATGAAAACTTGATACAAGTCCATCTTTTTCCCCCTGCATTTTTCCTGTCATTACCTAACAGTAAAGATCATATCTGATATCCCCTTTGGCATATTTATGATTCAGGAAGAAGTTCATCAACAATGCCATTGAGAAGTCTGTCCAACAGAATCCTAGATAATACTTTTCCAACAACAGTGAGGAGGGAATACCCAACAGTAACTCTCATAGTCATCCTGTAATCACTCTTATCTTCTTATAGAGAACAACCATCAGTGCATCTTTTCAATCATCTGACTCTCTCTCTTCATTTGACTCTCTCTCTTCTATGCAAACCTTTTACATATACTGGAATCTTCCATCATATTCAACGTATGAGGGTCAAGCAGCTCAGTTCATACAACCAACAGCCAGGCGACCCGCACATATCATTTGATTATAGTGTTGAAGGTTTGTGTATAACCAACCACATGTTTTGGAAGACCCAAATACATTTCAACATATGAGGGTCAAGCAGCTCAGTTCATAGAACCAACAGCCAGGCTACCCGCACATATCATTTGATTATAGTGTTGAAGGTTTGTGTATAACCAACCACATGTTTTGGAAGACCCAAATACATTTCAACGTATGAGGGTCAAGCAGCTCAGTTCATAGAACCAACAGCCAGGCGACCCGCACATATTTTTTTTTTTTTTTTTTTTTTTAATCATCTCACCCCAAGCAAGGCATTCCACTGCCACTATTGCGCATGGGGCTACATAGGGGAAGGTAAAGAGAAGGAGTGGATAGACATAGGGAATGTCAGGAGAAAGGTAATAGATGAGTAAGGATAGCGAGGATGAGTGTCGGGCAGATGGGAAGAGTGTTTGATAGAATGGGAGCAGGTTAGTGTGTTAGGAGGTGTCTATTGACCTTACATTTAAACTCCTGAAGATTGTAGCCGTCGGGGAAGCAATCGTTTGGAAGAGAATTCCACAGTCGGGAAGTGCGAGGAAAGAAACTGTTGGAGTAGAAGTTACGGCTGCATTTTATCGATTTCACTGTAAAAGGGTGGGATCTAGTTGCTAATCTAGTATCTCGTGCAAATTCGTATTTAGGGGGCACCAGTGATCTAAGTTCATCGGAGCAGAAGCCGTGAAAGTATTTATAGAAGAGACACAGCGAAGCCACGTCTCGCCGGTGGGAGAGAGACTGCAGGCGGTCTGCCAAGTCGGTATCTATCACATTACAGACCCTCCTCTGAACCTTATCGAGAAGCCCGAGGAGAACAGCAGGGGCACCCGACCAGATATGGCAGCAGTATTCAATGCACGGGCGGATGGTAGATTTGTAAATGTGCAGGATAGATTTAGACGGAAAAAACTTCCGGGCCCTACACAGAGAACCGACTTTCATAGCAGCGGATTTAGCAATGGATTCGATATAGTCATTCCATTTGAGGTCCGCTGAAAGTGTGAGACCAAGGAGGCGTAGTGTTTTACTCTCTGGGAGGCAAGCCTGGTCCATGCTAATGGGAGGTAGGTGAGATTGTCGATGATGGTTAATTGACAGTAGCTTCGTTTTAGAAGCATTAAAATTTACTAGCCACTTCTTACCCCAGTCCAATATGGATTGGAGGTCTTTTTCAATCTCGGCTGCGAGTTTAGCTTTGACGCCTACACCAGATTTTTGTTGGAGGCGAGAGTAAACTGTGGTGTCATCGGCGTACAAACCTATTTGGGTTCTTATGGAATCAGGGAGATCATTAATATATATCAGGAAGAGTGTAGGACCTAAGATGGAGCCTTGGGGGACACCTGCGTTTGTATGGTAGTTCTGAGAGGCATGTCCGTTTAATACCACTTTCATTGTGCGGTTAGAGAGGAATGACTGGATTAGTTCAAACAAATGTCCAGTTATACCATAGCTCCGCAGTTTACATAGAAGGCCAGCATGCCAAACTCTGTCGAACGCCTTAGATATATCCAATGCAACGGTTCGAGCTTCGCCATTCCTGTCGAGTGCCTGGTATATGTACTCGGTGATGGTCGTTAGCATATCAGCAGTAGACCTGGTGAAGCGGAAACCATATTGCTTGTCCGAGAGGAGCCTGTGTGCTGTGAGATGCTGAACCACCTCGGCGTTGATAATGGCTTCGAACACTTTGCCAAAGATCGGAAGAAGGCTGATAGGGCGGTAATTTGCAGGGTCAGAGGGTTCTCCAGTGTTTTTAAATATAGGAACTATAGAGGAAGATTTCCAACAGGCAGGAAAGCAGGAAGCAGATAGGCATATCATTTGATTATAGTGTTGAAGGTTTGTGCAGAACCAACCATACTTTTTAGAAGAGCTGAATAAAGAGAAGGGGTGCACTGTATGCCACAAGGTCTCCAACCGACCCTCTACAGGTTTTGAATTCAGAGTTGTCTTTCTATCAAACTAGTTGCCACCCATGGCTATAGGACCCATTCTGCTCAGCTATTTACTCATAGCTGGGAGGAGAAAAGCTGGATTCATACTTTTCCCAAAGGTATTTGCATGTAAGTGAATGTAATGAACTCGACTGGAATTTAAACACTGCTTTCTGATTTCTTAATTATTCTAAGGAACTTCCCTGCAGAATTACAGTCGTTATATCAATGGTTTGCACTTATACTTAATATACCAACCATAGGTCAGTCAGTCAGTCAAGTGCCATACATGATATACGCTTTGGGCAATCATGTCTCAAAAGAGACATAACTGACTGGACAGAAGATTATCCCACAATAGGTTGCCATTGCTTTCTGCAGTAGACTGGTTGCCAGCCAAAGCTATAGAACCCAATCTGTCTTGCCATTTAATTCATAGCTGTTGGGAGAGGAGATAGATTATATTACAATATTATATTAAGTATAATTAGTGAGGGATCAGTTTATTTCTTCATAACAATAGAAAACCGATCCCCTACTTTATGCCCAGTAGAAGATTTAATTATGTTTTCAACTATTATATTCAGTCAGTTAGTTAAGTGCCATACGTGATGCACACTTTTGGCGATCATGTCTCAAAACAGACATGACTGACTGGGCAGAAGATTATCCCGCAGTAGGTTGCCATTGCTTTCTGTGGTAGACTGGTTGCCAGCCAAGGCTATAGAACCCAATCTGTTCTGTTACTTAATCCATAACTGGAGGGAAGAGACGGATTAATACCTTTTCCAAGGGTATTTGTGTGTAAGTGAATGCAAGAAATTCAACTGGAATTTGAACTCAGATCCCCGATTTGTCATTCAGAGTCAATATTCACTGCACCACAATGCACATCCTACCAACCATAGGTACTCCTAGTTAGAATTTTTCTTGAGATTTTTGTCATTTTGCCAGATTATGCCAATATTGCTTCAGTTTTCCTTTCACCATCTTTATGTCTTTACATGTATGGCACTTATGGCACTGAACTGACTGTTCAGTTATTGCTTACCTGTTTCCACTGAATGCAAGTACACACTGCCTAACCCAGGGATTGAACTTGCATCTACTGTCACTGAATTCATAAACCAATGTTTTTACCCATTAGGCTAATTCAGCTTCACTGCTGTTTAGGCTGCTTCTCTTGCTGGTTGTCATGTTTTGACTGCTGCTGCTGCTGCTCTTGAAAACTTGCTGTTCTTTGTCTTTCTTTCTTTATTAGTATCACTCATATTGTATTTATTTCTATGCTAAGCCTATGAAATTGGTGTACATAACCTAACATATTGTCTGATTCTTTCAGTTGTCTAACTCTACAATATTTTTCTTTATCCAGCATTTTCACTTCATTCCACAAAGGCCAATGACTATCTCTTTCCCTCTATACATAATCAGCTATGCCCAGTTTCATTGTCTCACCCTACACTTTTTTGTTGCTCTTCCAGATATACTTTTAAGAGCCAGCTTGTCTCACCTTTACAACCTTTACCACTACCGCAAGGAATCAAGTATACGCAATTCATGATCATGTCACTGTCATGTCTTCTTGGTCATGTCACAACTGCAAGAGATCAAGTACGTGCAATTCTTGGTTATATGCATCCCCTCCTCGTGTTAAGCTTTTTTATTAGTGGCTGCCATATTGTATTTATTTCTATGCTAGACTTACTAAGCAGGAGCTCTTAACCCAAAATATGTGCTGATTCTTTCAGACGTCTAACTCTCCAATGTTCTGTTGCAAGCCTCCATTTCTTTCCTCCTTACTCCAGCCCTCAGTATAAATCATGTCTCCATCGTGAGTGATTGCTGGCAAAATCTTCCCACCTCTCAATGTCCATCAACCTTATGTCACTTTTGCAGATGTCCTAGAAGAAAAGATAAAGTCAATCTCATGCCTTCATGCTGGTGGCCAGTTCCCTACACAGAAGACCCTTCTGAATCCTCCCATCACTAAACTGTGGCTTCCCATGTCTTGCCATCATGGTAAGACAATGCTGGAGTGTCTTCTTCAGTGTACAGGCCTGAGCAGAGTTTTACGAGTGATTGGCAGATACCCGTGCATAAGAATCACGAACATCACTACATTACCTGTTTTCTTTTTAGAAATTCCTTGTGACACAAGCCTTTTCTTTAGATGGATACAAAAATTGTCAATGTAATTTCTATTCTTTTTCATCTCATGACAACTGTTTTGGTGCACATGTGCATAACATGTGCATAACATGTGCATAACACGATAGAGGTTTCCAAATGGGATTCACCATCTGTTTTATATTATCTTCAATGTAATAACAGTTTTTTGCAAAGTATTTCATAGAATTACATTTAAAACTGTTATATTTTCGTAAAAATTTCTATTGCACGTGATTTTGCACACGTTCCTTTTCCTTTAAAAAGGCTGAGTTCTTTTCTTTCTTCGGCATTTTGTTTACCTGCTCTTGCGTTTACTGCATGCTCTTGTGTTGCGAAATTAGTTCTGTAAAGCCTATTAAAGAGGTTTTGTTTCCGTCTTCAGTTACGTTAAAACACCACCACAATTTACAGAACTAATTTTCTATTTTCCTCATGGAGAAAATAATTCGCCTGGACAAATTTGACGTTTCCTCGGCAGACCCACAGGCCAGCAAGCTTTGGAGATTATGGTATCGTAACTTTAATTACTACCTCTCAACTATTGCTTCGTTAAACCCTGATAAACTCGAAGTTCTCTATTTAAACATCGGTCCCACTGTTGCTGACGTTATCGAGGGTTGTTCTGGCTTTGAACATGCTGTTGACTTACTGAAAGGTGTCTACGACAAGTCTCCAAGTGTTATTCATGCTAGACATCTGCTTTCTACGCGTTTGCAACAAGAAAGCGAGTCTGTCGACCAATACCTTCAGGCCTTGAATCGACTTGCCGCTGACTGTTGCTTTAAAGACGTAACGGCCACCACTTACAGGGATGAATCTGTCCGTGATGCATTTATTCGTGGTCTTCGGTCCTCATTGATACGTGCTAGGCTCCTTGAAACTGACACTCTAACTCTCGCAGAAGCTACTCAATGTGCTAGGGCTTTAGAACAAGCTCACTTTCGCGCGGAATCGTATGCCACCCAGATTGGAGCAGCCGCCGTTACTTCTATTACTGGAACTAAAAATGTGTTGACCGATTCTGCCGAGGAGGCCACTGGTATTTCTAAAAATTCTGCTCTAACTGATTCTCCAATGAAGTGTGACTCTGTACTGTTCTCTGCTGCCCTTCCTGTTCGTGGCAAGTGTTACAACTGTGGAGGGCGACGTCACTTTAAGGACGACCGCCGCCTCTGCCCTGCCCGCAATAAGGTATGTCGAAGCTGTGGTAAACTCGGGCATTTTTCTAAAGTTCGCCGTTCTACTCTACCGACACATTCACGTTCTTCTTCTGCTATCATAGGGGCCCGTGCTAAAGGTGGTGATAGTTGCCCTCCTATCACCGAAACTGTGGAGTTAAAAGGGAAAAAGTTAACTGCCCTTATAGATACCGGCAGTTCTGATAATTTTATCAGTGCCCGTATTGTCAAAAAAATGAGACTGCCCACTTTAAAACGGAACTCCGTAATTTCTATGGCATCATCCGCCGTTTCCCTTAAACTGTCTGAATATTGCACCGAGAACGTTTTCTTCAATGGTTGCGAATATAAAGAGATTGACCTTACTGTGCTTCCTGACTCCTGTATGGACATTATACTCGGAATGCCGTTTTTGAAACTACACCGGGGTATTACTATTTCTTTTGGTGGATCTCAGGTCCCGAAACTACCGTGCGGAGGATGCCCGATTTATTGAAAAAGAAATTCTTCAACTGCTTGAAGACGATGTCATTGAAACCAGCTATTCACCGTGGCGTGCTCAAATTGTTGTGACTTCGTCGCCTAATAGAAAGAAACGATTGGTGGTTGATTTTTCCCAAACCATTAACCGTTTCACACTACTTGACGCGTACCCTTTGCCTCGGATTGAGGATCTCGTAAACCAAATTGCCCAGTATCATATTTTTAGTACGATTGATTTGTCTAAAGCTTACTACCAGATCGAAATTTGTCCCGAAGATCGGCCTTACACGGCTTTTCAAGCTGGAAATCGTTTGTATCAATTCAAACGAATACCCATGGGTGTCACTAATGGGGTTTCTGCCTTTCAACGATTTATGAATTCCTTTATTTCTGAAAATAAGTTATCCGGAACTTTTTCTTACATTGATGACATTACTATTTGTGGTAAAACTCAAGAGGAGCATGACGCTAACTTGGAACGTTTCTTAAAGGCTGCCTCAACATACAACCTCGAAATAAACCGAGAAAAATCAAAGTTTTCGCTTCGTTCTATCAATTTGCTTGGATACCAAATCTGTGACGGAACTATTCAACCTGACCCTGAGCGTTTGAAACCTCTTTTGCAAATGCCTCCTCCTTCGGATTCAAATTCATTAAAGAGGTGTCTTGGTATGTTTTCTTACTACGCGAAATGGATACCTAAGTATTCACACAAAATTCGTCCCCTGGTTGAAAATAAACAATTTCCCATGCCTCCTATAGTTGTGAATTCTTTCGAAAAACTTAAGAAAGACGTTGCCGAATCATCTGTAAAGGTTATCGACGACGAACTACCATTTACTATTGAAACCGATGCCTCAGAGAAAGCTATAGGAGGCACTCTCCTACAGGCTGATAGGCCTGTAGCATTCTTTTCCCGATCATTAAACCCATCTGAAATACGACTACACATAGTTGAAAAAGAGGCTTACGTGATAGTTGAATGTGTCCGAAAATGGAGGGACCTCCTTGTTGGGAAGCACTTTACTATCATAACAGACCAGCAAGCCGTATCTTTTATGTATAAGCCAGCTAACCGAGGAAAAATTAAAAATGATAAAATCATTCGGTGGAAAATGGAGCTTCTCCCGTTCTCGTACGATATAAAACACCGTCCCGGAAGTGAAAACACCGTTGCCGATGCTTTGTCGAGAGTGTGTGGTGCTGCTGCTTCCTCCTTGGAGGAGCTAAGGACCATACACAGTTCATTAATACACCTTGGGGTTCAACGTTTTTGGCACTTTATACGATCACAAAATATGCCATACTCAATTGATGAAGTTCGGCGCGTGACATCCGAGTGTACAACTTGTGCAAAAATAAAACCTCAATTTTCCAGCCCTACTAATAATACGCTAATCCGCTCTACTGCTCCCTTTCAGCGCCTCTCTGTAGACTTCAAAGGGCCTGTCCCGGCATCATCGAAAGGATGTCGTTACCTATTTACTATCGTCGATGAGTACAGTCGATTTCCCTTTGCATTCCCGTGCCGTGATTGTTCTTCGCAAACCGCAATCAAGTGCTTGACGAATATTTTTTCTATTTTTGGACTCCCCACTTTCATCCATTCTGATAGAGGAACGTCGTTCGTGTCCGAGGAGTTCAGAAATTTCCTGACGAGACTTGGGGTTGGGTACAGTAACACCACTGCATACAACCCAAGAGGCAACGGTCAGTGCGAGCGTTACAACGGCGTTATTTGGCACTCAATATTATTGGCCTTGGAATCTAAACGGTTACCCCTTAGTGCTTGGCAGGACGTTCTGCTCGATGTTTTAAATTCTATTCGTTCCCTACTATGCACTAGTACAAATGTGACTCCCCACGAACGCTTGTTCAAATTTGAAAGGCGCTCTTCTACCGGTACTGCCTTACCTGTTTGGCTCTGCGAACCTGGAAGGGTACTGCTGAAACGGTTTGGCAACAGGAGCAAGTATGACCCGATCGTAGAGGTGGTGGAACTCCTCGAGGCCAACCCTACTCATGCAAGAATACGGCATGATGACGGCCGGGAGGATTCAGTGACGCTAAGACATTTGGCTCGCTTTCCACGCTCTGATGAACATCAGGGTCCTGCTGAGAATACTCGACCCGACCTTGCAAATGCAGACCCGGCCCGTTTGATTGAAACAAGTCCAGTTGACACTACACTTAATGCGGAGGAAATAGAGAATCAGCCTTCCCAGAGACCTGCCAGTCCTTCGAATAGTGAACTGCCCCCGCGGCGGTCTAGCAGGATTCGTAGACCAGTTCAGCGACTGGACTTATAAATAAAATAAATAAAATAATATATACACCCACCTTGCAATCTCTCTTACTAGTGGGGGGAGATTGTTATATTTTCGTAAAAATTTCTATTGCACGTGATTTTGCACACGTTCCTTTTCCTTTAAAAAGGCTGAGTTCTTTTCTTTCTTCGGCATTTTGTTTACCTGCTCTTGCGTTTACTGCATGCTCTTGTGTTGCGAAATTAGTTCTGTAAAGCCTATTAAAGAGGTTTTGTTTCCGTCTTCAGTTACGTTAAAACACCACCACAAAAACATATTTCCTTGATTATCAGTCAGATTAGAAGTACGTCTCTGAAATCTGGATTGCACATGTTCACATAAAATTCAGCTGAAACAGCTGTTCTGCAAAAATAGTTTTTTTATCACTGATTTCATGTTTTCAAATGTCATAGTTGGACACGTCACACAAGTCAACCTCTCATTTTCATAAGACACATTTACCACCATCAACAAAAAGATGGCTAATGAACATTAAAATCTCAAAGTTTATGATATAAATATTCAAATTTACCAAGACATCTGCTATATTCATACCTGATGAACAAAAAACTTCTAAAACCATTTAAAGGCCAAATATGCACATGTTTTTGTCTTTCCAAAAGAGCATATCAAGATTCATGGTAATGTTTGTTGTAACAATTTTTTTGTGTTAAGTATCCTTGGGTGTTGAACCATTAACACAATTACTAGCATGTTCAGTAAGTGTCATAAGATAAACAGTTAGACTTTGTTTTTTTTTCTCAAGATAAGTAAATTATTGCCATACCTATAAATCATTTTTCCATTCAATGTGGCTTACAGCCATATCACGTTTACTACACCGGTTCTTGCTCGATCACCGAAGTTAAGCAACGTTGAGCCTGGTCAGTACTTAGATGGGTGACCGCTTGGGAATACCAGGTGCTTTAAGCGTTTAGTGATGGATGTGCATCGTGGTGCAGTGGATATCGACTTGGAAAGAGAAATCGGTGAGCCAAGTTCAAATTCCAGTTGAATGTCCTGAATTCACTTACATGCTGGTACCCTTGGGAAAGGTATTAATCCGTCCCTTCCCACCAGTTATGGGTTAAATAACAAAGATAGGACTTGGGGACCTTGCCCTTAAAAACAAATCCCAATGAATCTTGATACTCAAAAAGAAAGAAATATTACTAGACGCAAAAATGATATAATAACAACAATAAATTGTTGAAAAAGAAAAAGGTATTACCAGCAATAAATAAATAAAATTTAGTTGGCAATAAATGAACTGCCGAGATTGATATGCCATAAAAACAAAACAACCAACCAACCAACCATTCAATGTAATGTTCTTCATTTTTTTTAAAACTGGGAACATTTTCAAAGTTGAAATCATTTTTTGTTTGTTAGTTTGTTTGGCATGTGATAATAAACAAAATTATCAGTGCATGATTAATACAAAACAAATTCTCTTATCAGACGTTTTGGAAATTACATCTCTGTTACCAAACTGTCACATCTGTAGTGGGAAGCCAGTCAACACATGATGTTCATCTTTATCCCCAAGGTTCAAAGATCTCAAGGGTACATTACTGTTCCTTTTCTCCAAAACAGAAGTAGTCTTAATATCAACAACAATGTCCACACTATGTTGATTCCTATGTGCATACTGTCTCTCTGTCTATTTATATACATATTTGCGGATATTCATTACCTGACAAGTGGACCATACAATTATACAAAAGTTTGTCTATAATACTCTGGAGTAGAGGTACTGAATATAGCATAAATTAGCTTAGTGACAAATCTTATATTTGTATATATATATATATATATGTGTGTGTGTGTGTGTGTGTGTGTTTTCATTTTTAAAAGAGTTATTTCGCTACCTTGGTTTCTACCATGAGTGGTGTCTTCAGGCGATTTTTAAAAATCACCTGAAGACACTACTCATGGTAGAAACCAAGGTAGCGAAATAACTCTTTTAAAAATGAAAAATATTCAAAAGTTCTACAATATAATTGCATAGAACACTTTTTAATACAAATGTGTACTGGTCTAATCCTATTAGAACCAAAAACTAAGTATTAAACTATCAATATATATATATATATATATATATATATATATATATATATAAAATAAAAAGTGTCAGAGGCCAGGAATGTTTTGTTTAAAGTGTATATTTATTGTTGTTGTTATTATACATGTTATGATACATTAAGTGTCCATAATGGTATTTGTGACGCTACACGTGTTTTGAGTCTAAAATTGACTCTCTTCAGGCAAATAAATTTGTGGCTTTACGTCTCAAGTTCCTTTTGTTTCTGATTGCCAAGTTGTTGTTTTATAAATAAGTAAGTAATATATATATTATAAATTCTAGTTTAATATCATAATAAATATTCATAGCTCTATTTCTATATTGAGCACTGTTTTAAATTAATGTTTTGAATGTTGTTAATATTTTCTTTGTTATTTATTCCCTTGGATATATATATATATATATAAAAAGCAGATGAATTGCAAAAGACGCTGGTGTCGATTTAAGATTTTAACTTTAACTTCCTTTCTCTTTATATTGTTCGTTCTCCTTTCCTTTTCTTTTTCTCCTTTCCTTTTCTTTTTCTTTTTCTTCTTTCTTTTTCTTCTTTCCTTTTCTTTTTCTTCTTTCTTTTTCTTCTTTCTTTTTCTTTTTCTTCTTTCCATTTATCAATTTTCTTTCCATTTATCAATTTTCTATTTTTTTCTCTCTCTTTGGGGTTTTTTTGAATCAGAGGACTTGTTTTTGTAGATTATCATTACAAATGTCTATTCTCGATATGGACACGTGAGTGTCTGTGTGTAATTATTTTCTGGATTATTTTGAATATTAACTGTTGTATCATTTGGGTTTGATTAGCAGCAAGGTCAGCCTGTGAAATACGTATTACCCATGAAATTGTAGAATATCTAAATTTTTTTTCTAAATTATATTACTCTGTTAAATTAAATAAATAAATTTAACATTGAGTTCTTTTGAGTTTGTCTCTATTGGAATGTACCTGACTTATATACCAAGTATATATATATATATATATATATATATATATATATATATATATATATATATGGAGAGAGTTTGTTTACATCACGTGACGCAGAAAGCGACAGATTTTTTAAAAAATATTTGTAAATGTAAACCTAATCTCCACGGACGCTCTCGTGAAATACGTTTCTAATTTAAATTTTAAAATCATTTGTTTCTGATGAAGGACCGAGGAAGGTCTGAAATATAAAATATAATAATAGAAATAAACAAATACTGTCAAAAAAATACATTTTTAAACTTACAACTTTTTAGTAGTTTTTCCTTATGAACTCCAGTGTGTAGTTGAAAAAAAAAAATATAGAAGACGAAGACTAAGAGTAAGAAGACGATTTGCGCGTATATGTCCCTGCCTGTTATGGACAATAATATTTGGATATGTGTATTTAAAATTAAATAAAATCATTGAGTTCATTCGGAGCCGAACCTACTTAACTAAAACATCCTAAGATTTAGGGAACTCAACTTGTACAAGCGTGCACGCTAGTGTGCATATGAACACGTGTGTTAACTGAAAATTTAAAAAAAAAAAATTACGCTGCACTTATTTCAATGAACCGTGTTACTTAGAACGATTACTTCACTACTTATGTAAATGAAAAAGTGTTAGTTGGCAATAAGTGATAATGTTTATAAAAAAGACAATAACTGTAAGTGAAAAATTTTACTTATTTTATTGTAAATAAGTAATCAATTTAAGTTATATAATTATTGGTGACAAAATAGAAATCAGTGTTGAATTATATTATTTTTGGGTTTTCCTAGCATCAATTACATAACAGAATAACCAAATTAAAATCCATTCTCTTTCAAAAGGAATAACAGTTATTTTTTATTTATTGTTATATATATATATATATATATATATATATATATATATATATATATATATATAAAGTTTTTTAAATTGTTATCCACAAATATAAAAAAAACATATGTCTAAAATAAAAAGTGAGTTGGAAATTTTAGGTACGTAAAAGTCTGGCATTCTACATAAATAAGTTAAGTATGTATTTAGAATTCCAGACCTATTATAATAAATACGCTTAAAATCATAGGGACACAAATATTTGAAATTCTGTGCACTCAAATATGTCTGCAATTTTGAGTACATAAATCAGTAAGGATTAGTGGTAAGGGTATTGAACTTTTACATTTCCTTTTTACTAATAAAGAAACTGTCTTTTTTGCCTCGTTGTGAGTTGGCCCACAGCGCATATACACATGCATATGTGAATCCTCATGATATTCTGTCAAAGATTCATCCAGCCAAAGGAAGATGTGCCTTAAATGATATTCACTAAAATAATATACCAAAAACTAAAGAATTAATTCAAGAAACAATTCACACACCCAAATATTGGAACAAATAATAAAAATAGCACACGCAAACAGCAATCTACTACAACTTTACACCAGACACACATATGTAGAAATAAATATATTGTTATGGTTTATAAAATGGCTAGTGTTCTAAAAATAGAAAAAGATAGACACACTGATGCCAAGAATTCAAAATTGGGTGGCAAAATAAGGAACCGTTTCTTTTGGTAGGAGTAAGAGTAAGAGTAAGAAGTAGGAGTTAAGGACAGTAGTTTTGTGTAGGAGATTTGAAAATGGAAAGACGCTAGTCAGTTGACCACTAGAGTCCAGAAGGGATAGGCTCGTTTACTACTATCATCCCACAGTGAAGAGAATTTAGCTAGTCTGCTCCTGTATCCACACAAAATTTAAAGGTTGTAACTTGATGTAAAAACCTAAAGTTTTATACCAAAAATAAACATCATTAATTCAAGTTTGTGTTATCTTCTGATTATACCGAAACAAAGCAACACAACAATATCTTTACATGAAATTCTTTATGAACAGGTGAAGAGGCTGATCCCTTGTTTCCTGCTTAGGATGCGGTTTCCGGTTTTCTCTTTTCCAATCTTTTCACTCTTTTTTTTATTTCTTTTTTTTCAATTGGAGTAGATAGACTAAACTATCGCCCGGTTCACACTCCACCCACGTCTATTGAACAGGTGAAGAGGCTCATCCTTTGTTTCCTGTTTAGGATGCGGTTTCCGGTTTTCTCTTTTCCAATCTTTTTACTCTTACGTAGCCCCCTGTGCATCAGTGGCGTTATTGCCTTGCTTGGGGTGATATGATTAAAAAAAAAAAAAATATATATATATATATATATATATATATATATATGTAGGCTATGATGAATACATTCTCATCTAAATTATGCAAAAATGAAAATAACACTGACTTCTCATTTTAACAGATATTTTTAACAAAATTACACAAAAATATCTTCAAATACTAAAGAGCAAATTTATTCAATAAAATCGCCATTGGCTTCAGTTATGGCTTCAAAAAACTTTGGAATCTCCTGCAATTCTTCTGTACAGTCTCCTTGTTTAAGTTGATGAATGCTGCTATAATCCTTGCCTTCAGTTCATATTTGGTGTTACACAGAGTTTTGTTTTACCTCATCCATCATAATGAAAGGGGTTACAATCTGGGAAGTTAATTGGCAAGATGTAAGGGTTGATGTGGTCACAAAAATTGTTTGACTGCCATGACTGAATTTTCTTGCTTGTGTGGCATGATGCAGAGTTCTGTTGCCAGACACAGGGTCTTCCAGCAGCCATACTCTTGACCTAGTTGAGCACTATTTTCTAAAGGCACTTGATGTAGGGTCTCCATGTTGAGCCTGTGGCCCTGTGTAAAGATAAACGGAGGCATAAATTCACCATCACTAGTGATTGCTCAAAACACCTTCGTAATCACCATTAGGATCATCCAACTCTTTTTTTAATCCTCTGCACTGTCTTTTCAGATTGACAGCCAAGTACTCTGAAATATTTGTATTAGAGCTTCTGGCATAAATATCAAGCAGTACATCATGGTGTTTCCAAATTTCTGGAATAGAAATTTGCATCATGGTATTGATTTTCTCACAGATGGTGCCCAACTGACACTACCATACTGTGCAGTTGGCAAAATCAGAAACAAACTACATGTATATACAAAAGTAAAATTATATAAATGGCAACAATTTACCCATTGATCCTCTGTATGTGTAGGTGTGTGTGTGTGTATATATATATATATATATATATATATATATAATTTGCTCCTTATTATAATATATATATATATATATATATGAATAAATATAGTTTTAGGGTGTGCTATATTTATAGAATAAAGTGCTCAATATTAGAGATAGAGTGTATGTAAATATAAAAAGGGAACATTAAAGTCAACACTTAAGGGCGACAGACTGTTTCATGCTAAGTACAATCATCAGGCCACGTTGAGTTTTTCCTCGGCTATTTATATATACTTGTCAGTGGGGTATTGTGGGTAATCCTTCTAATGGTTATTTTGGCGGGAGTGGCATGGTTATTTATTTATTTATTAGAGTAAATCTATTTGACTTGTTATTTGTTTATTCCTTCGTTTTTTGATGATTAATTTATTTATTTGGATTTGTTATTTATTTTATTTTTTATTACTTTTTTATTTATTTTTTATTATGATTTGTTATTATTTACTTATATTATTTTATTTATTATTTATTGTGATGGGTGCTGTATCATCAGTGGTTTGTTAATTTTTTTATAATTTGCTCCTTATTATTGGTTTTCTATTTTTATGTAACACAGTAAAAATTTGTTTTCATGTCTGCATATATATATATATATATAAAGTTTTGGTTAAAAATACTATTTAAATCCCAATATCATCTTGCTATAAAAGAGGCACTATATATCAAACAATTTTCTCCAAACCATCAACCTTTATTAGTAGAAATGGAGTTTTAAAAGTTTTTAAAAATAGACTGACACTCACATGATGTCCAGCTGTGTGCATCATGTGATAGCTTTTAAAGAACGCTCATTTCCAAAAACACAAAATACAGTCAAAACATAAGAATAAAATAACATCAGCAAAATAACATCCTTGAGAATAGCCAGTGAAGTCGCTGAAAGCACTTCAAAAGTCAATAATTATGAAATATTTTTACACTCCTTATCTCCAGCAAAAAGAAAACATGTAAGAATACTAGAAAAATTAAATAAAAAATTAATAAAATCTTTGTTGGTCATTTTTAATGAAACATGTTTAAAAGTAACATTGCTACCCATATATATATATATATATATATATATATATATATATATATTGGTGCTATATCTTCATTCTACTGAATGAAGATAACACAATCATCAAGTATAATGTCACATGGAGTCAACATAGTCTTGCTGAATTCTGTAGTAAGTATATAAGGCTCACTCTGTATGCTATTTGGGTGAGTCCAAGTCATATTCTAGAGAGGTGTATTTATCTCCACAACATTCCAATTTTTAGATATGCACTTTCTTCAATCAATCCTTTTTTGGACATGTGTCTACTTCTGACATTTCAGTGAGATTTGCTTTCACTTACCCTGGTGTTTTATTGTAATATTAGTTTTAAGTTGAAATTGTCCCCCTTTGACAATGTACATCATAACTACCAAAGTGTGAAATAATTTTTCCTTCCTGCTAATTTACTTTTCTGGCCTTAAAGCTTTTTTTAAAGAAGACTTTATTGCAAATCTTGTTTGAAGCAATAGTTTCAAATTATTGACTTTTTCTTTTATTCCCTGGCGGTGATTTGTCAAAAAAACGGATTTAACTTCCCTAGTAAACATGTGCCCTGCACGTGACATTTTTATAGTGGCATTTGCATTTGACATCATTTGATGCTTAAAAAAAGTCTTCCAGTGCCATTTCTTCAGCTCCAAGCCTTTAGTGTTTCTTAATGTATTTTTGAAGGCATCAACAAATGAAGGCTCATTGACCATTTGACCTCAGATGATAAATCAGTGTTGTCAAATGTTCGACCATGTAGTTTTTACAAAAATTTTAAAACTCACTAGAAGTAAATTGAGTTCTATTATTGGATACCACACTGTCAGGTACTCCGAACCTGCCAAAAATTTGCATAAAACTTAATCGTTATTGCAGTACTCAATTGTTTGCTGCTGAATTACAACCGTTACATTTTCTAACTGTATTTTGAATATCTTTGGCCAATAAACATAGCTTCTCATGTCATTATTCCCAGATGTTCTACAAGGAACTGTTTCAAAACCATTTGTAGTGATAATGGAACTACTACTCTTTCTGCATACAAAAGTACTCCATCACAAGTAAAAAATGCTGTATTATTGTTTCAAGTTTTAATTTTAGTTTTACTATACTTTGCAGGATACTTGGGAATCCCTTTCTTATATAAATAATAATGGAAGATGATCAGTTTGCAATATGAATTTTCTTCCTAATATGATCCTGTGGAATTTTCTTTACAATACAACTTATAGCAAGTGCTTCCTTTTCAATTTGACTGTAGCATTTTTCTGTATTTGTCAAACTCCTTGAAGTATGGGAGACTGCTTTCACTGTACCGACTTTAAATTTATAACTTATTATCTCTATCATGCTTGTATTTCACTCACAACCAATGCTACTATTATCTGTCACTGCAGGTCATAATGTGTCAGCAATAACTGAAGTTATTAGTGTTTTAATTTCTTCAAAAGTTTTTGACATTCTGCCAACCAATTCTATTTCATACCCTTCTTAAGTAAATTATTCAGAGGTGCTCACAATTTGTACATTTCTGGCACATAGATATTATTATAATTTTTTAATTCGAGAAATGACTGTAGGGTCACCAAATGTGTCAGGACAGGCATGTCGTTAATTGCCCTTGCTCCAGCAGGATCTGGTCTTCTTCCTTTTTCAGTGACTATCTGACCTAAATATTTAATTTTATCCATAAAGAACTAACATTTCTGTTCATTGAGTTTGAAACCATAATCATGCAATCACTGAAATACTTGCTGAATCAATTTTACATAAGTATATTATTTATGTAAGCGATGACACCATCTAGTCCAGTCATCATTGTATCCATTATTTGCTGGAAAATATCTGGGGCTAATTTGCACTGAATCTTCTAAACTTATAGAGTCTTTCATGTATATTAATAGTCAAATATTTGTGGCATTCTTCCTCCACTGCAATTTGAAAATATGCTTTAAACAGGCCATTTTCTTTTTAAATTACCACCATTTAATTTAGCAAATATATCCTCTGGAGTTAGTAGAGGATATACATGTGGTAAAAAGACAGTCATTCAACCCAGTCAAAAAATTTACACATAAACGAATCTAATTTTTTCTTTCTAAATTTTCTTTCTAATATAATAATGTAGCTCATTCTGAATAGTCTATTTTTTCAATAACTCCACATTTTTCTAACCTATCAAGTTTGGTGTTAATAAACTCCAACACTACAAAAGATATTTTTCTTGTAGCCATAAAAACTGGTATCACATTTTATTTTAATTTGAAAAATATCTTTGTACATTTTCCCAACTACTCTGAGAAAATATTCATAAATTTATTTTTCAGTTTACTCAGCATTTCTTTTTCTCTGCCGAACAATTTTACCACAGAATAAATTAATTAGCTAAATCCATAGTTGGAATAATTTTAGCCAATCAACACCTAATAAATTTCAGTTAGACTTTTTTTAATACATAAACATCTACTTTCTTAAAGCAATGTTACATGCACATTTCCCAAGAAAAATTAATTTATTGCTTGATATTCCTCTTGCAATTTTGTCATTTTTTCAAATTAGGCTTTCCAATTCTGTTCCAAGTTTGCTCATTAATAATTATAATATTGCTACCAGTGTTCAATTGAAATTTCACCTTAGCATCATTCATTTTTACTGTCACAATTTTTCATTATTTGAATGTTCCAGTGGGTTTTTTTGGGGGTTTTTTTGTAGCACTACTTTCAGTAAGTTAATTTGTTTATTTCTTTTGTTTTTCTGAAATAAAGCATACCACAGCCATATCATGAGTTAAGTTTGGCAGTATCTTTGTTTTGGAATTTTTCTTTTGATACTACTGTCTGCAATTTTGTGATAAAATCTTCCTCTTCATTATTATTAAGATTCATGCAATACCAATATGTATAAAAAAGTGAATTCTTTTCACCAAAAATTTTTGATAATAGGAACACTGTTTAGTGAAATGACACTTTTTTAAAGTATTCAGCAAAATGAAATTAAAATATTTTTCATGTTCAGCAAGACACAATTTTTGTATGAAAAGGTGTACTTTCTTTTTATCCAACTATCCTTGACATTTTTCTCTGAAAATGGTCTTGTACCTTCTGAAGTACGATAAAAATGTAATGTTTTCCTCTGGGATGTAATTAAATTCATTAAATAAGTTAGCAACTTAGTCTGGCAAAAATGAAATTGACACATTGTCTGTTTCTTGCTTTTCCAGGATTGCCTTCAATTTTTCTTGATATTCCTCTCTGCTTCTTGCTTTCCTGCCTGCTGGAAGTCCTTCGCCATGGTTCCAATATATAAAAACACTAGTAAACCCTCTGACTCCTCTAATTATTGCCCTATCAGCCTCCTACCAAATTTTGGCAAAGTGTTCAAAGCCATCATCAAGGCCAATGTGGTTCAACATCTCACAGCCCACAGACTCTTCTCTGACAAACAGTATGGTTTCTGCTTCACCAGGTCTGCTACTGATATGCACATGACCATCACTGAGTATATACACCAGGCTCTCAGCAAGAACGGTGAAGCTCGAACTGTTGCCCTTGATATCTCTAAAGCTTTTGATAGAGTCTGGCATGTTGGTCTTCTATGCAAGCTGTGAGGCTATGGTATAACTGGACAATTGTTTGACCTTATCCAGTCATTCCAGTCAATGAAGGTATCATTGAATGGACATGCCTCCCAATACTATCTTACAAATACAGGTGTCCCTCAAGGCTCTATTCTAGGTGCTACGCTTTTCCGTATCTAGATTAACGATCTCCCAGATGTAATAAGATCCCAAGTAGGCATATACACTGACAACACTATGGTTTACTCTTGCCTCGATCAAAAATCTGCCGAGGCTGACAAAGCAAACCTCGCAGCCAAGCTTGAAAAGAACCTCCAAGCGGTCGCAGACTGGGTAAGAAATGGCTTGTGAATTTTAATGCTTCCAAAACGAAGCTGCTATCTATTAACCATCACAGACAATCGTTCCTACCCCCAATTAGCATGGATCAGGCTAGTCTCCCAGAAAGCAAAACACTGCGCCTACTTGGGTTAACTGTCACAACAGACCTCAAGTGGAATGACTATATAGAATCCATAGCTAAATCCACTGATAAGAAGGTCGGTTCTCTGTGTAGGGCCAGGAAGTTTTTCCCGTCAGAAAAAATAATCTTGCACATATATAAATTTACCATCTGCCTGTGCATTGAATACTGCTGCCATATCTGGTCGGGTGCACTTGCTATCCACCTAGGGGTCCTTGATAAAATCCAACGGAGAATCTGTAATGTGATTGATCCCAACTTGGCAGCTCAGATACAGTCACTTTCTCACTGGTGCAACGTGGCTTCCCTATGTCTCTTCTACAAATACTTTCATGGCTTCTGCTCCAATGAACTTAGCTCACTCATACCCCCTGTATATGAATTTACTCGAGCCACAAGATTAGCAACTAGGCCCCACCCTTTTACTGTGAAACAATAAAATGTAAATGCAAATTCTACTCCATCAGCTTCTTTTCTCACACATCCCGCTTGTGGAATTCCCTTCCATTTAGTTGCTTCCCCGACAGCTACAATCTCCAAGAATTTAAATGTAAAGTCAATAGTCATCTCCCATCTCACTAACCTGCACCCTCTCTTTCTCTCTCATGCTTCTTTTCTCCGTCCACTCCACTCTCATCAGTGTTCTCATTATTCTCTTACCCACTTCCTGACACCCACTATAACCTGTCACTCTTTCTCATAACTTTCCTCCTATGTAACCCCCTGCACAACAGTGGCAGTAAAATGCCTTGCTTGGCGTGATATGATTATAAAAAAAAATAATTCAGTCTGCTACCACTTCATTTATTGTAGTTGTTGCTCTATAACTATCTTCAATTCTTTCATAGTTTATTATTTTTGTAGAAGTGGTTCTTAACTAGAAATAAAAAAACTGTAATAGCTGTATGTCATACACACTTGGCATTTATTGACGTCAACATCACCCTTTGAATATGCATGAACATCACACAATTCTTTGCCATGAATTTTGAATTTTCTTTGCCAGCTATTTAGCGTAAAGGAGAAAAATATTTTTTGTGTGTGTGTGAATTCAATTCACATCCTCATCATCACTGTTATGTCTTCATTCCTTTAAATGAAGATAACACAATCTTGAAACGTCACTTTGAGTTGAAGTAGTCTTACTGAATTCTGTTGTAAGGATACAAGGCTCACTCCTGGCTAGCTCTCTGCTGATGATTCTTGATGTCAGTGTATTTATGCTATTTGTATGAGTCCAAGTCCTATTCTGGAGATGTATATTCATGTCCACAACAATAGGTCACTCTTATTTTATAAATATAGCAATTTTAAAATATAGAAGGTATATATACTGATTTGAAAAAGCATGAAGGTATTTTTTCTTTAGAAATCCTTTCAGCCAACACTTCATTGAAAAAAAAATGTCAGCACTAATTATGACAACAAATGTTCACAGAATTGAAGAAATAGATGAGAAGGGAAAACTATAGAACAAAAATAAAACAATTTATTAGTAAGATAATTAACAAATAAAGAAATAAATTTTCCAAGCGAGTATAAAAAGAAAAATATAACTCACAACCCTCCAAATAAACAAAGACAATGAATAAAATGTTTCCTTTGTTAGCTCAAGTCCACTTGATGGATCTTTTTATGAACCGCTGCAAACACATGTAAATGATGAGCGGACCAACTCTCTGCAAAACTGTGAAAGAATCGTTTACATATTTACCCACACTATCCATGTTGTCCAGCAAGTGCTGGCCTATGGCAGAATCATGTTCAGACTGAGTTATCCTTGATGAGTGACCCAAATTGCCCAGTCTTATATGGGCAGAAACGTGCAAACCAATTCAGGCTTCCAGTCTCTGATTGGTCCATCACATCTATTCAGCATTGCAGTGACATTTGAATTTGTACACAATTGAACTGCTTTGAAGGCAGGACAAATCATTTTTAACAAAAGAGTGAAACACCTAATTAGCGCCAAAAACAACACATAACCTGACAGTCAAAAAATCTGATGTAATGCAAACTGACACTGTGTCAGCAAGCATTTGATTCTTTCTATCCAAACATGGAAATTTCAAATAAACAAGACAAAAACTAAATATTTATGTTTCTTTATAGCATTTAATTTTATGCTCAATTGTATATTTAATGACATTCATAGTCACATAAAATATGACGAACCTTCTCCAACTCTTGATCAAGAAAAACAAATTATCAATGTGCAATGGACGAAGGTAGGAATCAGTTTCATCTTACAAGACACATGTAGGGTCAAAAGAATTTCAGTTGGTGTACAAAACTGTAAATATAGGTTTACCATAAACACTGGTAATTAACAAACCACCTCAACATTCAACCAGTACATTAAAAAAAATCCAAACAAGATTTGTTTTTCACTTCTATAGTAAATTGCAGGGATGGATGAAGAGAATTGAGTTGGGTATGAAATGCCATAGCATCATTGACAGAAACAAGATTGAAAAAGTTTCATCAATGTAACATAAATATACATTAAGTTTACTGATTTTTTTTTCAAATAGAAGAGTGAGAGAGTGAAATAGAGATACATCAACAGATCGATTTTTTTTTTAATCATTTCACCCCAAGCAAGGCATTCTACTGCCACTATTGCACAGGGGTTACATAGCAGAAGGTAGTGAGAAAGAGTGGCTAGATATAGGAAACATCAGGAGGGTGATAGACGGGTAAGGATGTAGGTGGGAAGAGTGTTTGAAAGAATAGATGCGAGCTAGTGTGCTAGGAGGTGTCCACCGACCCTACATTCAAACTCCTGGAGATTGCAGCCATTGGGAAAGCAAGTATGTGGAAGGGAACTCCATAGGTGGTAAGCACAAGAAAAGAAGCTGTTGGAGCAGAAACTGCGGCTACATCTTATTGGCTTAACTGCAAAAGAGAGGGACCCAGTCGCCAACCTAGTATCTTACGCAAATTCGCACCCAGGGGGCACCAGCGATCCAAATTCATCAGAGCAGAAGCCATGAAAGTATCTACAGAAGAGGCACTGGGAAGTCACGTTACGCCAATGAGAGAGCGACCGCAGGTGGTCCGCCAAGTCAGCATCGACCACACACAGATTCACCGTTGCATCCTGTCAAGAACCCCAAAGAGAACAGCAGGGGCACCTGACCAGATGTGGCAGTAGTACCCAATACATATATATAGTTTAAAAATTGGTATATTTATAAAGAAGAGATGCCAATATTGGTGACAGAGTATTTATAGATATAGACAAGATGGACATAGGAATAAACAGTGCATGGTGTCTAATAGTTTCCCACTTAAATGAAATCTTCAAACCAAGTTTATGAAAATTGCATTGAAGCATGCAACTGACTGTCACCATGCAGTGTTTACTCTGATGTCTACTCAAACTCTTTTTACATATATATATAGCCATCCACAGACAGTCCTGTTTTGCTGTATCACAGCTCATCAATCCAGTTAGACATTTGATTGCTTCTAGCCAGGGTTTGAAACCCAACCAATTTGATATCAGTCAAAGATTCTACCACTAAGTTATCAATGTATGGTGGAGGAAGGCATACTTTAGCATGTTATATACACAATGTAAGCACACGCCATTACTGAATGAACGATGTGTAAATAGCAGTGAGTAGCTAGTGTTTTTTTTTAGTCTGCCATTTCCCTCAGAGTGCTCAATTGACTGGCAAGAAGAAAGTAACAGAACAGGTAGATTAAAATCCACTGTTCATGCATTTACTTTTATAAAAATTACTCAATACAAAGTAGAGCTTAATATTCAGATTTTGTTATTACATTGTTTTATAAAAGCATTATATCACGGCACAAAAGATTTCTTGTTTCAGAAGAATACAGTTCTTCAGGTGATATTTTGAAATAAATAAATAGCGAAGATGATTTATTTAGAAAATATAAGATAAATTTACGGTTATTTAGAAAATTAGTGGGCGATAGTTGAGGAATATGCTTGTAGGTGTTAATATTGTTCAGTGAAAAATGAGAATTAGTTTGAACTATGAAGTTGAAGATTTGGGTTCTGAAAGGCAACATAGCAGCCTGATGTTAAAGAGTTATATAGAGATGATGGACTTAAGATAGTACAAAATTTCACACATTTTAAAACTGATAAAATTAGAAAACTAATCCGTAGAGAATTCAAAAGTCTAAACCTAAAAGTAATAATCAACATTAATTTAAAATTATTAAACTTCCTTGATGTATTACTCGATTTGGTAAATGATACTTATCAACCATATATAAAACCTAATGAATATCTATTATACATCCACGCAAAGGCTAATCAACCCCCAAATATCAAACATGTACCCTCCTTCATAATATATAGAATAATAAATAGTCTTCTAGTGAAGAAGTATTTTATAAACATGGAGATTTTTATAATAATGCACTAAAGAAAATTGGCTAAAGAACCATGATCTAAATCTAATCTAAACTTATTTATAAATGGAACTTTGTCTCTCTGTGTGTGTGTGTGTGTGTGTGTGTGTGTGTGTCTGTGTGTGTGTGTGTGTGTGTGTGTGTGTGTGTGTCTGTGTGTGTGTGTGTGTCTGTGTGTGTGTGTGTCTCTGTGTGTGTGTGTGTGTCTGTGTGTGTGTGTGTGCGTATCCGTTACTTATAGACTCCAAAACGGCTGAACCGATTTTCTTGAAAATTTATACAGTTGTACTATAAGCACTGTGAGTGTTCTTAGCTAGGTTTTGTGTCGAGGTACACCCGATAAATATTGAAAATCAATAATCGAAAAAATCAGATTATAGAAGGAGTGGTCCGATTTTAATCAAATTTGATACACTCATAGACAAAGACATAAGAAACAATATTCAGAAGTTTCAAGGTTGCAGTTCTTACAATAGTGCAGAAAATCGATAATATATATATATATATAAAAGGCAAGATGTTTGTGTGTGTGTCTGTTTATTTGTCTGTATGCCCTTTATACAAATCCACAATTTTTATCCGATTCTCACCAAACTTCACACAAATATTCTTTAGGCTGAGTCTGAGCTCCAGGACCATGAATTAGTTTTAAAGCTTTCATTACACCCAAGCAATGCCGGGCTATACTGCTAGTATGAAATATATAAAAAAATATGACTATAACAGGAAAAATAGAAACAGAAAATATCACTTGGTATACACGCCCTTTTAACCAAATGGTTAGCACTAAGTTAGGCCTAAAGTTCCTCAAATTCATTGAGAAACATTTCCCTAATAATAACATTCTAAGTAAAATTTTTAATAAAAATACCCATAAATTAAACTATAGTTGTACATATAATCAAAAAAATGTTATTAAACATCATAATAATAAAATCTTAAATCAGCACATAAACCAAAGCAACAAAAATTATCCAAATAATGAAAATAACAAAATAGGTATCTAACAAATTCTATTGTGTACTAACGTACCATAACATCAAATAAAACTCAACTATTAAAAAAGTTTACATTGGATCAACTGAAAACACTTTTAAGCAGCATTGGTATTTGCATTTAACTTCCTTCAAAAATAATGTGTACCAAAACCAAACATCCCTTTCTGTGTATTTTTGGAAGTTAAAAGATACAAATAAAACCCCGAAAGTAAAATGGAAAATTCTGAAAAAATCTTTAAGTCACTCTATGACATCTGCTCATCTGTGTCTGAAGGAAAAGTGGCAGATTTTAAGGTTTCCTAAAAATAAAGTACTCCTGAATTGTAGAGATGAATTGACGGTTTTATGTAAACCTAGAAAGGCTATCACATTGAATACACCAGTTCTAGTTTGATCACCGAAGTTAAGCAACATTGAGCCAGGTCAGTATTTAGATGGGTGACCGCTTGGGAATACCAGGTACTGTAAGCGTTTAGTGACATATGTGCATCGTGGTGCAGTGGATATCGTCTCTGAAAGAGAAATCGGTGAGCCGAGTTCAAATTCCAGTTGAATACCCTGCATTTACTTAAGTACTGGTACCCTTGGGAAAGGTAGTAATCCGTCCCTTCCTCTAGTTATAGGCTAAATAACAAGGGTAGGACTTGGGGACCCTGCCCTTAAAAACAAATCCCAATGAATCTTGATACTCAAAAAGAAAAAAGTATTACTAGACACAAAACTTATATAAAAACAACAATAAATTGTTGAAAGGAAAAGGTATTACCAGCAATAAATAAATAAAAATTTAGTTGGCAATAAATGACCCACCGAGGTTGATTTGCCATAAAAACAAAACAACCAACCAATAAACATTGAAAATATTTTTCTCTAAAATTTAATTACAATTCTTCATTTATAACTTATGCCCCAATATAACTTTAAAATAATTTTTTCTTAAATAAATGACCCGCACTATACTAATTTGGTTTTCATAACTACAATATACCTTAGTATAGCATAATTACTTAATTCTAATTCTAACCTAAACATTCCAGCAGTCCCTTTAACTCATGAGGTCATATATAATCAAATTTTTAAAAAATTTGAAATCCAACCTCCTATTAAAAATTATTGTCTGCCCATTTAAATAATGTATGTTCCCACTATGTATCTTACCCAGACAAAATTAAAAAGTGTCTTGGCTTTTTCGACTCCAATCTTCAACATTTTTAATTGAACAATACTGACACACATACAAGCATATTCTCCAACTGCCACTCCTTAATTTTCTAAATAACCATAAATTCATTTTCTAATCAAATCATTTTCACCATTTACTTACTGTAAAATATCACATGAAGAAGAACTGAAACATGGAAACCATTGTAATAACAAAATTACTATATATATATATATAATTTATAAAAAATTTTAGATTATTACAATGGGTAATACATATTTCACCGCGTCATGATCTTATTATTGTGGCTCATCAGACCCAAAATATATATAGAGAGAAAGAGCGAGTGAGAGAAATAAAATGATATATTACATGCAAGTCATTTACCTATATAATTCACTGTGTATAATATATTTTTGTATGTGTAACATAATTCACATGATGCACAGATACTTCACTTTGATCCTAGGTAGACATAGCAGGAGATCATACTGTGAATCCCTTTTCACTGATTCTTTGTCAGAGTAGCAACCACACGTAACAGCCCAAAAGTCAAAGTCATTAAGAGATCTTTCTATGTTTAGTCTATTTCCTGCCAATAAGAAATGTCTTTGTAAGAAAAAAATTTTTAAACAATTTCTGAATTTGGATTTATACTTTAGTAGCTTTTTTCTTTTCCTTTGTTGCAGCCTACTGCTCCCACTTGTTATGATTTTTAACAAAAAGGCAACCTTGACCTCACACACAAAAATCAGCTGCCAGATGTTGCTGACAACTGAACCTTTATTATCAGTGTCACTTTTATCAAAATGAGCCGTTATTGGCCCAGGAAATATGATCAAAGTATAGTTCTCAGATACTCACTTTCTGCTCTCTGGCAACCTCCAGCAAGGTGTATGCTTTGTTTGTGATCCTGCTACCTGTGGTTGATTCCTGGATAAAATTGCGCTTTAGGTAGCAGCTTGTCTTGCTTTAGGATTGACTCTGCTTCAGAGGTGGAATTTGCTTGAGATCCTGTCACACAGTCAATCTGGCAAAGGAGATGACGACTGTTCAAGTCCAATTTCCATGGATTTTGCACATGCTAGCTCACAGCAATCTCATTTAACTGCAGTCAAATCTGGCAAAGGAAACAAAACACGTTCCAGTCCATGGCTGCAGCACACATGCGCTAACTTGCCCCTCTACCTGGGTGTGTACATGTGCTAGGCCACAACTGAACATGTCCTCCTCAGACTACGTTCAATAGTAGTCTGAGGAGGACCTCAACTTTCCAGCTTGCGCCATTCCTGCCAAATTCTGGTGACCTTCCCACTTGCATTGTTCCTACTGACTAATAACAACCTTCTAGCCTGAGCCATACACGCAATGATTGTGCCATCTGACAATGTTCCAGTCTGCGCCAATCCTGCCAAGTGCTGATGACATTCCAGTTTGCACTGATTCTGCCAGATGCTGACAACATTCCAGCCTGTGCCATTCCTGCCAGATGCTAACGACATTCCTGCCAATGTTGTTCCAGCCTGTGCCACTCATGCTACATGCTGATGACATTACTGATGACATTCCAGCCTGAGCTGTTCATGCCAGACACTGATGATGTTCTTGCCGACCGACAACAAGGTTCCAGCCTGTGTTGATCCTGCCAGATGCTAACAACTTTCCAGCCTTTGCCTTTCATACTAGACTCTGGTGACATTTCCGCTGACCAACGACAACATTCCAGACTGAGCTGATCTTGCCAACTGCTGCCAATGTTCCAGCCTTTTCTGATTTTCTACTGTTTGATTGTCGATTTTATCACAATAAAATTGACATTGAAACTGAATATCTTTGCCTCCGTCTCCTCACGGTCTTTACTGTTTTCACACGTACAAAAGTTTGCAGGGTCGAGACCCTTACCTTACCTCAGCCACCACAACCCCTTACACTTTACTTTCTGAATAAGTTGAATATTTTTACAAGGTCACATTTTCCCACCACCCACACATCTTTCATGTTCAAACTTGTATTAATCAATGAACAAATAGATGCTAAATTTTAAAATGACCAAATATTATCTGAAGATAGCCAGAGAACATATATTGAGATCAAAATAGCAAAACCGTTTTTCAAAATATCACTTTCCTTGTTATTCTTTATTTGATTTATTTTGCTCAAACTCTGGTTTCATTTTCTCTTGTGTTGATTTTTTTCTTTCAATTGAAAATGTACAATAATTATTTTCATCTTTATATTATTATCATTATTTTATTACAAGCTTCATTCCATTTTTATTACTGTTGCTTTTAATTGCAGTATTCAGGGTTGGAATACTCTTCAATCATTAGAAGAAACATGGCTTCAGTCTCTTTTCCACTGATGTAGCACAGCTTCCTTATTCTATAAATACTTTCATTGTAGTTGTTTGAATGAGCTTTCCTCTTTGATATCTAGATTTTATGATTTTAATCCCATTACTAGATTATCAGCAATGTATCATCATTTTACAATTGAATTGGCTAAACCGTAAGTTCTATGTTAACAGTTTCTTCCCACTTTGGGAACTTTCTTCTGACTTCTTGCTTCTCAGTGAACGTTGATCTTCAAAAGTTGATATGCAATGTCAATCATTATCTTCTGTTTTCTTAATTCCTATTCTTTTATTGTTCTCCCACCTCAATTTTTTAACCCCTTGCATCTTACTGACATTGATTTAAAAAAAGAAACTATAAAAATCAGCAATAGAGAAATTACAAGTTCAAGTCTCACTGAAAATATCCTACACCTTGGGTGTCCATCTTTCATGGACAATGGCTTTAACTACTTTAGCCATAAATACTCTGAGAATTAAGCAGAACACAATTCTGCTATCATTCTGCTAAAATATTCCTTGATGTCAGTCTTCTCAATTTTTTCTAATCGTCTGAAACAGTCTGCTAGATTGTCTCTGTTTTGGGGCAGGTGAATAGAAATGAGAAAAAAGTTTGGTGACCGGGGTTCTCTCTCCATTAAGAAAGGTAAGGATCAGAGATACGTTGTGGTGATACCGACCGAGCAAAAGTGAGGGACCGGATGTTTGCTCTATAACAACCAGAAAGCAAATGAACAAAAATTGTCTCTCTGCAGGTGTATTCACGCAGATGTTCTGATTGAAAAATAAAAATTAATCAAATATCAAATTTCCATTTCGCGAGCCTACGCAAATTTTATTTACCAGCCAATGGGAAGCCCAGAATCAAATACAAGTATGAAATTCGAAACGAGCTGTTTTGATCCAAAAAGCAGATATAAAAAGCGGAGACACAAAGCATCATCAGACAGATGGGCAGAGACCAAGGAGAAGAATGAAATTAATATCCCCTTGACTTAAGTCGAGCGGCTACTACATTTGCCTCCCTTCACCTCACATCACTTCTTCACTGTCTCAAAAGTACTTACTGACCTCAGGAGCAACTACTTCAAAGACATTCCTCACATACCTCCGCTCTCCACATTCCTAAGCCTTTTATCTCTTTCAGCTCATTATTTGCCATGAATATTCTAACCTCCGTTGGACCTTTATATTCAAGTATTGCTTTAATTGTAAAACATTAATTGATATATGTATATATATAAATGTTATTTTATACTTAAATTGCTTTTCTTGATTTTATAATCATTTATGACATAGTGGGCTATCTACCACAAGGCCAAATTCCATTAACCTGCAACAGTATACTACTACCCTTCACTAGAACAGAATCCTACTACAACTAGAAAAAAGAATAAATAAGATATACCCGCTATAACATCTTGATGTCTGTGGTATGGATTATTGCCCTATATATGTAAGCCCAGCTCAGACACACTATGTCAAATAAAGCTTCAGATAAATTATACCTGTGTTTTTTTTAGCTTTTTTTTTAATCATTTTATCCCAAGCAAGGTATTTTACTGCCACTGTTGTGCACAGGGTAACATATGGGAAAGTGATGAGAAAGAGGGGTTAGTTATAGAAAATGTCAGGAGGAGGGTAATAGATGGATGAGAATACTGAGGATGGGGGTGGAGTAGATGGAGAAAAGAGCTTGAGAGAATGGATGCAAGTTAGTGTGATAGGAGATGTCTATAGATTTTACATTTAAATTCCTGGAGATTGTAGCTGTCGGGGAAGCAAGTATATGGAAGGGAATTCCACAGGCAGATCTTTTCACTTGAATGTTTTTGACAAAACCCAAGGAAATCATGAAATTATAAAAACATTTATTTCAAAGAAGACCTATTGTCATATTTTGCATCTGTTTAGAATTTAGAATTTTTGGCATTTGGATTTAGAACCATTTATAAAACGGAAAACTTCAACTAGATGAACAGATAAAAAGCAAAGAATACATTCACTGGGACGTAGAGATAAGTAGTATAACAAAGAAAAGTTTTGTCCAACTCCACCATGAAATAATATCAGAAGTAATGCAATATTAAGATGGCAGCAATAGATGTCCTTGAGTTTTTGTTGACAATCAGTATAAACAGATGATCTTACATACTGTCTTTCAATTCTTTCATTTCTTGAAATATTATTTCTTTTCTTCTTTATGTTACTTCTCACATTCTCAAGAAAAAGAATTTTGAAATGTGTTCGCACAAACACACACACACATGTACATACATATCTACATACACACATACACACTTACAATTTGGCTCTAAACTTCCTTTTATTTTCTCTTTTCAGTAGATAATTATCGAATTTAAGAGAAACAAAAAGCTTCCAGGCAATATTTCTACATTTCCCATGATGCATAGCAACAGCCACTGTCACAACCATTATTAACTAACATGGAAACTGCTGCTACTGTTATTTTTCATTTTTTTACTGATTCCTTGAATGATAAATTAATCTTGAAATATTCTTTGGATACAAGAAGAAATGGCAATTTTTTCATCTTGCATTATACTGTAAATCAAGTATTTTGGATGGCATATTTAGAAAACAATTGTAATGCAGAAAACAGTTTGCTAACAGAAAATCCTCTATTAAGAAATATTCTGGAGGAAGTCTTCATGAAGTACAATCGAGATGTTTAATAATGTAACTCAATTAATAAAAAAAACACATTCCTAACAGTTGCATTATCCCTTTCAAGGGGTTCTTACTAGGCTTTTCAATGTTATATTTTGCTGTGGGGTTGGAGTAAAAGAAAACTTGTCTGAGGTAACCATTTTTTTTATTTTGGTTCACATGACCTCAAAAAATATTTTAAGTACTGTTAAATGTTTCTATAAAAACACATTTTCAATATGAAACTAAATATAAAAAAGGGTCAAAGACAATTTTTAGAAAAAAAGATTGTTATTGGATTTGTTTTCAGATGAAATAGAATGAAAAAGAGAAGCAAAACTAATGACATAAAAAGAGCAAATGATAAAATAGAATAAAAAAGAGAGACAAAACTAATGACATAAAAAGAGCAAATGATAAAAAAATGAAAGAGACAAAACTAATAGCATAAAAAGAGCAAATGACAGAACAGAATAAAAGTGAGAGACAAAACTAATGCCATAAAAAGAAGAAAAAATAAAATATAATGAAAGAGAGACAAAACTAATATCATAAAAAAAGCAAATGATAGAATAGAAAGAAAGACAGACAAAACTAATGCCATAAAAAGAGCCAATGATAAAATACAATGAAAGAGAGAGGAGAGAGACCAAAATAATGACATATAAAGAGCAAATGGTAGAATAGAATGAAAAATAGACAAAACTAATGACATAAAAAAGCAAATTGTAGAATAGAATGAAAGAGAGAGACAAAACTAATGACATAAAAAGAGCAAATGGTGGAATAGTATGAAAGAGAGAGACAAAACTAAGGACAAAAAAAGAAAATGATAGAATAGAATGAAAGAGAGACAAAACTAATGCCATAAAAAAGAGTCAATGATAAAATAGAATAAAAGAGAGAGACTAAACTAATGGCATAAAAAGAGCAAATGAAAGAATAGAATGAGAGAGACAAAACTAATGACATACAAAGAGCAAATAATAAAATAGAATGAAAGTGAGACAGAACTAATGACATAAAAAGAGCAAATAATAAAATAGAATGAAAGTGAGACAAAACTAATGACATAAAACTGAAAAGGATTTAATATAATGAATAAGATACAAAACTAATTACATAAGAGGAGCAAATGATAAAATAGAATGAAAAAGAGAGACAAAACTAATGGCATAAAAAGAGCAAATGGTAGAATAGAATGAAAAAGAGAGACAAAACTAATGACATAAAAAGAGTGAATGATAGAATAGAATGAAAAAGAGAGACAATTAATGGTATAAAAAGAGCAAATGGTAGAATAGAATGAAAAAGAGAGACAAAACTAATGACATAAAAAGTGCAATAATAGAATAAAAGAGAATGAATGAGAGAGACAAAATTAATGGCATAAAAGACAAAATTAATGGCATAAAAGTGCAAATGGTAGAATAGAATGAAAAAAGAGACAAAACTAATGATATAAAAAGAACAAATGATAGAATAGAATGCAAATGATAAAATAGAATGAAAAAGAGAGACAAAACTAATGACATAAAAGAGCAAATGGTAGAATAGAATGAATGTGAGAGACAAAACTAATGACAAAAATAGCAAACAATAGAATAGAATGACAGAGAGAGTCAAAACTAAGGACATAAAAAGAGCAAATGATAGAATAAAATGAAAATGAAAGAAAAGCTTAATGACATAAAGAGTAAATGATAAAATTAAATTTATATTTTATGTCACACCATGTCTCCAAATTCTTTTCGGCCATTAACTCACTAAAATCAGCAAAATTTTAATCCAATATTTATCCTTTTCCTGACTGTGAAACACACCCTAGCATATAACACACACCCATGAAAGCCATACTACGGATTGACCCAAGCTTCGTGGATGAATTTCTGTAACTTGCTCTTTTTAAGGACTCCTAGATGATTGTACTAACTCAAAGTCACAAGTCATCGTGACTGAGGGTTGGAGCATCCTGGCCTTGTTTAGACTGTTGTTTACACTAGATAATGCACTCCCACTCACAAACTGTAACTAAGGTCTGCCCAGCATAGTTGCAGTATAAACCACAGATGGGCTCTGTGAGTGTTGAATAAACACAGGTGTGCCTGAGCAAGCATCTGCAATGGGGATTAGCTAGCAGCTCTGGTTGATGAGTATCCTCGAATACAAGTAGTCAGCTATTATTATTATATATGTATAAGATGCATTTGACATTTTGGGAAAATATAATATTTAACTGATGATTTATTTATCATTTCTTTAATATTTTAAGATTATTTTGATTTGTGCTAAAATTTCAAATAATTGCAATCATCTATATTTTGAAGGTCATCATGGAAACTGTGCATCAAAACAGGGCATTTCAGTTTTGGTCTTATACTCATAGCCCATAAGAATTAGGATATATTGAGTGATTTGGGAAAAATTTCGGTTTTAAAAGTTTACCTCATACGATGGGAAATATAGCAAAGTTTAATCAGCAAAAAATCAAAAATAAACTTTCAATTGTTTAAACAAACATTTATTCTAGTCAACTTCAAAGGTGGAATATTGACAAATACAAATGACCATTTTTTTTCAGCCATCATCAGTATCTTTATCTTTATTATTTTGATCACTATAATTATTTGACAATTAGTCATAAGGAATCAAAACCCAAATTAGTGACAATCTATCATCACCAAACAGATCACAAATTTTTTGCGTATCATGATGAACAGGTGTTCTCTTAAGGAGATTGCTTGACGAATGCTTTTTTTAGTTAGATCAATACCTCAAGTGGAACAATCCATTGCTGAAGATTCTGTAAAAATCGTCAGTTCCTTGTACCACTCTAGCAAATACCTGACTCTTCCTGCTATATTCTATCTTTACAAGAGCCAAATCAAACTGAAAATAAAGTACTGCTGCCATATCTGGGCTGAAGCTGTACAATCTTCACTTTCTAGTCTTGATAGAGTTCAAAATGTTTTCCACTCTAGAACTAATTTCCCACAGATTAAACATCACAAGTCTTCTCACTAGTCAATCACTATTTTTCATTGAAAAAGCCTGATGATCTACATTCCTTAGTTCTACCAGCTCAGAGTTTCACAGCTAAGACCTGCCACACCTCATACACTGGGATGAATCATTGCCATTTCCCCTTTGTATTCTTTTAATAAGAAAAAAGTTCAATACAGACAGGTTCTTCCCAAGAACCTCTAATTTGTGGAAAAAACTCCCAAGAGGATGCTTTTCTAATCATTACATTCTTAACATCTTCATGTATATGGTTAAAAGTTATTTTTCTCTCTTAATCTTGCTGCTGAAACCATTTTATCTTTCTTTACCATATAATCCAGTACTAACTGTCCCCTTTTTCTTGGAGAAGAGATGGATACTGTCAAGTAGCCACCCTTGTTCTAGATATGAAGGATTCAATTTATCATTTTGATAACCTTTCATATAATAAATGAAAAAACCAAAGTAAAAAATATTCTTGTAAACCAACCAAACACAAAATGACAGCTAAAGTGTTGTACTGATATTTAATGTTTTATATCGGGTGAATGAAGGGAGTTGTTATTAGGTTTAGGGTCATTATTTGAAGTTGAGAAGTTATGTGTTGACAAATAAAATCTAAGTATTGAATTGGTTGAGAAAATAGGGTGTGAAATGACATAGAAATTTTTATTCTATTGAGAACTTTTTTGTTTAGAGAAAATTTCAAGGACAGTTCCTGAAAGAAAGTGAAAATTCTTAAGAAAATCTCTGTAAAAAAGAATGAAGAGAATGTTGCTCTTACTCTGTTGAGGAGTTAAAGAATGAAGACTAAGTCATGTGCATCTATTAAGGGTACACTAATTTTAGCATGTTATCTTGACTTTGGTATGAAGTGAAAGAGAGATGCATATCTAAGAAAAGCTTTGAAATCTGTTGCAAGAGTATTGAATTAAAAATAAACAAAACTCACGGTTGGCAATAGAAAATGGAAAATAAATCAGGAATTGACTTGAAGTGGTGGTATAAATAATTACAGATATTATGAAACTATTCTGAGTGACTGGCTAATTCCTGTCTACCAATAGATTTTGTTCATTTTCAAAAAATATTTGCTACAGATTTTACAGTGTTGTGACCTTTTTCCTCTTTTCATAGAAATAAAAGTCACTTCTCATTTTTTCTCATTGCCTTCTAGAAGTTTTAATGATTAGACTTTCTGAAACAGGAATTCTGACTTGTATGAGTCATGGTTCAAGACTAACTCTATTTAGTAGGCAACAATGTGCGGACCTCAATAGTGATTTCATTCTCACGATGAGAAGTTACAGCAGTTCTGCAAAGCTAAATTTGCTGATATCTTGTAGTCAAATGCCTGACCATTCTAAAGCTTAAACCTGAACCCATTTAAGGCATTTTTGAACAAACCACTAACAAGATCACTCAATCCAACATCAACATTCTCAAGGATCCTATCAAAAAGTAGGTAACAAAGATGATAGAAATGTTTCTGATTAAGAGTTGCACAGGTTTTTGAGGTTGCGTTGAAAATATTGGAGGCCACATTGAATAAATTATCATTGCTCAACAACAAATTTATTGTCAAATTCTTTTAACTGATTTAGGACAATTTTGATGTGCTGAATCCTAAAATAACATTGGTTTTGCTCAATTAGGTTAAATTTCTGAACTAAGCCACATGTTGTTTTTGGACAATTTTGTTTACATGTACTGGTATTTTTGCTTCATATGATACAAACTTCTTATTTATTTCTTGAAATAAACTCTGAAGTATTTGCATGTGCTAAATTATGACTAATTGGTCTTTTTATTTATTTTGGTATTAAACTTGATGATCAGGATAAAGCTTGAGTGCTACACATATTATGCAAAGCATGCACCAAATTTGGGATTCCTGTGGTATGAAGGGAGCTGGCAAATCATGGCACTGATGTGACAGAAAGAACTGGAGCAGCCTTAAGTATCATGATCTTGAATCAGCACATCGTCCTGTAGCACATTGTGATGAAATTCCAGAACCTGTCTTTGGAGATCTTCCTGATATTAGTGACAAAGATTCCTCTAGTGTTCAAAAAATGACGAAGAAGAGGTGGTTCTTAATGATGATTCACCACATCAGTCAGTTAAGTGCCATACGTGACACATGCTTTGGGCAATCATGTCTCGAAAGAGACATGACTGACTGGGCAGAAAATTATTCTTCAGTAGATTACCATTGCTTTCTGCGATAGACTGGTTGCCAACCAAGGCTATAGAACCAAATCTTTCCTATCATTTAACCCATAACTGGAGGGAAAAGATGGATTAATACCTTTCCGAAGGGTATTTGTGCATAAGTGAATGCAAGGAATTCGACTGGAATTCAAACTCGGCTCCCTGATGTGTTGTTCCGAGCCGATATCCACTGCACCACAATACACATATTTTTCCTTAAAAGAGCTAAATGATCTCATTCACAATCTCAGCTTATCAAAATCCTCTGCCAAACTGCTGGTATCCAGACTGAAGGAAAAAAATCCCCTCTCTTTAAATTTTAGGATAGAATAATAAACATCCAAAAATTTAATACATGCAGATGGTTTATCAACATTGATACCAAAAAATATTGAACAATTTGAGGAAACTATGACTGCAGCATTAAAAAGCAAACTAGAAAACAATATATTGTGCAATGTAGTATGTGAACTACCAGTTACTGAGGAAAAAATAAAAGTAAAATCACAACAAAGCATATTTATTTAAAAAAATAACTAAAAGTAAGAAAAATTAACAATTTTTAGAGCAAAATCCAAACTTGAATGCTTACTCGCTATGTGATTGACAGCTAATGTTTGCACAAACAGAAGTTATACATATCATATTACTAAAGTGGATATTAAATTAATTTTTTAGTAGACATCCAAGAATTTCAAGGATTAAATCTCTTATGAGAAGTTATATATACTAGACCAAAATAGATCAAGACTTTAAAAAATTACTAAAAGCCTGCAGAGATTGTGCTGTCGTAGCAAAATCACCTACCACAAAGTTACATCCTTGTTCAAAGACAGTTACTCCGTGGCCAAGACGGCAAATAGATTTTGCAGGTTCAATAAACAGATTGTTTTATTTGTTGGTAGTGAATAGCTTTACTAAGTGGTCAGAAATTTGCAAGTGCAAAAAAAACCAACTTCCATGGTTACAGTGATAGTTTATATGAACTGCTTGTATGATATGGCATTCCAGATGCCATGGTCTCAAATAACGATACACAGTTCACTGCTTACGAATTTAAAGAATTTTGTAAAATGTTCTTGATTGAACATATTACTATCCCTTTGTATCAGCTAAGGTCAAATGGATAAGCTGAATAGTTTGTGAGTACTTTTAAAACAGCTTTGAAAAAAGCAAATAATGAAAAAAAAAGAAAAGAGTATACTGGATAACGCTGAATCTGAATACACCGGCAGCCATGTCACCCTTAAAAATTAAATCGGTGTTTGACAAATTGTTAACAGATCAAAAAAGAATAAGAATAGATAACAAAAAGATACAAAATTTTTCAAAATGAGCAAAAAAATGTTTTTCAGGATTTATACAAATGGAAAAGAAATGTGTGAAAATGGTGTAACAAGGTTTTGAATTGGAAAAATGATTTATATAGTGAAAGGAAAGAATGAGAAAACAAAAAACATTGAAATAAATTAAAGAAATAGTAGGCCATTTGTTAAAACTCATTTCGACAAAAGACTGAAATTATTCCAAACAATTTTTAAAGATGTTAATGGTGACAAAAATCCCAAGGCAAAATAGCAAAACTACTATCACAATATCACACACACACACACACAGACTGTTGATTTATGATAATGCTGACTGCCAAGATTGTTTTTTTTCATTGGTTTACTGATAAAAAGATATTTTGGCAAGCAGATTTTTTTCATAAGTTAAGCTCTGACGAGTGAAGACATCATAACACAAAACACTGAAATCGATATGGTTAACAAAGTATATATATATATATATATATATATATTTTAATGAAACTTGGTTATAAGCAACTGACAATTTGAAATGAATAGTTTGGACATTATTTTTTATCGATACTCGTATTTAAGTAGATATTCGGTTTTTTAATTAAACAGTATTATATATTTATATCTATCATTTCAAATTGTCAGTTGTTTATAACCAAGTTTCATTAAAATTCGTTGATTTCCGTAACATGTTTACATTTGTTGACATTTTTTTTTTTTTTAATCATTTCACCCCGAGCAAGGCAGAAACGCCACTGATGTGCAGGGGGTTACATAAATGTAGAAAGATTAATTAGAAAAGAGTGAGGAGTACAAGCTAGTTAGAAAGGAACAATAGAAAGCTGAGAAAGCAGGTGCAATGACAGATACATGGGCGGAGAGAAAGTGAAGATTATACAGGGGAGGGGAGAGAGCTAGAGTCCAGTGGTTAGTAGGTGAGTATTAACTTTGCTTTTAAATTTCTGGAGGTCGTAGCCGTCAGGAAAGCAAGAATACGGGAGTGAGTTCCACAGGCGGGAAGTGCGAGAGAGGAAGCTGCAGGAGTAGAATTGTCGTCTGCATTTGGCTAACCTGACTGTGAATGGGTGGGACCCAGTTGCCAGTCTGGTTGCACGGGTAAACACCTGTTGAGGAGGCATCAGTGACTTAAGCTCATCCGAGCAGAAGCCATGAAAGTATTTACAGAAGAGACAGAGGGAGGCCACATTTCGACGATGGGAAAGTGGCTGCAGTCGAGTCGCCAGATCAGTACCTATCACATTACAGACTCTCCTTTGGAGCTTGTCAAGAACACTGAGGAGAACGGCAGGGGCACCTGACCATAAATGGCAGCAGTACTCCTGCACGGACGGATGGTTGACTTGTATATATGCAGGATGGATTCAGGTGGAAAAAACATCCTGGATCAACATAGTGACCCAATCTTCTTAGCAGTAGATTTTGCTATGGATTCAATATAGTGCTTCCATATACACTTCAGAGCAGATATGTTTGTTTACGATGGATTGAAAATTGTGTTATATAGGCTTGATAAAAACCTCGTTTAGACTGGAGGCTATTCGTGGTTGAGAGGTCTGAGACGTTACCAGATCAAATGGTAGCTTCCCCTATATAATAGGGGTCGCAGGTTCGAATCCTGCCGAATGGCACACATTTTCATAATAAAAATTTATCATAAATAACCAGGCCAGTAGAAATAAATATATATAATACTGTTTCATTAAAAACAGAATATCTACTTAAATACAAGTATCGATAAAAAATAATGTTCAAACAATTCATATATATATATATATATATATCCAGGTGAAGAGGACCCAAGGTTTTATTATTTTGAGTACCCCGGCATTTATTTTATTATAAACAATGCTCAATATAATAAATATTATAGAACTTAATATAATCATATAATTATGAATTAATTGTAAATTGCGACATGGGAATTTCTATGCTTTGAGATAGATTCTCTTCATCAGGCAATGTTGGATGTTGGTTGTGAAAATGATTTACATTTAAATACAAAATCATCAATTTGCTATTTATGTATGTGGAAAGATAGAAAATTTATGAGTGTATTCCTTTTAACCAATCAGAGCCAGAATTTGCTTTGGAATTTGGCCAGTAGTTTCTAGGAACACGCACTTACTTTTTTTCCTTCCTTTTTTCTTTCCCTCCCTTTCCTCTTTCCTTCCTTTTTTTCCCCTTTAACAGTCAAAGTGTCAACCTGCTTAAAACTTAATTTTATTTTCCTTTGTTAATTTTTCTTTTTCATTTTATTTTTGGTGCTTCTCACTTTATCTTATTACCTTTGATGTGCCTATTTTAGTAGCAAAAATGTCTTTTCTGCTTTCCTCCTATTTTGACCTCCTAGAGAATCTATCTCAAAACATAGAAATTTCCATGTCACAATGTACAATTAATAAATAATTATATATATAGTGTATCTAGACAGCAAATAATTTTGTAAACATATACTGTTAAATATAAGAGACAATGAACAGATCATGAGCTGTTCTAAAAGTCATATTTTGGCTTTAATTTCAGTTGAAAATAAAGACAAAAATTCTCCAACATTTGGATAATTTCTATTAATTTGGTTCTAAGCTTTCGGCTCACATGAGCCATCTTCAGGGAGGTTATTAAGATGGTAACACAATAGCATTCACTATCACCGATGATTTTATTTTGTGTTGACATAAAACTCCGCTAGGCAACGGCAATAGTTACCAAAAATAACAAACGCAGTTTGCAAATTAGCAATGTGGTTCTATGATGTCACACCGGGTGATAGTGCGAAATGACAACAGAACCATGTATTCAAATGCAATGTAACGTGTTATGACCAGATTTAAAGGTGATTTTATTAAATGTGGGTTGTTTGTATTTAATGTACATGGCCTCCAATATCTAAAGGTTCCTTTTACTGTGTGTATGAGTAAGGATCACCGTATTGTTGACCAAAATCTGTCTGATATTAATACAATAATCCTTACTCATACATGGGTTGTCTTAGTAAAAGATCACTTTTTTCTTCTTCATTTTTGGCCATTTTTGGCAATTTCTTCTTTCAAATGCATCAATAATGCTATATAAGATTTGCTATTGATGGTTCTTCCTTTTTCAAGGTAATCAATGAACAAAATACCGTGTACATTAAAAAATATACAGGCCAAAACCTTGCTTGCTGATGTTTGCATCTTTGGTTACTTTGGACGGCTTTCACCTGCTGCTGTCCACTCAGCTGACTGTCAATTTAACTCCAGAGTGAAGTGGTGGATCCATGTTTCATTTATTGTCACATATTTACACAAAAACTTCTTGTTGCATTGAATGCAGTTGTAAACAATGATCTGGATTGCCAACACATTGTTTTTGATCAACTGTGAGCAAGCGCAGTACCCACTTTGAACACAGCTTTCTCATTAACAAATGGTAAATGGTAAATACACTGCCTTCTGATATGTTTAACTCCTCTGCTATTTCATGCAACTTCAATTTACAATCAGCCAAAACAAGTTTGTGGATTTTTTTTGTTTTTTGTTCCTGAGACAACTGCCAATTTTGCCAATTTTTCAGCATCATTAGTTTGACTGCATTTAAAGTCAGTATTCCATCTATTAACCATTGTTTCCAATGGAGCAGAGTCTTAATAACACTTATTAAGAACAGAATTTTTTTCAATCAGAAAGCAATGCTTTATCAACACACAAAATTCAGATTTTTCCATTGTTTTGAAAATTTGCAACAGTAGCTTCACTTAAATAACTGTAATAAACTAATAATCCGATTGGGCTCAAATTTTGTCATGTGTCATTTGAAGGTTAGTACTTCATAAAAATCATATGGATTTTTTTATTAGTGGTGCCATCTATATGTTAGGCTTGGGACTTATTGAGTGATGTGTTATATGCAAGATGGATTCAGACAAGAAAAACTTCCTGGCCCTAAACAGTGAACCAACCTTCCTAGCAGCAGATTTAGCTATGTAGACATTCCATTTGAGGTCGGCTGATAGAGTTAGGCCAAGGAGGTGAAGTGTTTTGCTTTCATGCTGATAGTGGGGATAGGAGCAATTGTCTATGGTTGTTAAAGTATAGCAGCTTTGTTTTGGAAGCATTAAAATTTATGAGCCATTTCTTACCCCAGTCCACCTCAGATTGAAGATCCTTTTCAAGATCAGCAGTGAGGTTTGCTTTGTCAGTCTCGGCAGATTTCTTATTGAGGTGGGAGTAAATGGTGGTGTCGTAAGCATAAATGCCTACTTGAGATCTGATTACATCAGGGAGATCATTGATGAAGATCAGAAAAATTGTAGGACCTAGAATAGTGTTATGGGACACCTGCATTCATATGATAGTACCTGGAAGCATGACCATTCAATACTACCTTTCATTTGAAAGGAATGACTGGATTAGGTCAAACAAGCATCAAATAATACCATAGCCCTATAGTTTGCGTAGAAGGCCAGTATGCCAGACTCTGTCAAATGCTTTAGAGATAACTAGTGATACAGCTTGAGCTTTGCCATTCTTATCGTGAGCCTGGTATATATGCTCTGTGATTGTCATTAACATATCAGCAGTAGATCTGGTGAAGTGGAAACCATACTGTTTATTGGAGAAGAGGCTGTGAGCTGTGAGATGTTGAACCATTTCAGCATTGATAATAGCTTCAAACACTTTGACAAAACTCAGTAGGAGGCTGATAGGGCAATAATTAGAGGAGCCTGAGGGTTCTCCAGTGTTCTTAAAGACATGAACTACAGAGGAAAACTTCTAGCAGGCAGAAAAGCAAGAAGCAGAGAGGCAGTAGTTGTAGACTTTGAAAGGACAAATGATAGTTCAGGGACACATTTCTTCAGGACAATGATTGGGATTCCGTCAAGTCCACTCGCTATACAGGGGTCAAGCTTTAAAATTATGTTAGAGACCAGCGAGGGGGGTAATGTGAACATCACTCAGTTGAGCCTCAGTTCTGGGTGGAAAGTCGGGTGTAGATACGTTAATTTTTATAAGAGTCAGTTGAAGTGTCGTTGTTGTTGTTGTTGTTGTCTTCTTTGTTGAAGGTAAGGATGGTGAGGACGAAGAAAATAGCATGCAAGAAAGAAAAGGAGAGGGAATGTATATTGTCAAAGTATTTCCGGTTCAGTAGAGTGAAATTTCTTCCTTACATTGTAGGGTGTCCTGTCTTTGTTCCCATCTGACTGATTCCATTTTCTTTCTCTCTATATATATATGTATATCAAATTACTTTTTCACACAGGCTTATTAACTTCTCTCAGTTTTGTAAATCGCTCCCTTTCATTGGTTAGAAAATAATTCACACTGGAACGCAAAAATTTAGCTTTGTCTTTTTCCATCAATACAGGGTCAATCCTTTTTCCTATTGGTTAGAATTAAGATCACACTGGATTGCAAAATTTGTAAACAGTGAAGAGAAGAAAGTTACTTTTAATTCCATATTCATCACAGTAGTATATCATCAAATTTTAAAAAAACCTGAAATTCAACCTATTGTTCAAAATTATTTTCTACCCATTTGAATAATGTATTTTCCCACTATGTGTCTTACCCAGACAAAATTAAAAAGTGTCATGCTATGACATCTGGCTACTATGCTTCTTTTCATGACCCAAATCTTCAACTTCATAGTTCAACCTAATTCTCATTTTTGATTGAACAATGTTGACACACCTACAAGCATATTCTCCACCTACCATTCTTGAATTTTCTAAATAACCATAAATTCATCTTATATTTTCTATATAATTCATTTTCACCATTTATTTTAAAATATCATCTGAAGAAAAACAGTATTGTTCTGAAACATGAAAATTTTTGTGTACTGATATTATGCTTTTATAAACCATCGTAATAACAAAATTATTATATATATAATTTTTAAGAAATTTTACAAATTTTGAAAGCAAAATGAACAGAAGTCATTTACTCAGTTAATATTTCAATATTTCTCTTTCCACTTTTACAAGTGAATCCTTCATTGTAAATTCTTTAAATGGAAGCTGATTCTTCTTCCAACATAAAACGTTTGGTTGAAGGTTTTGTGTCAAATATGTTGGATGCAGTTGTCTCCTCAAGGTTCAGCTATGCGAGGCCATCTATAGTTTTATCAAATCTTAGATCAATTGAGTTTCTTTTAATTTACTCCAATAAAGATTTTTATCAAATTTTTCCCGAAGCGCAGGGTTATTTTGGCTTTTAATAAAAGAAAAAAGAAAAAGAAGAAAAATGACTTGTGTCAGTGAAAATATTCAATCAAAATTCAAGTTTATTCATTTATCATCTAGCAAGGTGACTCTGCATTATTCGGGATTAAAAATTTTTCATAATTATCACTAGAAACAGAGCTTATAATGAGATTTCTGTACAAATAAATAATGCAAAAAATGATAATACCTCATGCCTGAAATTCAAACAGGAAGTGTACAAATAAATGACAAATAAATTGTAACCTCTCTAGGAAAGAAGAAAAAAATGGTATAAATAAATTATCAACTTGAACATGGTTTAATTCCAGTGTTGTTTTCATTTCACAAATAATGAAAAGAATTGAGTCAAGCCATTTCAAAGTGAAAGATTCTGTCATTTTCGTTTCAATCACTATATATATATATATATATATATATATATATACTCTAGAAAAATTTTTAGATATTCTACAATTTCATGGGTAATATGTATTTTACAGCAAAAAAACCTGCTGCTCATCAGACCCAAATGATTTGTTTCATTGGGTCTCACGAGCAGCAGGTTTTTTTGCTGCGAAATACATATTACCCATGAAATTGTAGATTATCTAAAATTTTTCTTGATGATATTACTCTTTTAAATTCAATAAATAAATTTAACATTGAGTTCTTTTGAGTTCGTCTCTATCAGAATTTACCTGACTTAAATACAAATCTTCTACATTATTTATATATATATATATATATATATATCTGTAAATTCAGATAAAACTTAGCGGGGGGGGGGGGGTATAGCCATTTTCAACATGTCATTTATGACATGCATTCTTCAACCCCTTATAAACAGAAAATGAGGAAAAATTCTAAGCCCAGAGGTTAGCTTAGATAAAGTAAGGGGTTGGGAGGTATTGGTTTTATTAAGGTAGGGCTAGGGGAAAAATTTAGTAGTAATTCCTCTTTGGTAGTGGGAGGTAATATGGCTTGACCCTTGAGTTAGTAGTGGTATGTGGTGGGGAAGTAACTGCTTGGCTAAATTTTAAAAAACCTTAATGTGACTAATTGGAAGAATAGGATAATTATTGTAATTTGTACTTATTTCTATGGCGACACATACTTATGATCTCCCTTCATTTATTTAGGAGTATATTTTGGTATTGAAATTTTAAAATTTTAATTTTTTTTTATTCAATTTTTTTTTAATTTTAACTTTTTTAAAATTTATTTATTTAATATTTTATATATTATAAATATATTTATTATAAAAAAGTGAAAGAACAGGTAGATTAATACCCACTGTTCAAGCATTTACTATTATAAAGAGTGGTCAATACAAAGTAGAGCTTAATATTGTAATTTTTTTTTACAATGTTTTATAAAACACAAAATTTTTATAAATACACAAAATTTCATGTTTCAGAACAATACTGTTCTTCTTCATGTGATAGTTTAAAATACATTGTGAAAATGATTTATTTAGAAAATATAAGATGAATTCATGGTTATTTATAAACTGAAGGGGTAGTAGTAGAAGGAGTAGGTAGAGAATATGCTTGTAGCTGTGTCAATATTGTTCAGTCAAAAATGAGAATTAAGTCGCCAGGTCTGGACGACAAAGTAAACCTCGCTGCCGCACTTGAAAGGGACCTCCAATCCGTAGTGACCTGGGGTAGGAAATGGTTGGTAAATTTCAATGCCTCCAAAACAAAGCTGTTATCAACTAACCACCATAGACAATCGCATCTACCTCCCATTAGCATGGGACAGGCTAGCCTCCCAGAGAGTAAAATACTACGCCTCCTTGGCCTTACACTCTCGGCGGACCTCAAATGGAATGACTATATTGAATCCATTGCCAAATCTGCTGCTATGAAAGTGGGCTCTCTGTGCAGGGCCCGGAAATTTTTCCCACCTGAAACTATTCTGCACATATACAAATCTACCATCCGCCTGTGTATTGAATATTGCTGCCATATCTGGTCGGGTGCCCCTGCTGCTCTCCTTGGGCTTCTTGACAAAATACAAAGGAGGATCTGTAACGTGGTTGATACTGACTTGGCAGACCGGCTGCAGCCGCTCTCACACCGGCGTGATGTAGCTTCCCTGTGCCTCTTCTACAAGTACTTTCATGGCTTCTGCTCCGATGAGCTTAGATCACTGGTGCCGCCTAAGCACGAATTTACACGAGATACTAGATTAGCAACTAGGCCCCACCCTTTTACAGTTAAACAAATAAGATATAACCGTAAATTCTACTCCAACAGCTTCTTTTCTCACGCTTCCCGCCTGTGGAACTCCCTTCCACAAGTCTGCTTTCCCGACAGTTACAATCTCCAGGTGTTTAAATGTAGGGTCAATAGACACCTCCTATCACACTAACTCCCAACTATTCTCACAACACTCTCATCTACCCAACCCTCATTCTCGGTATCCTCACCCGCCTATCACCCACCCTCTGTTATTTCCTATATTTAATCAGCCTTTCTCCACTCTACGTAGCCCCCTGCACAGTAGTGGCAGTGACATGCCTTGCTCGGGGTGAAACGCTTATAAAAAAAAAAAAAAAAAGTCACTCTGGAGTTGAAGATTGGGTTGTGAAAAGAAGCAGAATTGTCTTGTGTCAAGGCATGTCACTTTTTAATTTTGTCTGGGTCATTTATTTTAGTAAAATAATTATTTTTAATTTATAAGTTATATTGGAGCATAAGTTATAAATGGAACATTATATTTAATTAAATTTTAAAGAAAAATATTTTTTCTGGGTAAGATACATAAAATATTACAAACACTAACCCATTCCACTACTGCAGTTTCTGCCACTTGTTTACTTGTTTATATAAATGAATTTACTGATGCATGCAGACAACATACACATGCTTATATACATTGATCTATGAAATATTTTATTTTTTAAATAAAACATATATATATATATATATATAAATATTATAAGAAAATGAAAGAACAAGTAGATTAAAACCTACTGTTCAAGCATTTACTTTTATAAAGAGTGCTAGATATAGAGTAGAGCTTAATATTGTATACTTTCAAAATAAATCATTTTCACCAATTATTTTAACATATCACCTGAAGAAGAACAATATTGTTCTGAAACATGAAAATTTTTGTGTAGTGATATAATGCTTTTATAAACCATGGTAATAACAAAGTTATAATATACATATGTGATAAAAATACAGTTTTAAGGTCTACTATATTTATGGGTTACAGTGATCAACATAATGAATAGATCATATGTAAATATAATCGTGTGCATTGAGGTCAACAACCAGTAACGAGTCTGTTTCATGCATAAATGCAGTCAACAGGTCATCAATTGCATTTAATCAATGAAACACAGACTATCACCTCTTTGTGCTGACTTTCATGCCTACTTATATATATATAGTCATCCGCAGACAGATCTGTTTTGCTGTGTCACAGCTCATCAGTACAGTTAGACATCCAATTGCTTTTTACCCAGGATTGTAACCCGACCAAATTGGCGTCAGTCAACAATTCTACCTCTGAGCTATAGGTGCTCGGTAGAAGGAGGCAGACTTTTAGCATGTATATTATCAGTATACATGCCCAATAGCCAGAGTGCTCTAATTCATTACTGCATGAGCGATGCGTAGATGCTAGAGTAACTACTGTTTTTCAAAGTCTACCATTCTTCCAGAGTGCTCAATCATGGTGTGAGAACATATGAATAAAGACCAAAAGAAAACTTCTCTTAACTGAAACATTTCATTTTCTGCAGGACTTCATCAAGGCAAATATGAGGATTTTATTTTTTAACAAGCATTAATATACAAGAGTAAAAATGTTATTTTGCTTTCTCTAAATTTTAAAATTTTAGAAATGCTCATAAATATTCATAAAGTTGGTTAAAATGTCAGCAAGCTTTGGAGGAAGCCAAGAGACTCAATTAAAATGTCTAATAAACAAAAGTGAATATGTGATGTTATTGAAATTTGTTTATAATGCAAATTAGTAATAATTTATGCTACACTAAGTTATGAATTTAACTGTTTTTTTTAATTTTATATATATATATATATATATAAAAATTAAAAGAAAAAAGTTAAATTCATGCATATATACAGAGTGTGATGGGTAGATTTTTGACATTCTTTATTTATAATTTCATGCATGTATGTTATTTCTTTTGATTTTGTCAACTGCACAGTATAATAAGGTCAGTTGGGCACCATTTGTGAGAAAAAGAGCACCATGATGCAAATCCCACTATCAGAAATTTGGAAATGGCATTCATGCCAGAAGCTCTAATACAAATATTTCAGAGTGTTTGGGTGTCAAGCTGAGGACAGTGCAGAGAATTTGGAAAAGCTACCCAGGTTTCAACTGTGAGGTATCATCAGGCAAAACCTTCTGCCTGACGATACCTTATGGTTAAAACCTGGGTAACGTAATGTGATTACTTATTTACTAAGTATATATATATATATATATATATATCCGCAGACAGATCTGTCTTGCTGTATCACAGCTCATCAGTACAGTTAGACATTCGATTGCTTTTAGCCAGGATTGAAACCAGACTGAATTGACACCAGTCGGCGATTCTTCCTCTGAGCTATGGGCATTCGGTAGATGAAGGCAGACTTTTAGCATGTTATATACCATGTAAACACACGCCAATAGCTGAGAGTATTTTAATTCATTAATAATGAACAATGCGTAGATGCTAGAGTAGCTACTGTTTTTTATATATAAACACACACACACAAATATATATATATATATATATATATATATAAACACACACATACACACACAAATATATATATATAAACGGTTCAAGTATAAATATCATCACTATGTGGTGTGACTGTCAGTATTATGTATGAAGCCATCTTAAGCAGCCATCAGATCATGCCAACCATACATTGCTGATTCCTGTTCCCAATGTTTATAATTATGAATGCAATATCCTCAATATCAACTACCCTTTCCTGATAAACATTTATTTATTTATTCACTTCTTGTCACTCTACAATGCAAATGCAGTGAAATTAAAGGCAGTTCCTAAATGCATCAACACTAAAAACAAGAGAAAAGCACACTCACATACAGATATTTAAAACTGTCACCATGGCAGCAGCATTCATTTTATACAGGGCCCCAAGGCTAAGGATGTCCCTCAAGTTCTTTGTCCTAGAAATAATAGATCTAAAACATTGCCCTGAAGGTAACCAATCAAACAAGCTGTGCCTGAGATGCATACTGGCTTTCATTATATGTTCTCCTCTGCTGTAACCGTGAGAATTAGTTTGTAAACATCTAGATCTATGTATCGTTCATTCAGTAATGAATTAGAACACTCTCACTATTGGCGTATGAATACATGATATATCACACGCTTCTTCTACCAAGCGTCCATAGCTCAGAGGTAGAATCACCAAGTGACACTAATTTGGTCGGGTTTCAATCCTGGGTAAAAAGCAACTAGATGTCTAACAGTACTGATGAGCTGTGATACAGCAAAACAGATCTGTTTGCAGATGACTATATATATATGTGTGTGTGTGTGTTTTCATTTGGAAATGAGTTATTTCACAGCCTTGGTTTCTACCTTTCAGTGTCTTCATTCAATTTACAATAACTGATTTTACTGTTTTTTTACAAACACTCACGAAACAGGGATCTTTTATGTATGCGTAATTTTCAAACTTAAAAGAAGTTTTTGTCTATATTTCTGAGATGAGGTAGTATTTACAGTATTTACATTATTTGGACTACTGTCTTCATTTTTGTTCCCATTTATATGACGTTTTGGCTGTTGTACGCTCCGGCCTTCTTCAGGTGCTAGGAATTTCAAACCAAACCCTTTATTACAATCAGTGGAGTATATCATTCTCATTCCTTGCATCTATATCCACTGGGCCATCTGTCCTTAAAGACACATGGACTAATGGATATAGACGTTGGTTAGTTCCTGACTTGACTCTTAGAGTTGTGAGTTCAATATCAGTCTACAGGAGTGGTGAACAAGTAACTTGCAGGGTTAGAGAGAGATAACTCATGACTTCCAATCAAGGCTTTACGCAAGGAATTAGGATGATATACCCCAGTGATTATAATAAAGGGTTCGGTTCAAAATTCCTAGCACTTGAAGAAGGCTGGAGTGCACAATGGCCAAAACGTTGTACAAATGGCAACAAAGATTAGGAGAAGTTACCTACAGGTCTTAGAACATTTTCATCTATGATTGTATGATCTTAGTAGGTATTTGTTGGTATGGTTATACTTGAACATAATTTCTGTTCTTTCATTTAGTAATTCATTTTTGTCTGAGAACGACATAACAGCCAATTTTTCCTCCTGGCATAATCTGCATGCTTTACCGCCATTCTAAGGTTTGGCTGTTATAATGGTGGTAAAATATGAATAAATGACTGGCTCTAGTCAAGGCTGAAAATAGATGTAACAAATCTTTTACAGTTCCCAAAATGTTACAGTCTGGGTATTAATGAATAAAATAGTTATCTAAATCTGTTATTTTTGGTCAATAATAAAATATAAAGGAAAAAAAGATTACATTCAGGCATATTTAAAAAAATAAAAAACTTATACTTTCCATTACGAATTTATCAACCTAACCTTGAGGGGCAGAAACACTTTTTCAAAGAAAACCAATATTACTCGGGTGGTTGTAAAGTAAGTTATGAAAATGTGTGAAGTCCCCAAACACATGTAAACAAATGCATTAATATTTGATATTCTTCATTTACTTAAAAAGAGTAAACAACCAAAACTTTTCCCAGATAGAAAATAGAATTTTAAGAGAAACAATTTGAAAATGGCCATCTTGTATTCCAGGTCTATTTGTAGCAAGGATTTCTTTAGACATTGATGTTTAGTAGCTGGGTGCAGCTGCAAATTTGTTGTTTCTAGAATCAATGGTAAAAATTTAGGTTTGAATCAGGAGAATTCACTTTTCCCACAGGGCCAGGAATTTAGGCTTGGAGGAACTATAGCGGGTTGTCCATTCTTTTCCAGTTTATAGTGGAGAGTCCGTTCTTGTGAAGGGTAGTTGTGTATTGTTGAAGATTGACAAAATTTGGCCTCATTGTAGATAGCCCACTATGAGTCATAAAATGATTATAAATCAAGAAAAACAAATTGAGTTGAAAATAACATTTTATATATACACATATCAATTAAGGTTTTTCAATTAAAGTAATACTTGACGTATAGATCCAACGGACGTTAAAATGTTCATGGCAATAAAATGCTGAAAAGAGAATTAATGCTATGGTATGTGGGAGCATTGCAAGTAAGGAATGTCTTTGATGTATCTGCTCCTTAGGTCAGTAAGTAGTTTTGAGACAGGGAAGAAGGAAAAGGGAGGTGAAGGCGACGTGCATAGTAAGCCACTTGACTTGGTCAAGGGGGATACTAATTACTCTTGTCTGTCTCGAGTCAGTCTGTCTGGTGATGCTTTCTGTATCGGCTTTTTATATCTTCTTTTTGGATCGCAGCAGATCATTTGGGATTTTGTACTTGTATTTGATTTTGGGCTTCCCATTAGCCAATAAATAAAATTTGCTTATACTCGCGAACTGGAAATTTAATTTTTAATTAATTTTTATTTTTCAACCGAAACATCTGCGCAAATCCGGCTGTACACCGACGACTTTTGGTCATTTGCTTTTTAGTTTTTATCCAGTCCATCACTTTTGCTCCGTATCACCACAGAACAACATACCTTGATCGTAAAAATTTCCAACTCTGTCTAGTATATTTTTCATTTCTTTAAGTAGGCACTCTTACAGAAAGTGGTTGGCTGGTGGTGATTTCAGGATGAAGATGAATGGAATTCAAAGAGATAGAAGATGGCAATTGATGTTGCATTTTAAACTTTTGGAAGTTGTAGCTATCAGGGAAACAAGTAAACGGAAGGGAGTTCCACTAGAAGGAAGTGCAAGAAAAGAAACTATTTGAGTAGAAGAGATGGTTACATTTAACTATGGTAAAAGGATGAATTCATTTTTGTGTGAAAGAGAATGCAACAAACTTGGTCAGAATTTGAACTCTGCTTGTAGATTTTTTTATTCTTAATCATTTCACCTCAAGAAAAGCAGGACCCCCACTAGTGTGCAGGGGGTTACAATGAGAGAAAAGACTGCATACAGAGGGTATTGAAGAAAGGTTAAAAATGAATGGGATTCAAGAAGATATAAGCTGACAACGGACATTGCATTTGAATTTTTGGAGATTACAACTATCAGGAAAACAGGTTAATAGAAAGGAGTTCCCCAAGCAAATTTGTCTTTTTAAGTTGCTCATCGCTACATGACTTGTATATTTGATGGGCATTTAATAAGTTTTAATAAAGATTTGACTTGAATTTAAATTTTGAAAAAACAATTGAGGAATTGGAAATTTGGGTAGGAATTGTAAGCCTCTACAAAATGGCACTGCTGAAGATATTGAGAATACTGAGGAGACTTACTGTCACTTGATCTCCAATGTAAACAATCAATTGTTACTGATTGTTTCAAAGTTTAATGAATAATTATAACAATAAGAGTAGCAATAATAAAAGTGATTTGAATATCAAGAACAACAACAAAAACGTATTATCAACATCAGATAACAATATTTTGAAGAAGAGAAAAATTTTTAATTTTTTAAGACCTTGAAATTCAAATAACTTAACCAATACACAGAGAGCAGATTTCCCCATTCAGAAGCAAGAGGGTGAATCCATTCCAATAGACAATAGGGTGAAGCCATTCCAACAGATAGCAGGGTGAATCAATTTCAATAGACAACAGGGTGAATCCATTCCAACAGATAGCAGGGTGAATCCATTCCAATAGACAACAGGGTGAATCCATTCCAATAGACAATAGGGTGAATCCATTCCAATAGACAACAGGGTGAATCCATTCCAATAAACAACAGAACAAAAGAAAATTGAAAAGATAAATAAAGTCTAAGGTCTTACCAAAAAAACTAAATAATTGTGGAATATAGAACTGTTGATTGTACACATTATTATGGGAACACTGGGAATGGTTCCAAAGGCCCTTTCAAAAGAAGAGTGGAATTTCAAAGACTTAAAGTGGTTTAAACAACAGTGTTAATGAAATTAACAAAAATACAGATGATTGTGCCAGAATTTTGATGAGACTTGCCCTTGATTCATGAATTTTCCCTTCACACAATAACCACAAGATCCAGACAAGAGACAAAAGTCAAAATAATAAAGATGAGAAAATTTAGATACCCAGAAAATATGGGATATTTATTAACAAAAGTGATAACAAACAGTCAGTCAGTTAAGTGCCATACGTGAAACACGCTTGGGCGATGATGTCTCAAAGCAGACATGACTGACTGGGCAGAAGATTATCCCGCAGTAGGTTGCCATTACTTTCTGTGGCAGACTGGTTGCCAGCCAAGGCTACAGAACCCAATCTGTCCTGTTATTTAACCCATAACTGAAAGGAAGAGACGAATTAATACCTTTCCCAAGGGTATTTGCATATAAGTAAATGCAATGAATTCAACTGGAATTTGAACTCGGCTCCCCGATTTCTCGTTCTGAGTCAATATCCACTGCACCACAAACACACATCCGAACAAATAAACAAAATGAAAAAGAAATTAAATTAAACTGACTAGTTTATATGCCCAAAACATATATAAAAAAAATTTAAATTTAAATTTAAAATTGCAGTGTTCTCTTTCTTTCATCAACAAAAACATCACTTTAGCCTGATAAAATCCTAAAGGACAAAATGTGTCACACAAAAACAATTTTTTTTCCAATTTGTTATAGATTTTTTTGATACCAAGATAAGAATTGAAACTGTTTTGATTGTGCTACTGTTGAAATTAACAAAACATGTCAGTGAATGTTAGAGATTTGTGAAGGTATTCTGTCACTTGATCTCAAACAAAAGTCACTAGCTCGCTCTAATGAGAAGATCAATTAGTTAAATGTCATAGGCTATACACACTTAGGTGATCATGTCTCAAAAGAGACATGACTGACTTGGCAGAAGATTTTTCCACAGTAGGTTTTCATTACTTTCTGTGGTAAACTGGCTGCCAACCAAGAACCCAGTCTGTTCTTATATTTAACCCATAGCTAGAGGGAGAATTGATGGATTAATACTTTTCCCAAAAATATAAGTGAATACATTTAATTCAACTGGAATTCAAACTCAGCTTTCCAATTTTGTTGTTCTCTCTCTTTCATCAGCCTCTAAACTTTCAAGACATGACTAGGCAGAAGATTTTCACACAGTAGGTTGCCATAACTTTCTGTGGTAGACGGTTTGCTAACCAAAGTTATAGAAATCAGTCTCTTCTACTATTCAACCCATAGCTGGAGGGAGAAGAAATGGATTAATACCTTTCCCAAGGGTATTTGCGCATAAGTGAATAAAATGAATTTGACTGAAACTCAGATCTCCGATTTCTCATTCTATTACCCCACAATGCACACCCATGAAAAGACATAAATAATAATAATAATAATAATAATAATAATAATAATAAATGCCCTGATGCTACACTAAGCATGGATTCTTATGATGTCTGATTTTAATTGATTGGAGGTGTTACCATGTAAATTTTTTGTCTTGGTGAGTTTAACATCGACTACAGTAAATATCTCATTCAGTACCAGAGATTTGCTTATTAGTTGCTTTGTTGGAAATCCCACATTTTTAAAAAACAACTGAAAGAAGAAACTTCATCATCCTGAACCAGCAACTGCTCTAAAACTGTTTTAGCATATAAAAAGCCCTCAAAAATTGATAAAAACAACAAACTGCCACAAAGGTACCAAGGATCAAGTATAGTATCTGTTGCAGGAGCCAGCAAGCCTCCAACACCAGCCATCAACAGTGGCTCCAGCAGGCCTCTAGCACCAGCCAGCCATCCTTGCCAGTAGCAATGGCAAACTGTCTTTTCCAGGTCAAACATTCTCATCAGCTACAAAACTGCAAGACTGAAACAATCATTTATCATCACCAGAATTTAGCTACTAACAGTTTATCTTGCCCATTTCAAAAACTAAAATAATATAATGAAATAGAAAAGAATGGTAAGTCAGAAGAAGAAGAAATATTTATTAGGTTTAATGCAGTCTAAAGTCAAATGAAGCTTAGAAAGATTATGTTGAATTAATCTTTAAAATGTGGAAGCTTTGCCAGTCTTGAAAATCAACATTCAAAATTCTTCTTTTGGTCTAAACTTGAACAATGATCTTTGGCTCATGTAAAAAAATATGCAACTATCTTAGCTACCAAGCAGACCAACACAAAACAAGAAATTACATAGTAAAATTGTCTTTTGCAAAATTGTTTTAATTCAACAACTGAATTTGAATTACAGCATTCCCACCCACTAAAAAAAAAACATGCCAGGAAGTAGCCAATAAAATCTTGTCTACCACACTGACAACACCTGATTTTTGAGAATGACTGAGATAGTTGAAAGTACTTGAACAAAAATACAGTTTATTAACTAATTTGAAAATTGAAAAATTAAAGCAATACATGAAACAGACAATTCTTGTTAGCCAACCTTATTTAAATATTTAAATGAGTTGTTTCTTCTTAAATATACTTTATTTAACAAATAAGTATATTCTAATTTCAGCTTTGATAATGGATGATATTTGTTAATCAAATCAGATAAAATACAAGCACCATGCAACTATTTAAGTGAATAGAAAAAATATATTATTTACTGATAGTTACAGCAGCCATGAAAATAGTACAGCTACTACTTTGGTATGTTCAGCCAGGAGGAAAAAAATTATTGATTGATTTCTATCTCTTCTTCCTCCTCTCTCTCTCTCTCTCTCTCTCTCTCTCTATATATATATATATATATATATATATATATATATATATATACTTGTAATAGCTCCAAGGCAGATTATATTTCATATTTACTGTCTTTGTTGATTTTGAATTAGTTTGCCACCTGTGATCATTCCAAGTGATTTTGAATTGTCTATTGTTGTGGGAAAGTAAAGTATTATCATTTCATGCCTCTTGGTACAATTGTCTCATAAACAATATTTTTTTCAGAATCATATGAGTCCAGGATTATAAATAAAACGGACACAAAACATGGAATTCAAACAAATAACAATAAATGCATTAACAAGACAAGTTACAGAAGGAAAGTTAAAGAAATGAAGTTGAATTTATGAATAGTTCAGTACAATCTTCAGTCTATCTCTGAAGTACTTAGCAAGAAAAGAAAATGTGTGTTGTCACTCCAAAAGTCAAAGGAAAAAGAGGAAGAGCTTTTCAAATATCATGAAGTCTGTGAATATCATCAAGGGGTTGGTAATAAAGTACGAAGACAGTTAATGACGTCTACCATTTATGACAGTATAAACAGGATTACCAACTTTGTCTAGTAAACTTTATTGCCTATTTCCTTCTCCCTAATTTGCTTATGGTCACCAAAACAATTATCTCCCTAATATTTTAGAACTGTCTCTTAAATATGGATGTGCATCTGTGGTGCAGTGGGTATCGGCTTGGAAGAATAAATCGGGGAGCCGAGTTCAAATTCCAGTTGAATTCATTGCATTCATTTACGCGCAAATACCCTTGAGAAAAGTATTAATCCATCTCTTCCCTCCAGTTATGGGTTAAATAACAGGACAGATTAATTTTATAGCCTTGGCTGGCAACCAGTCTACCGCAGAAAGAAATGGCAACCTACTGCGGGATAATCTTCTGCCCAGTCAGTCATGTCTCTTTCGAGACATGATTGCCCAAGCATGTTTCACGTATGGCACTTAACTGACTGACAGACACTTAAATATCTATTCATCACAGTGCAACATGTAAATACATGTATAAACAGAAGACCAATGTTTCATTGCCAAAATATATTCTCTATTTTTGATTTGTAATTTATGATATTAAAAAGTTATTGTTGCTATAATCTCACGAATCCTATACGATGTTCATTTACACTTTCATGATTTTACATTTCAAGTCCCATCATATTTTTTTTCTCAAATGATGAAACTGAATTAAAATGCATTAAACAAGTTTAACTGTATGCAGCAAACTATTCATATTACAATGGGAGGCAGCAATTAGCAAAATTGCTTATCCATACTTCAATTCATTTGTAAAAATCCAGCTGGCCTACATCTCTAAATTGGTTAAATCAGGATAAAAATTATTTCAAACAATGATAGTTCATCTATGGAGGTATAATGTGATGGTTCTTCTTTAGTTAGAATCAAATTGACAATAAAATCAATGAAGAGAAATCAATCATAATGACAGTGAATTTGAGAAAGAATATGAATATTATGGCGTTTACAAAGGGAGACAACCAGCGTATGAAAATAGCAAGAAATAATATTGGTAATAGTGACTATAAGCTCAATTAGGCTGGATTAAGAAGGATAGCAACAAAATTTTTAAGTGTTTACATTAAAGAAATGTAATTAGTGAGTTTGAATTCCAGTTGAATTCCTTGCATTCACTTACGTGCAAATACCATTGGGAAAGGCATTAATCCGTCTCTTCCCTCCAGTTATGGGTTAAATAACAGGACAGACTGGGTTCTATAGCCTTGGCTGGCAACCAGTCTACCACAGAAAGTAATGGCAATCTACTGCAGGATCTGCCCGGTCAGTCATGTCTCTTTCGAAACATGATCGCCTAAGCGTGTGTCACGTATGGCACTTAACTGACTGAATTAGTGAATAGCAATCTCAGCAGAAGAAATGAGAAAAGACAAAAGCAAGAAAGTTAACATTGAAATTGTGACTGACACATATATTTTCTGAATTATCAATGTGTTTCTTTTTACTATAACTTCTGGATTTTTGGTGACAAGATCAAAATTCATTGATTTTAATTTTCCCAGAAATAGCTGATCTTTCACATTATTCTTATTTGAAAATAATAAATAAAATCATTGCTTCACTTGAATTCGAGTTTTAGTCCATAAACAACAGGCATTTCTTAAATGATTTGTTGTAACAGAAAATTAATTAAAAAAGAGCACATTTTTAACCTTTTTTGTTTAAAATTAAATTAAATAATCTATTCTAATCTCAAAATTATTTTTGTTTCTTACCATGAATCAAAAAAAAAAACATTGGCATTATCAGTCTATAATTTTAGTTTCAATTTTTAAAAAATCTTCATTGCATTTTGGAGTTTTATAAACGGTTGTGAAATATCAGTGTTTTTAGATTAAAAATCATTCAAATGCTTTTTTAATAAAATTACAAAATCTTGTTGTTGTCAAATAAAACAATCTGAAAAAATCTTTTACAGTTGGACTGTATGTATCTCTATGCCTTTAGGGAAAATATGAATTCATTGCTTTTCCTTGCAGCTATTATTTAGAAGCTTAGAGAAGATTCTTTGACCTTGTCAGTCAAAGAGAAAGACAACTCTGAATTTAAAACCATGGAGAAGGCAAACAGGAAACCCACTTAATTATCTTTCACAAGAAGGCTTGGCAATTCTTGTGCATTAAAGAAAAGGAAGATGTGGAGAGTCATGATTGTCTATGTCCTAAAGAGATATGAGATTTAAAAAAAGACACAGCAATAAATACAGTAGGATAAGGCCTTGCAAATCACAGACTCACCAGCCACAGTTTTACTTATCTGCATTTGACCCAAGCAGCAGAACTTTCTCATTCAAAACTTTTATTAAACTACATTTACTTCATAAAATATATTCTAAAGAAATACTCTTAGAGAGCTCTAATAGAGGGGAAAAGGGGTGGGGGTATTTTTCCAACACTCTCTTCTGGGCTGATTAAAAACACCCTGTTTATAGATTTTGCATTTTACCCCAGAGCTCAAATAGGAAAGTATAATTATTATAGTTTTATTTATTAAATGTTCATCCAATTCTAGACCCAAGAGCCACTCAATGCAGTGATTTACTTACTGAGGTTGTTGCATAAATATAAGAGGAGGAAATAAAAGCAGATTATAAAAATATATAGGATAATGATTGAAGAAGTTAAGATTGTAAAAATCAGGGAAATATCCTCTCAGGAGTCTGTTCTTGGGAAGAAGCAGCCAAGGTGGAACTTATTTTTACAATGATTTTCACCCTGTACAAGGCACAAGAGTCACTTGAGGTAGGTGGTTACAGAGTAAGAGGCATAGTTTATGGTGATATGTGGAGAGGATAATGGTTGACTAGTCTCGAAGACTTGAACAACTGAAGATTCTAGTCATCAAGGAAGCATGCACTTGGGAGTTTGTTTCACAAAGTTTGTTGGGAGAAGCTGTTCGAAAAGAATTTACATCTCACCAATGAAATACAAAGGGAATGTGGGTGGTTTGCTACAATGTGCACGGCATGGCAGATCTTAGCCTGGAAGGTTAGAACTGACAGAATTAAGGAATGTAGTTCATCTGAAAACTTTCCATGGAAATAGTGATAAGGACAGCAAGAGACTTGCAACCTTTCATCTGTGGGGAAAGGGGTTGTAGAGTGGAAAACAATTCATCATTCACAAGGATATGGAGGGACTTTTTTTTAACTCTATCAAGACTGGGAAATGAGCAACTCCTGTCCATATATGGCAGCATTACTCCATTTTCACTCAAGGCACAGAGCCTCCTTAAGAAAATGCACATTCATTGTAATAGGTAAAAATTCTGGGTCCACTCAATGATGATGGAATGTCACTAATTTGTTTTTTTCAGAAATTGATTGTGACCAATCAGTTTTTTCCCTCTTGAGCTGCTAGAGCTAGATCAGAGAAGAAAGCTGTCTTTACTCGTCTCTCCTTTGAGATTTATGTCCTGTTCTTTTTAATGGAGATCTTGGTCTTATTTCCTCTTCTTCCAGGTCTAAGTTATTCCCACTATCACCTATAACATCTTCCATTGCATTATTCTGATCTGAAGAACTCATCCTTTCTTCTTTGTCAAATTCTTCTACTATCATGACATCTTCCTCTTTAATTTTCCCTTCTTTGATTTGCCTGTTGAAATTAGCTCTCTCGCGATTTGCTACTTTGTTTTTTATATATCGCGTCTTTTGATTTGACAAGTAAGACAATGGGGATCTTATTTGTCTACCCATTAACACAGGTCGGCTTTGCAATCTGTCTGCATGTGGAATTGTCCTATAACTAAGCAGTAACCTTGATAAGTAACCATCTACAGTATCTCAACTTGGGAAAAATGCTTTTAATCCCATTTTTACTGTCTGCACCATTCTTCTTGCAATCCTTAAATTGAAGGGGATATGATGACTTTGTAAGGGAACAGCTAATCTACCTGTTATGGTGAAACACCTATTCTATAGTGAATAGACTCTCCCACCTAATTTAAGTAGGAGTAGTAAGAGGAATGAGGGTCAGTCGATGTTGAACGATAGTTTACGCCGGACTAGCTCCACATCATTTTGAGTTGTGATTTTCTACAACTTTCACCTTTGAGTACGTTGTTCTGTTTGAGCACCGTTTTTGCGTTCTTTTTTTTTTTTCGCCCGTGTTTATTTGTATAACTGTTGCCTTGAAAAACATTTTTGTGTGTTGAGGGGGTGCAACTGCTAATTATGGCTTTGTCTCCCCAGCCTTCAACATCAAACACAGTTCCGTCGGTGACTCCTTCACTGTCGGTGACTCCTTCACCATCAGTAAGGGCGAAGTCCCCAACTAAAAAAGACCTCCAATTATTACCTGCTAATGCAGGAGAAATATAAAGACTTTATTACAGATAATGAGCTGGTAGTCAAACCAGAAGTTGTGAATGTGATTGCGGCGAGAACAATCTCCCTGCTGACATCGGATGTAAAAACCCAAAAGTTCATTGGTGTTGGGAGGGAGAGTATGAAGCTTTAAAAAGCTTATTGTTCCTTGCATATTAGTGAAAAGGTCTCGCACCATGTGGAATGTTTTATTGAACACTGAAACAGAGGCTAAGAATTTAGCCAGAAATACACTCACAGCAAAGAATATTAGACTACAAACAGAGTACCTTGGTACTCAAAAAACAAGAGTAATTATACATGGAGTACCAATGGGAAAAGCCTGCGACCATGTAGGGGCATTTTTTGCCAGTTTTGGATCAGTGGAGGAGGTGGCGAGAGTCACAAGTAAGGCCGGTGTACCTATGGAGGACGTGTGCGTGCAAATTGTGGTGGATTGGCAAAATTTTTGAAAAGTCCCCAACATTTTCATGTGTCGGGGCAGAAAGCTCATTGTCGTTGTGGAGGGGAGGAGGCCACACTGTTGGTCCTGTAGAACGGTGGGGCACATGCAGAACAAGTAACACTGGCAACACCGCCGGTGGTAAAAACGCCAGTCCCGGAGACAAAAGAAGCTAATGCGAAAGATGAACCAAAGGAGTGGATGGAAGTGGTTAGGAGGGGGAAGAAGGTAGCTTCCCCATCTCCTCAACTGGAGAAACTTCCGTCCCTAGTGAAGAAAAAGCCTCAAAAAGAGGCCACACAACAACAACAACTGCAAAAACAGCAACAACAAGAGCAACAACAAGACATGGAATGTGAGGAGATGACTCCACCATGTTCGTTATCGTTGAAGAGGGGACAAGAGGAGGAGCAGGAGTCAGCGACACAAAAGGGAAAAAAGAAGAATGTGGCAGGTTGAAACGGGTCATAGTTACCTGCAAGACCCAATCCGCCTCTACAACACCTATTAGAACTGTCCAAGTTGAGGGGAGGTGTCAGTCTGCCTCCCCTGTCAGACAGAAAACTTCTCGTTCCCCCACACCTCTCACATCCCCCTCCCAACCAAAAACACCCTCCCCTAAAGTAGATCATCCCTCCCCACATCCGGAGAAATCCTCCCCAAAACCCAAAAAGAAAAAATCATGGGGGTCTGGGAATGTTGCACTTGATGGGCCACAAGGTCGCTTCAAGGTTAGTTTTTCTCAGGCGGGCGATTTTGGTACCGATTATCTTAGCAACTCTGAGTTTTCGCTTACCTGGCAATTGGCTTGGAATTGGTTGTCTCTCAATGACAAGCTTTTCTCACGGGGCCTGGCGGATTTGCCAGGTTGTGAACGCTGCAACCTTGGCTTGGAAGAAACGGCTTCACACGCCTTCTACCATTGTTCAAGGGTTCACCCTCTATAGGATCGTGTTGGTGAGTTGACTGCTCATATCACGCCGCGCGAGCTCATGCTCATTGATCGTGCATTTGCCTGGCATAATGTGTCGCACCCGTTCTCTGGGATGAAGCGTATGGTGTTTCTGTCGCTTCTGGCCACAGCTCGAATGGTGATCTGGACGACGCGAAAGGAGGAAGTCTTGCGAGGTCAGCATCTTTCACATCAGGATCTGATCCAATATTTTGAACACCAGCTCAAAATGAAGATTAGAACTAATTGGAAATGTTTAATTTTGACAGCCATCAGCAGATGGTGAGTATATGTAGCAAGCCTGGTTCGTGTGAACGAGTCTGGCCTTGATTTTCTCTTTTAGATCTCCTAGTTGCATCGGGGTGGATTCCTTTGGAACCCTTCTCTGGTTAAGGTAGTTCTCTCTTGTGTACCTAGTTAATGTGAATGAATGGGTTCCTAGCCTGTACCCAGCTCTCTTTTGTTATGATTGAAGTCGAAATTCCCAACTTTCCCAGTTTGTTCTGGCCTTCTTTGATCTCGGTTGGGTCAGCCTCTGATTTTCCTATTCCATTAATTATTTCATCCTCCCCCATTCCCTTAGCGAGTGTGCGTTTTGATTTCGCTGCTTCACGGAATACAGCAGCCACAGCAAATGGACATTGTTTAACTTTAGTTTTAAAATGATGTTGTATTATAGTGTGTTTTAGGGGTTCACCCCACCCCCATCATCTCTTTTTTCATTAAATCTTTTATAAATATATATTATATTATTGTATGCAATTTTATTGTCATAGGTTTATTTCCCCATTTTTTAGGTGTCCCTTGTAAATATGTGGTATTGTGGTGTGTGAAGGATTGAGAGGTGATGGATGTCTTCTTGTGGTGAATGTACAAATCGTAATGAGTGATTGGGTCATGATAGTGTTTAGCTAGTTATAGGAGAGATACTGAAGATCAACCTCTACCCACCCCCTTTTTCGGCCTTGTGCCACAATTTGTGTATTTTTAAGGCAATAAATATTCACTCGATGTTGGATGGCAGTAGTCTCCTAAAATTAGAAACAGTCCCAGGCCATCCCAAAAAAGAGTCCCATGAAATTAGAAACAGTCCCAGGCCATCCCAAAAAGGAGTCTCCTAAAATTAGAAATAGTACCAGGCAATCCCAAAAAGGAGTCCCATGAAATTAGAAACAGTCCCAGGCTATCCCAAAAATGAGTTCCCTGAAATTAGAAATAGTCCCACGCCATCCCAAAAAGGAGTCCGCTGAAATTAGAAATATTCCCTGGCCATCCCAAAAAGGAGTCTCCTAAAATTAGAAATAGTCCCAGGCCATCCCAAAAAGGAGTCTCCTGAAATTAGAAATAGTCCCAGTCTATCCCAAAAAGGAGTCTCCTGAAATTAGAAATAGTCCCCGGCCATCCAAAAAAGAGTCTCCTAAAATTAGAAACAGTCCCAGGCCACCCCAAAAGAAGTCCCCTGAAATTAGAAACAGTCCCAGGCCATCCCAAAAAGGAGTCTCTTAAAATTAGAGACAGTCCGAGGCCGTCCCGAAAAAAAAGCCTCCCGTAATTACAAATAGTCCCAGGCCACCCCAAAAAGGAGTCTCCTGAAATTAGAAATAGTCCCACGCCATCCCAAAAAGGAGTCACCTGAAATTAGAAACAATCACTGGCCATACCAAAAAGGAGTCCGCTGAAATTCGAAACAGTCCCAGGCCATCCTAAAAATGAATCTCCTGAAATTAGAAACAGTCCCAGGCCATCCTAAAAATGAATCTCCTGAAATTAGAAACAGTCCCAGGCCATCCCAAAAAGGAGTCAACTGAAATTAAAAATAGTCTCAGGCCATCCCAAAAAGGAGTCCCCTGATATTAGAAATAGTCCCATTCCATCCCAAAAAGGAGACCCCTGAAATTAGAAATAGTACCAGGCCATCCCAAAAAGGAGTCACCTGAAATTAGAAATAGTCCCAGGCCATCCCAAAAAGGAGTCCCGTGAAATTAGGAATAGTACCATGCCATCCCAAAAAGGAGTCCCCTGATATTAGAAACAGTCCCATTCCATCCCAAAAAGGTGTCCCCTGAAATTAGTAATAGTCCCAGGCCATCCCAAAAAGGAGTCCCCTGAAATTAAAAATAGTACCAGGCTATCCCAAAAAGGAGTCCTCTGAAATTAACAATAGTCCCAGGCCATCCCAAAAATGAGTCCCATGAAATTAGAAATAGTAGCATGCCATCCCAATGAGGAGCCTACTAAAATTAGAAATAGTTCCAGGCCATCCCAAAAAGGAGTCTCCTGAAATTAGAAATAGTCCCAGGCCATCCCAAAAATGAGACTCCTGCAATTAGAAATAGTCCCAGGCTATCCCAAAAAGGAGTCCCCTGAAATTACAAATAGTCCCAGGCCATCCCAAAAAGGAGTCTCCTAAAGTTAGAGACAGTCTGAGGCCATCCCGAAAAGGAGCCTCCCGTAATTAGAAATAGTCCCAGGCCACACCAAAAAGGAGTCTCCTGAAATTAGAAATAGTCCGAGGCCATGCCAAAAAGGAGCCTCCCGTAATGAGAAATAGCCCCAGGCCGTCCCAAAAAGGAGTCTCCTAAAATTAGAAATAGTCCCAGGCCATCCCAAAAAGGAGTCCTCTGGAATTACAAATAGTCCCAGGTCATCCCAAAAATAGTCCCCTGAAAATAGAAATAGTCCCAGGCCATCCCAGAAAAGAGTGCCGTGAAATTAGAAATAGTCCCAGGCCATCACAAAAAGGAGTCTCCTGCAATTAGAAATAGCCCCACGCCATCCCAAAAAGAAGTCCCCTGAAATTAGAAATATCCAAGGCCATCCCAAAAAGGAGTCCCCTGATATCAGAAACAGTCCCAGTCCATCCCAAAAAGGAGTCACATGAAATTAGAAATATTCCCAGCCCATCCCAAAATGGAGTCTCCTAAAATTAGAAATATTCCCAGGCCATCCCAAAAAGGAGACTCCTAAAATTAGAAATAGTCCCAGGCCATCCCAAAAAGGAGTCCCCTGAAATTAGAAACAGTCCCAGGCCATCCCAAAAAGGAGTCTCCTGAAATTAGAAATACTCCCAGGCCATCCCAAAAAGGACTCCCATGAAATTAGAAACAGTCGCAGGCCATCCCAAAAAGGCGTCTCCTGAAATTAGAAATAGTCCCAGGCCATCCCAAAAAGGACTCCCATGAAATTAGAAACAGTCCCAGGCCATCCCAAAAAGGAGTCTCCTGAAATTAGAAATAGTCCCAGGCCATCCCAAAAAGGACTCCCATGAAATTAGAAACAGTCCCAGGCCATCCCAAAATTGAGTCTCCTGAAATTAAAAATAGTCCCAGGCCATCCCAAAAAGGAGTCTCTTGATATTAGAAATAGTCCCAGGACATCCCAAAAATGAGACTCCTAAAATTAGAGACAGTCCGAGGCCATCCCGAAAAGGAGCCTCCCGTAATTAGAAATAGTCCCAGGCCATCCCAAAAAAGAGTCTCCTAAATTTAGACGTAGTCCCAGGCAACCACAAAAAGGTTTCTCCTAAAATTAGAAATAGTCCCAAACCATCCAAAAAAGGAGTCTCCTAAAATTAGAAATAGTCCCAGGCCATCCCAAAAGGAGTCCTCTGAAATTACAAGTAGTCCCAGGCCATCCCAAAAAATAGTCCCCTGAAAATAGAAATAGTCCCAGGACATCCCAAAAAGGAGTGCCGTGAAATTAGAAATAGTCCCATACCATCCCAAAAAGGAATCTCCTGAAATTAGAAATAGTCCCACGCCATCCCAAAAAGGAGTCCCCTGAAATTAGAAATATCCCAGGCCATCCCAAAAAGGAGTCCCCTGATATTAGAAACAGTCCCATTCCATCCCCAAAAGGTGTCCACTGAAATTATTAATAGTCGCAGGCCATCCCAAAAAGAACCCCCTGAAATTAGAAATAGTACCAGGCCATCCCAAAAAGGAGTCCTCTGAAATTAGAAATAGTCCCAGGCCATCCCAAAAAGGAGTCCCATGAAATTAGAAATAGTACCATGCCATCCCAAAATGGAGTCTCCTAAAATTAGAAATATTCCCAGGCCATCCCAAAAAGGAGACTCCTAAAATTAGAAATAGTCCCAGGCCATCCCAAAAAGGAGTCCCCTGAAATTAGAAATAGTCCCAGGCCATCCCAAAAAGGAGTCCCCTGAAATTAGAAATAGTCCCAGGCCATCCCAAAAAGGAGTCCTCTGACATTAGAAATAGTCCCAGGCCATCCCAAAAAGGAGTCCCCTGAAATTAGAAATAGTACCAGGCCATCCCAAAAAGGAGTCCTCTGAAATTAGAGATAGTCCCAGGCCATCCCAAAAAGGAGTCCCATGAAATTATAAATAGTACCATGCCATCCCAATGAGGAGCCTCCTAAAATGAGAAATAGTCCCAGGCCACCCCAAAAAGGAGTCCCATGAAATTAGAAATAGTACGATGCCATCCCAAAATGGAGTCTCCTAAAATTAGAAATATTCCCAGGCCATCCCAAAAAGGAGACTCCTAAAATTAGAAATAGTCCCATTCCATCCCAAAAAGGAGTCCCCTGAAATTAGAAATAGTCCCAGGCCATCCCAAAAAGGAGTCCTCTGACATTAGAAATAGTCCCAGGCCATCCCGAAAAGGAGACTCCTGAAATTAGAAATAGTCCCAGTTCATCCCAAAAAGGAGTCCCCTGAAATTAGACACAGTCCCGGGCCATCCCAAAGATGAGACTCCTGAAATTAGAAATAGTCCCAGGCCATCCCAAAAAGGAGTCCCCTGAAATTAGAAATAGTCCCAGGCCATCCCAAAAAGGAGTCTCCTAAAATTAGAGACAGCCTGAGGCCATCCCGAAGAGGAGCCTCGCGTAATTAGAATTAGTCCCAGGCCATCCCAAAAAGAAGTCTCCTAAAATTAGAGACAGCCCGAGGCCATCCCGAAAAGGAGCCTCGCGTAATTAGAAATAGCCCCAGGCCATCCCAAAAAGGAGTCTCCTAAAATTAGAAATAGTCCCAGGCCATCGCAAAAAGGAGTCCTCTGAAATTACAAATAATCCCAGGCCATCCCAAAAAGGAGTCTCCTGAACTTCGAAATAGTCCCAGGCCATCCCAAAAGGAGTCTCCTGAAATTAGAAATAGTCCCAGGCCATCCCAAAAAGGAGTCTCCTAAAATTAGAAATAGTCCGAGGCCATCCCGAAAAGGAGTCTCCTAAAATTAGAAATAGTCCGAGGCTATCCCAAAAAGGAGTCTTCTGAAATCAGAAATAGTCCCAGGCCATCCCAAAAATGGGTCTCCTGAAATTAGAAATAGTCCCAGGCCATCCCAAAAAGGAGTCCCCTGAAATTAGAAATAGTCCCAGGCCATCCCAAAGAGGTGTCCCCTGAAATTAGATATAATCCCAGGCCACCCAAAAAAGGAGTCTCCTGCAATTAGAAATCGTCCCAGGCCATCACAAAAAGGCGTCTCCTGCAATTAGAAATAGTCCCAGGCCATCCCAAAAAGGAGTCCCCTGATATTTTAAACAGTCCCAGGCCATCCCAAAAATGACTCCCCTGAAATTAGATATAATCCCAGGCCATCCCAAAAAGGAGTCCCGTGAAATTAGAAATAGTCCCAGGCCATCCCGAAAAGGAGTCCCCTGAAATTAGAAATAGTTCCAGGCCATCCCAAAAAGGAGTCTCCTAAAATTAGAAATAGTCCCAGGCCATCCCAAAAAGGAATCTCCTATAATTAGAAATAGTGCCAGGCAATCCGAAAAACGTGTCTCCTAAAATTAGATATAATCCCAGGCCATCCCAAAAATGAGTCTCCTAAAATCAGAAATAGTCACAGGCCGTCCCAAAATGAGTCCCCTGAAATTACAAATAGTCCCAGGGCATCCCAAAAAGGTGTCCCCTGAAATTAGAAATAGTCCCATCCCATCCCAAAAAGGAGTCCTCTGGAATTGCAAATAGTCCCAGGCCACACCAAAAAGGAGTCTCCTAAAATTAGAAATAGTCCGAGGCCATCCCAAAAAGGAGCCTCCCGTAATTAGAAATAGCCCCAGGCCATCCCATAAAGGAGTCTCCTAAAATTAGAAATAGTCCCATGCCATCCCAAAAAGGAGTCCCGTGGAATTAGAAATAGTCCCAGGCCATCCCAAAAATGACTCCCCTGAAATTAGATATAATCCTAGGCCATCCCAAAAAGGAGTCCCATGAAATTAGAAATAGTCCCAGGCAATCCGAAAAACGTGTCTCCTAAAATTAGAAATAGTCCCAGGCCATACCAAAAAGGAGTTCCCTGAAATTAGAAACAGTCCCAGGTCACCCCAAAAAGGAGACTCCTATAATTAGAAATAGTCCCAGGCAGTCCCCAAAAAGGTGTCTCCTAAAATTAGAAATAGTCCCAGGCAATCCCAAAAGGAGTCCCCTGAAATTAAATATAATCCCAGGCTATCCCAAAAATGAGTCTCCTAAAATCAGAAATAGTCCCATGCCATCCCAAAAAGGAATCCCCTGAAATTAGAAATAGGCCCATGCTATCCCAAAAAGGAGTCTTTTGAAATTAGAAATAGTCCCAGGCCATCCCAAAAAGGAGTCCCCGGAAATTAGAAATAGTCCCAGGCCATCCCAAAAAGGAGTTCCGTGAAATTAGAAATAGTGCCAGGCAATGCGAAAAACGTGTCTCCTAAAATTAGATATAATCCCAGGCCATCCCAAAAAGGAGTCTTCCGAAATCAGAAATAGTCCCAGGCCATCCCAAAATGGGTCTCCTGAAATTAGAAATAGTCCCAGGCCATCCCAAAAAGGAGTCCCCTGAAATTAGAAATAGTCCCAGGCCATCCCAAAGAGTTGTCCCCTGAAATTAGATATAATCCCAGGCCACCCAAAAAAGGAGTCTCCTGCAATGCGAAATCGTCCCAGGCCATCACAAAAAGGAGTCTCCTGCAATTAGAAATAGTCCCAGGCCATCCCAAAAAGGAGTCCCCTGAAATTAGAAATAGTCCCAGACCATCCCAAAATGAGTCCCCTGAAATTAGAAATAGTTCCAGGCCATCCCAAAAAGGAGTCTCCTAAAATTAGAAATAGTCCCAGGCCATCCCAAAAGGAATCTCCTATAATTAGAAATAGTGCCAGGCAATCCGAAAAACGTGTGTACTAAAATTAGAAATAGTCCCAGGCCATACCAAAAAGGAGTTCCCTGAAATTAGAAATTGTCCTAGGCCACCCCAAAAAGGAGTCTCCTATAATTAGAAATAGTCCTAGGCCATCCAAAAAGGAGTCCCCTGAAATTAGAAATAGTCCCAGGCCATCCCAAAGAGTTGTCCCCTGAAATTAGATATAATCCCAGGCCACCCAAAAAAGGAGTCTCCTGCAATGCGAAATCGTCCCAGGCCATCACAAAAATGAGTCTCCTAAAATCAGAAATAGTCACAGGCCATCCCAAAATGAGTCCCCTCAAATTACAAATAGTCCCAGGGCATCCCAAAAAGGTGTCCCCTTAAATTAGAAATAGTCCCAGGCCATCCCAAAAAGGAGTCCTCTGGAATTGCAAATAGTCCCAGGCCATCCCAAAAAGGAGTCCTCTGAAATTACAAATAGTCCCAGGCCATCCCAAAATGGAGTGCCGTGGAATTACAAATAGTCCCAGGCCATCCCAAAAAGGAGTCCCCTGAAATTAGATATAATCGCAGGCCACACCAAAAAGGAGTCTCCTGAAATTAGAAATAGCCCCAGGCCATCCCAAAAAGGAGTCTCCTAAAAGTAGAAATAGTCCCAGGCCATCCCCAAAAGGAGTCCCGTGGAATTAGAAATAGTCCCAGGCCATCCCACAAATGACTCCCCTGAAATTAGATATAATCCCAGGCCATCCCAAAAAGGAGTCCCATGAAATTAGAAATAGTTCCAAGCCATCCCAAAAAGGAGTCTCCTATAATTAGAAATAGTCCCAGGCAATCCGAAAAACGTGTCTCGTGAAATTAGAAATAGTCCCAGGCCATCCCAAAAAGGAGTCCCCTGAAATTAGATATAAGCCCAGGCCATCCCAAAAATGAGTCTCCTAAAATCAGAAATAGTCCCAGGCCATCCCAAAATGAGTCCCCTGAAATTACAAATAGTACCACGCCATCCCAAAAAGGTGTCCCCTGAAATTAGAAATAATTCCAGGCCATCACAAAAAGGTGTCCCGTGAAATTAGAAATAGTCCCATGCCATCCCAAAAAGAAGTTCCGTGAAATTAGAAATAGTCCCAGGCCATCCCAATAAGGAGTGCCGTGGAATTAGAAATAGTCCCAGGCCATCCCAAAAATGACTCCCCTGAAATTAGATATAATCCCAGGCCATCCCAAAAAGGAGTCCCATGAAATTAGAAATAGTCCCAGGCCATCCCGAAAAGGAGTCCCCTGAAATTAGAAATAGTACCAGGCAATCCGAAAAACGTGTCTCCTGAAATTAGAAATAGTCCCAGGCCATACCAAAAAGGAGTTCCCTGAAATTAGAAACAGTCCCAGGCCACCCCAAAAAGGAGTCTCCTATAATTAGAAATAGTCCCAGGCAGTCCCAAAAAGGTGTCTCCTAAAATTAGAAACAGTCCCAGGCCATCCCAAAAAGGAGTCCCCTGAAATTAGATATAAGCCCAGGCCATCCCAAAAATGAGTCTCCTAAAATCAGAAATAGTCCCAGGCCATCCCAAAATGAGTCCCCTGAAATTACAAATAGTACCACGCCATCCCAAAAAGGTGTCCCCTGAAATTAGAAATAATTCCAGGCCATCACAAAAAGGTGTCCCGTGAAATTAGAAATAGTCCCATGCCATCCCAAAAAGGAGTTCCGTGAAATTAGAAATAGTCCCAGGCCATCCCAATAAGGAGTGCCGTGAAATTCGAAATAGTCCCATGCCATCCCAAAAAGGAGTCTCCTGAAATTAGAAATAGTCCCAGGCCATCCCAAAAAGGAGTCCCCTGAAATTAGAAATAGTTCCAGGCCATCCCAAAAAGAGTCTCCTAAAATTAGAAATAGTCCGAAGCTATCCCAAAAAGGAGTCTCCTGAAATTATAAATAGTTCCAAGCCATCCCAAAAAGGAGTCTCCTATAATTAGAAATAGTCCCAGGCAATCCGAAAAACGTGTCTCGTGAAATTAGAAATAGTCCCAGGCCATACCAAAAAGGAGTTCCCTGAAATTAGAAACAGTCCCAGGCCACCCCAAAAAGGAGTCTTCTATAATTAGAAATAGTCCCAGGCAGTCCCAAAATGTGTCTCCTGAAATTAGAAATAGTCCCAGGCCATCCCAAAAAGGAGTCCCGTGGAATTAGAAATAGTCCCAGGCCATCCCAAAAAGGAGTCCCCTGAAATTAGATATAATCCCAGGCCATCCCATAAATGAGTCTCCCAAAATCAGAAATAGTCCCATGCCATCCCAAAAAGGAGTCCCCTGAAATTACAAATAGTCACAGGCAATCCCAAAAAGGTGTCTCCTAAAATTAGAAATAGTCCCATGCTATCCCAAAAAGGAGTCTCCTGAAATTAGAAATATTCCCAGGCCATCACAAAAAGGAGTCTCCTGCAATTAGAAATAGTCCCAGGCCATCCCAAAAGGAGTCGCCTGAAATTAGAAATAGTTCCAGGCCATCCCAAAGAGGAGTCCTGTGGAATTAGAACTAGTCCCAGGCCATCCCAAAAAGGAGTCCTCTGAAATTAGAAATAGTTCAAGGCCATCCCAAAAAGGAGTCTCCTAAAATTAGAAATAGTCCGAGGCTATCACAAAAAGAGTCTCCTGAAATTAGAAATAGTCCCAGGCCATCCCAAAAAGGAGTCTCCTAAAATTAGAAATTGTCCCAGGCCATCCCAAAAAGGAATCTCCTATAATTAGAAATAGTCCCAGGCAATCCTAAAATCATGTCTCCTAAAATTAGAAATAGTCCCAGGCCATACCAAAAAGGAGTTCCCTGAAATTAGAAACAGTTCCAGGCCACCCCAAAAGGAGTCTCCTAAAATTAGAAATAGTCCCAGGCCATCCCAAAAAGGAGTCTCCTGAAATTCGAAATAGTCCCAGGCCATCCCAAAATGGAATCCCCTGAAATTAGAAATAGTCCCAGGCCATCCCAAAAAGGAGTCCCCTGAACTTCGTAATAGTCCCAGGCCATCCCAAAAAGGAGTCTCCTAAAATTAGAGATTGTCCGAGGCCATCCCAAAAGGAGTCCCCTGAAATTAAATATAATCCCAGGCTATCCCAAAAATGAGTCTCCTAAAATCAGAAATAGTCCCATGCCATCCCAAAAAGGAGTCCCCTGAAATTAGAAATAGGCCCATGCCATCCCAAAAAGGAGTCTTTTGAAATTAGAAATAGTCCCAGGCCATCCCATAAAGGAGTCTCCTAAAATTAGAAATAGTCCCAGGCCATCCAAAAAAGGAGTCCCGTGAAATTAGAAATAGTCCCAGGGCATCCCAAAAAGGAGTTACCTAAAATAAAAAATAGTCCCATTCCATAAATGTGTGTATGATCTATATGAACGGGCGACCATGGTTCTGTTTCTTTAGGCCAAGAATATAATCTCCTTTTTCGAAAATTCTTTATTTTGCCACATTTTGGATATTTGTGGACCTATCTTTCTATATTGTGATAATACCCTGGCCATCTGAAAGGACAAGACACATCGTAGTTAGAAGACGACCCTGGTAACCATGCCTTCAATTTTAATCTCATCTGTGGAGCTTTTATCCCACAGTACATATCATCAGGTACACTTTTTCAAATATCTCATCTTACGGTTCCTAGTATAATTATCACTTCCACATTACATATAACACCATTTCCCATCATTAATTTATGCCTTATTTCTTTACAAGGTCTTTCAGCTTTGGAAAAATTACTTCGCCTGTTTTTATTAGTACTAGCAGTATAGCCCAGCATTGCTCAGGTGTAATGAAAGCTTTAAAAATAATCCATGGTCCTGGAGCCCAGACTCAGCCTAAATAATATTTGTGTGAAGTTTGGTGAGAATCGGATAAAAATTGTAGATTTATATAAAGGACATACAGACAGATAAACAGACACACACACAAACATCTTGCCTTATATATATATATATTATCAATTTTCTGGACTATTGTAAGAACTGCAACCTTGAAACTTCTGAATATCGTTTCTTATGTCTTTGTCTATGAGTGTATCAAATTTGATTAAAATCAAACCACTCCTTCTATAACCCAATTTTTTTTGATTATCGATATTTATCGGGGATACCTCAACAGAAAACCTAGCTAAGAACACTTGCAGATGCTTATAGTACAACTGTGTAAATCTTCAAGAAAATCATTTCAGCCGTTTCGGAGTCTATAGGTAACGGACACACGCACACACACACACAGAAACACACACACACAAAGTTCCATTCATAAATAAGTTTAGATTTAGATTATTCTCTTAACAATTTTACTTAATATTGGATCCTGTAGAGTTTCCAATACCAATCTTTGTAGAGATATGTCAATTTCAACCTGATGTAATATTTATTCACCCAGAATTTCCATTTTTTATTTTTGCTTCATATTAAATTTTAACCTTAAGAGCGCATTGATATCTAGCATTGTATTTTCTTTTACCTACTCAATGTCAAAACCATAAACCATTCATTTTAGGACCCATCTTTTACCTACTCAATGTCAAAACCATAAACCATTCATTTTAGGGCCCATCTTTTACCTACTCAATGTCAAAACCATAAACCATTCATTTTAGGGCCCATCTTAAAATCCTGCAACAAATAACTTTTGATAGCTTATTTTTGGGGTTAAAAATAGACTCTAGCAGTTTATGGTCCAAACTTAATAAAAAACTTCTTAACTAATAAGAATAGTTGAGCTCTGTCTGTGATTCAGAAAATGTCCAATGCCACTTTTTTAATATTTGAATAACTTATTTCTGCTACTATCAATGTTCTTGAAAGGTACATTATTGGATGACCTTCTTGCATTAAGATTACTGACACACACCTCTCTCATTGCTGACACACCTCACTGACTTGCATCTGTAGTTAATGTAACCTCCTTTGTGGGATGAAAAAGTTTTACAACAGGTTATTCTGTGAGTATCACTTTCAAATCCTTGAATGCTAAGCTTTGCCTTTGAGTTCATTTGAACTCACTATTCTTTTTCCAAAGTTCCGCAATTGGTTCTATTAAGTCACTGTATTTTGGCAGGTATTTATTATAAAAATTAACCAATCCTAAAAAGGATTCTAATTCTTTTTTATTAGTAGGTGTAGATACTTTTGACATTTTCTTAATTAACTTTGGATCTGATACAATGCCATCTTTTAAAATTTCATACCCTAAAGATGATATTGTATCACAACGAAATTCATATTTCTTATTTCTTATTATCATCCTTGCATTTTTAACTTGTTTAACACACGTTCTGTTTTTGTCTTAATTCTTCTTTAATGGTGGCACTGGCAAATATCACCTTGATAAATAATCATATTACTGAGTTTGTTGGTTAACATGTTTTTCATTGTTCTCTGAAAAATGGCACTTGCCATTTTCACTCGCAAAGGCATTTTCATACATCTTAATAATCCTATGGGTGGGTTTCTTATAGTAATTTTCTTGAATCTATCATCAATCCATATATGACTGTAAGCCAATTTTAAATCAACTTTCACAAAATATTTCATGCCCAATAATTTGTGGATAGTGTTTTTGATATTAGGAATAGGAAAAGAGTTCAAGTCTATTTTATGATTTAGTCCTATTTTAAAGTCTTTACATATTCTTATTTGATTTTTGTAAGACTACAATGGGAAAGATCCATTTACTGCCACCTGGGGGACATACTCCATAATTCCCTCCTCTACTATTTTCTTTAACTTGGCAACTACCAAAGGTGAATAAGTAATTAAAGAGATTTCAAATAAGAGAAGGGTATTATTTTCATTTAATTGTATACTCACTTTGTATTACTTTAACACACCTATTTTTACTTTTTTTGATTTTATGTCACTGATTAATTTTGCCATATCCATTTTTAGCACACAGTAGAACCTAGTAGCCCATGAATATTTTTACCTTCCACTAGTTTAATGGGGTCACAAATACTTGTTCAAGATGTTCAGCAACCTCGACATTTTTGGAAAAGATATTAAGATAATCAAGAACTTATATTGGCAGCAAACCACTTGCATATGGATAGAAAATGAACTCAGCAGGTATACAAAGATAAAAAGGTGCAGAAGACAAGGATGTGTTTTCTCACCAGATTTACTCAACTTATACAACAAAACAATTCTGAGAGAAATAAAACCCTTGCCAGGATTTGTCATTGGCAGCCACAATATCAACAATGTAAGATACATGGATGACATGGTGCTGATAGCAGAGACTGAAAAGAAAATGCAGGACCTCCAACAGAAGGTAACAACAGAAAGCAAGAAGAAAGGACTGAGCATAAAATTCAAGAAAACTAAATGTATGATCATCAGCAAAAAAAAAAAAAAAAACACCTCAAAATGCCAACTACAAGTTGGAGAAACTAAAATAAAACGAGTAAAAAAATTTAAATACCTGGGAAGCATTGTGACAGAAGATGGAAAGTGTAATGTCGAGATCTGCAGATGCATTGGGACGGCCAAGGACACATTTCAAAAGCTAACCAGAGTACTGAGAGACAGGAAAATCTCATGTGAAACAAAGAAAAGAGTGCTGAACTGCTATGTGGTATCTATCCTTATGTATGGCAGTGAATGTTGGATGATCTCAAGGATGAAGGGGAGGCTTGAGGAAGAAGAAATGTGGTTCTACAGAAGGATGCTGAGGATACCATAGACCGAACACATGGGCATTGATGAGGTGTTAGAGAGGATGCAGATGAGAACAAAACTCAGACTTAATATCAGGAAGAGACAGATGAGGGTCCTGGGATATGTAATGAGGAAAGAGGGCCTAGAGAATTTAATATTTACAGGATGGATAGAAAGAAAGAGAGACAAAGGAAAGCAGCATGAGACATCTTTGATAGGCTTGAGCATATTGAAGGGGTGGGGTTTGGGAAAGACCCCAAAAGAAAAAATATTGAGAGCACATGAAGAAGAACCGTAATGGGAATAACTTCAAATCAATCACAGGTTTCATACATTCTGTTAAAGTATGCCAAAGTTTTTATAAAAGATCCATCAAACTTTCTCAATATCAGATTACTTTTTCTCAATTTACCTATTTGTTTGGGATCAGAGGGCCTTCAATCACCATATCCACTTTCATTGGAAACGTCATGCTACTTAATTTAGTTTTTTTGAAAGAATTCTTTTCTTTAGGTCTTTGTATTGAAAAAAAATGTCATCGCTTTTTATAATTTTACATACAAACTGAAAATTATTTTTTCTTTGGTAGTTTTCCAGAAGTGAGGCATTTCTTCTGTAATTGAATCAATTCATCTTAAATCTTGATTTCCTAGTTTCTCAAATTCTCAGAATCTGTTAGCTTCTTTTTATCTGTGAAGATATTGTATAATTGATTCATCCTGTTTCTGTTTAATGGACAGAAAGTTAGCTCTTTCTGTTATGACAAGTTTCTTTTTATAATTTCTTGGGATTAGAGTGACTTACTTCCCATATCTTCTTGCATTGAAAAAGTTATGCCATTTAATTTCATCTTTTTAAAATCTTTTTCCTTAAGTTTTGTATTGAAAAGAAGTTGTCAATTCTTTTTTTTCCCACTTTTTGTATAGTTTTCTTTTTAATTTTTCATACAAACTGAAAATGATTTTTTCTTCTGCAGTTATGGCAAATTTTTCTAAAAACTGGCCATATTTTCCTAATAATTTTATGTTAATAGTTACAGTATTTGAATTTCTTTTGTTCCTTTTTTTATACTGTACATTTAACAGTGTCCTCAGTAGAATTAAACATTTCTATCAATTCCAGCTGTTGTATAACTTCCACACATGCAGTTGAAGACAAATTATTCAATTGTAATTGTCCCAATATCTTCTATTTATGAAGTGTATCAGCCATACCTTTAATCGACTGTAATTGAATAGATTTATCCTTAATAGTCAAACCTTGAAGTCCCAGTTTTTCAAATGTGCAGAATCTGCTAGCTTCTCTTTATCTGTGAAGATATTGTATAATTGATTCATCTTACTTTTGTTTAATAGACAGAAAGTTTAATGGGCAGAAATTTTCATGGACAGAAATTTTGTTTTTCCCTCTATGATCAGTTTCCTTTTAGGTTGTAAATTTCTTTTTATCATTAGCACTTGTATGGCTCTCTGGCTTCGGGCAGAGAGTGACCCAGTCAAGGTTCCGCCAAAAAAAGGGTCCGGTAAGAAGAGTAAGACTAAGAGAGTCTCGTCTGGGCAATAGACAGTTGTTTGCCAGGCCTTTGAGGCCCGGATACCCCACATTAAAAAGGCCTTGTGCCACATTCCGCCTCGATGGGAAGGTAGATAAATATCGTTTGCCCGGAAGCATATACCAATTCGCTTCGCCATGTAACAGACAACTAACGCCATGAGGCACGAACGCGAAGCCAAGCTTCACCTCGGCAACGCGCCAATTCACTCACTGATATTTCCAAATTACTTTTCACGCACACAATATTCTTCCACAAACTTTTTTTTCAGTTAGAATATTTTCCTACAAACTTTTAATCATCTAAGACATTCACTCGACATAATAATATAGTCAAACTTGGAACACTTCACAAGAAATAATCCTTTTAAAACATTTTCTGAAATCTTTTCAATTGAAACCTTTTTACAGTCTAAGCGAGACAACTCCTTATTTTACCTTGTACAACATTTTTCCCTTAACTCAAACTTGAACTTTGCAATTCACCAATATTAATCTCACCTTTTGCATTACCAACGATTGATCTGTTCTTATTTTTTGTGTATCTTTGTTGGAATATAATTTTACGTTGTTATTATAACATTTCGTTTGTTTCGTCGATTGTTCTTCATGTATAAAATTAGAAAATGCGTGCGGAGTTGTGTTTGCCCCCCACATTGCTTATTTGTGAATTAACCTTCATCACCATATCCGCTACATTTGAATGGCAACCCTGACTATCCTCTCATTTCACACTTGGGATTCTGTCAGAATCAGCTGAATTTAATATAAAAAGATATATTCTGTTCAAAACTTTTTCATTTAAAATTAAACATGGAAAATACTAACATGGAAGCATTATAAAGAATAATAATAAAATTCTAGCACTATTCATTAATACGGTTTGAAAATAGTTGGAAACTTGCCTGAAAATATATAAGTAGAAATGAGGGCAAATGTTGATTACAAGAGGCAAAAAAAACAACTGAAAGGGAGATAACCACTTCACATTAAATCAACGCGAATAAAAATGACATTTTATTTTCTATAAAGGTTTTACAATCGAAAGTTTTGTGGTGACAAATGTACATTTGAAAGAAATCAAATAAATTATTATTCTTTCATTAAAAAAAATTAGCTAATATAGAAATAACGAAATTGATTATTTCTAAGAATTGTAGAAAGCTAATATTTTTGTATTTTTTTCACCAAACACGCATGGAGAATTAAATTGAAAATAAGGTACTAGAGAAAGAAACTTCCCTCTTATTCCTGTTCAGCATTTTTCTATCATCCTTTAGCCTACGAAACTGATGATGATTCAATGCCAACTCCTATATTAACAATATTGTTAATTTTTGTTCTAATTCTTTGTTGATAGAATTTTTTTTAATACCATTTTAAATGTTTTATACCATTTCAAAGATTGTTTTAGAAATCTTGTCAACTTATGTTTTTATTTACAATTTTCTAACTAATGACTTTTTTCCTATTTGTTACTGTTACATAGCTGAATAACAGGTACTAATGGAAAGAGAACTTTTAAAGAAATTGAATTCAACATTTTCAGAAGGAATAAATTTCAACATCTTCATAAGAAACAAATTCATCAAATTGAAGAATTTTACAAAGAATAATATGATTCAAAATGAGAGAAAATAAACTTGTATGCAAACAGCTGAAAAAGAAAGAGAACATTGAAGGTTTAGCTTTCAGGAAATGTGCTTGATGTATGAGAACATAAATTAAAATCTTGTTGGTGGCTGCGTGAGGGAAAAAAAAATTTCAAATAGCAGAAATAAGACTCCTGTTGACGCTGTGACATTGTGGTGATACCACCAACCGAGCAAAAGCGAGCAAACCGGATGCTGGCTCTATGCCGACCAGAAAGCTAATGAATAAAAAGTCGTCGTGCGCAAGTGGATTCGCACAGATGTTCCTGTTGAAAAATAAAAATTAATCAAATATCAAATTACCATTTTTATTTATCAGCCAATGAGAAGCCTAGAACCAAATAAAAGGATGAAATGCGAAACGACCAGCATTTTGAGCTAGAAGAAAAATATAAAAGTTTTGACAAAAGGCACCCAGACAGACAGGCACAGACAGAGGAGAAGAGTGTCATTAGTTTCTTCCTCGACCATATGTTGAGCGGCTACTATGTTCGCCTCTTTCTTCCTCCCCTATTCTCGAAGTACTAACTGACCTTTTCTAAGACATTCCACAAACCAACTTGCTGACCTACTGACCTTAGAAACGGCAACTTGATAATGAACATTAATCATACTACCAAGCTTTTTACCTTTCAACGTTATATCTTCCTTGAACATTCTTTTATCTCCTTCAGCTCATTATTATCTGCCATGAACTCTCTCTAACTTCATTGGACCTTTATTCCAAGTATTGTTTTAATTGTAAAACATTAATTGAAATGTATATATGCATAAATGTTATTTTACACTCAAAATTGCCTTTCTTGAATTTATAATCATTTATGAATTATAGTGGGCTATCTTCCCACAAGGTCAAATTCCGTTAACATGCTATGGAATCCTACTACCCCTCACTACAAATGAAAAGGAATAAGAGATATCCGCTATAACATACACATGTGTTTGTTTTTCTGTCCTTTTATAGCCTTGGAAAAGTGCCATCTAGTAGGTATATAGACAGACAAGGTGGGGATAATCTTTCTTTACTATCAAGAAATTATACTGGACTACAGGAATCTATCAAAATCATATAAAAACTTGATTGGGCCCGTCGAAATGATGTGATGGTTAACAAGCTTGTCTTACTAGATCAGTTGCAATGTAAGAATCCATACACTTGGATTTTCATGGAATGTCAAAATTCAGAGTGTCAGTATTTGATACAATAATATAAGATATTGAGGCACTGCTCGTAATTCGGCTATTTAGAATAATCACATGATTTTTATCAAAAGAAAAAATTCAGCAGAAAAAGACAACGTAGTACATTCCAGCAATAGTTAAGTGCCATACGTGATACACGCTTTGGGCGATCATGTCTTGAAAGAGACATGACTGACTGGGCAAAAGATTATCCTGCAGTAGGTTGCCATTGCTTTCTGTTGTAGACTGGTTGCCTGCCAAGGCTATAGAACCCAATCTGTCCTATTATTTAACCCATAACTGTGGATGTCCAAAGAACCAAGATATTGATTGAACACAAGTTTTTCACACCTTTGAATTGATATTAACACAGAAGTTTAAATTTATTTATATTTGTTGTAAACATACATTTACATTTCTGTGTTAATATCTTTTCAAAGCTGTAAAAATCTTATTTATAAACAAAATCTGACAGATTTTGTCTATAAATAAATAAATGAATTCCATAATTTATTAAATCATATGGAAAGAAATGTGTTTTATAGGTTATTGTTATTATATGTTATCTGAATAAAGGAAAATTTTCATTGTCAAACGGAATTCTATATTTGGAAATACAATATTTTAAATATTTTCATGGCTTCTGCTCCAATGAATTTAGCTCACTGGTGCCCCCTATATATGAACTTACTTGAGCCACAAGATTAGCAACTAAGTCCCACCCTTTTACTGTGGAACCAATAAAATGTAAACGCAAATTCTACTCCATCAGCTTCTTTTCTCGCATTTTCTGCCTGTGGAATTCCCTTCCATTTACTTGCTTCCTTGACAGCTACAATCTCCAAGAATTTAAATGTAAAGTCAACAGTCATCTCCTATCTCACTAACCTGCATCCTCTCTCTCATGCTCCTTTCCCTGTCCACTTCACTCACGTCAGTATTCTCATTTTTCTCTTACCCACTTCCTGACTACCCCTATAACATGTCACTCTTCCTCATAACTTTTCTCCTATGTAACCCCCTGCACAACAGTGGCAGTAAAATGCCTTGCTTGGAGCGATATGATTATAAAAAAAAATTTATCTTATAGGTTTTCCATTATAATCATGTTATTACATACTGATTTTTTTCTGCTATTGCTCACCCAATATAAGGTCCAAGAGCCACTCAATGTAGAGCCTTACTGAATAGAATTGTTTTATATATGTAAGAATTGTAGATTAAGAAGCTATATAAGATTGACTTTGTACTTGATGAGGTTAAGATTGTCATGGTTGGGGAAGCATTTCTATAAGTGAAGGTATAAACAGAATTTCTTTTTTTCTTATTATTATCTGTATTTATTGGGAGGCAGGGTAGAGTAATGGTTTGTGGCTCAGATTGAGGAATCAGAGAGCTGAGTTTGAATTCCAACCAAGTTCATTGCATTCATTTATGGGCTAATATCCTTGGGAAAGGCATGAATCCAACTGTCCTTCCCCAGATATGGGTAAATAGAATGACAAACTTGGTCCTATAGCCTTAAGTAGCAACTGGTCTCAGAGAATGTCAACTTTTAATTCAAAATCTGACTGGTCAGCTACTAAACCACCTCCTCCACAAGACCCATATCTTCACCCCTGAAGACATGTTTAACCAGTAAGAAGATTCTCCAAAGAAATGAGAAGAACCTGGATTTGTATTTTTATTTGGTCATGTTATTGGCATGCCACGATGATTGAGAAAGAAAAGAATGGGTAATAATTAAAGCCAATAACTCTCCCATAGTAATTAAACATGAATGTACTAGTGTACATTTTAACAACCTTAAAATTATCAACATCTCCAAATATATTACAACTGCAGAGTGTTTCATTTCAAATGCAGATTTTCTTATCATAAGACAATGTAAAAGAAAAGCATGCCTTTTTAAGACATTTCCCTTAAAATTCTGTAAAAAAGCAGAAAGCAGTTTTCTTTAAGCATTTTGTGTGGTTTTGAATGTAAAAATTTAAAATAATGGACTAGAATTTTGCCTTTTACTCTTGGATAAACAAAAAATATTATTTCTTGGTAATTATTGGTCTGATTATTTTGAGAAATGTTTTATCAACCTATGATGTCATTTAAAGGGTAGATAAACTCAAATATAACTGATTCAATTTTTCACAATTAGCCATTCAAAATTATTAAGCTTGTTGCAGTCACTACTACTAACTTAATTAATGAAGTGGGTTGTCATTATTTTTAGTTGGGAAAAAGAGAAAATAAATTAAGATATCTCTCTACGACTCAGTCGGGCTTCTGAAAAAGACTTGGCCAAGAAAAGTAGACAATACAAAGTACCTGGATCCTGCAGTTGCAGCGACTGGATAAATTTTGACCATTGGTCCAAGTGTACACACTAAGGTTCCCCATATTAAATACATCCCATATCCCGTCTCGTTAACACACCTCGTCTCAGTGACACATCCCATCTCAGTGACACATCCCGTCTCAGTGACACATCCAGCCTCAGAGACAAAACTTTGGGTAAATATCCAGAGTTCTGAAGGAGTTCTAACAGAGTGTTTGTTAGAGTACCATTAGAATCAATAGAAACATATATTATAACCGTTAGTAGCAAGTTATAATGTTTTTGCTGCAGTGCACATCATAATAGTGACAAGGAGAAATTAGAATCAAGTTGATGTAATTGCTTTCTTCGCTATGCCTAAAGAAAAAAAAAAATTTTTTAAATATGGAAGAATTTTTAGCCCCAGTGGTAAAAATACAACAACAACAACAGCAGTTGTTGGAACTCCAGAAACAACAACAAAAGTCAATTGAATTAATCCACAAGAAAACAGAAAATTCTCCAATTTCTTTCACACCTGATACAGTGGCAAATGCCATAAGTGAATTCACATACAATTCAGATGATGTAATTATCTATTCTGCTTATTTTAGAACATACATACAAATTTACAGAGAAGAATGCAGTGACTGGGAAGACAAAAAAAAAGAAACAAAATTTTGTTGAACAAGTTAGCACAAATAGAACATAAAAATACAGTAGTTTTGTATGACCGAGAAAACCAGGAGATATTTGCTTTGTAGAAACAATAACTATTCTGATTAAATTGTTTAGCAATAAAAGTTTGTTATTCAATACTTGTTGGAACTGTATGAATTTGACAAAAAAAAAAAAAAGAAGACAAAGTTTTTGTCACATAAGCTAGAATCATTAATAAGAATTGTGAAAGATTCAAATTAAATGAAGTGACTTCAGATATGTTTAAAAAATTAATTTTCATTCAAGGGTTAACAACAAAAAAAGATGCAAAAATATGTGACTGAATCCTAACGAAACTGGAACAGAATAAAAAATTAACACTACAAGAAATATCTGACGAATGCCAGAGAATCTTAAATACGAGACACAATATGAAGTAAATTGAAGAAAAAGAATGAAAAAAGCCAAAGAAAAATGTGGAAAAAGAAATATTAATCCATGTTTCAGATGTGAAAGGTTATATCTGGGAGACAAATTTCTCTTTAAGAATTTAAAGTACTACAAAGCAATGAAAAGTTCTCACGTAAAAATTCATACAGAGCTTTGAGACGAGAAAAATAATTACAGATATGAAATGTGGATATGAAAAAAAGAAATATTCTGTTGACGGCATGACTGATCGTGAATGCATAATGAGATTCACGCTGCATTCTCAGAACGCGAGGTTTGCTATTTTTTCTGTTTTTTTTTGTTTTGTTTTTCATAAATCTAATTTTGCCATTGGCATGAGGAGCATTACCATGACCTTCGTTATAAAGAAGGTCGTGGCATTACACATTCAGCTCACTTCAGGTGAGTTTCAATTACTTTCCAGTAATTTCCTTCTTCAGAAACCAAAGAAAATTTGTATATATGAATTAACAATATGGGTATAAAAATGCAACTAGATACTCATAGTTATGATATCACAATAATCAATGAAGCCACATGAGAAGCAAACGGAAAACCTAGATTAAAAAGAACTTCGAAAAATGCACGTGAGTTAGCAGGTGGGAAATTTTTTTGTTCCCCAAAGACCTTTACCCCGTCAAATCTTTCCTAAACTTCCTTAAATACATGCAAATATATATGCTGAAATCAAATTGATAATTTTTTATTGAAGAACCCTACCATTTTTCTTGTTTTCGACCACAAAAAAGTCGGACTACATGTCACCCCTTACGACCATTTTCATATCTGATTCACCGCTGAATGACTTGGGGCGTAGGATAATTATTACGGCCCGTTCACTTCTTTTGAGCAATTAGTCCGCGATTTGTTTGGGTTCGGAACGCAAATTTCCACACATGAATAGCAAAAAGGAAGGCAAATTGGTCAAAAATCACCAATCTATGCATGAAGTCGTTCTGCAGTGAATAACATGTTTTGAACTGTGGTTACGGGATGAGATAAACAGCGAAAAGAAGTTCGATATTTTTCTGGTTGTAAAATTGAAAAAAGTTGGGTTTCGTCAATAAACAATTATTGATTTGAGTTCAGCATTTACTTTTGCACGAAAATAAGGATGTTTTTGAAAGATCTGAAGGGGTAAAAGCCTTCGGGGGGGGGGGAACAAAACAAAATTTTACCTTATTTGTTATTGGTTAAATGATGTGCAATGTTTTATTTCGTAACAAGTGTGTAAAAAAATATAAGACTTGCGTGTTAAAAACTGCTACAAACTTATTTGGTGCAGACAGGCTAGAATTATTTGACTTATGGGATTTACCTATAAATATTTATGCAAAAATATATGTGGAAAAGTGACCAGTTTAAAAAAACAATGTGAAAATTTAAAAGAAGAATTGAAAAAAATGTTTTACAGATGTTTTGTCGGGTGAGTTGTGTCAATGGTCCAAAATCAAAGCAAAATTCCAAATGAAAAAAGGGTTGATGCCAATATTTAAACTGAAACATTGTGTACTGTTCACAGCCTTGGATCAAGTCAACGAAAAACTAGACAGACAAATGGATGTAATTGAAAAAAAATTGAGCATTCAAAATGGACAGCGTCTGCAGCGTATGTAAAGAAAAAAGTAAAACAAAATGTGTGTTTATGTTTATTTTTTCGACTGGGTAAACAAATATTTAGAATCACATAAGTACCCATTAACAAGTCCTGTGGAAAGTTTTACAAAATTAAACAGTGGAAAATTTTTTCCAAGCTGGATCATTCTGAGTCGTATTTGCAAATACAAATCGAAAAAGAATATTCAGAGTTAATAACAATAAATACGCACAAGGGATTATATAAATTCAACCGAATCTTTATCCTTCCAAAAATTAAAAATTTTATAACTATAGGATACAAATCCTATGTGAACCAACAATTAACTGAAACACAAAAAGTAAAACTGCACACCCACAAAATCAGATCAGAATGACTGAAAGCATTTTGGAAAAACCAGACCAAGGCAAAATTCATAATTCAGTGTGAAATTTAATTTTGACAAATAGGAAAAGGATTGACCCAATACCGAAAGAAAAAGACAAAGCCAAATTTCGCAATCTGATGTTAAATTTATTTTCTAACCAATGAAAGGATGCTGTTTGCAAAACTGAGAGAAAAGTTAACAGGTTTATGTGAAAAACTAAATCGCTATAAAACAAAGAAAGTCGAATCAATCAGTCAGATGGGAGCAGAAATTAGAGACGACGTGCTTTGAAGTGACAAAAGAAACTTGACCTGGACATAAGGTCCCATCACACATTCGTTCTCCTTCTTCTTCATCTTCACCATTCTCGCAGTCAACCAAGAAGAAGACAACAACAAGATACTTCAACTGACTCCAAAAAATTAACTTCGATAAGTACCATTTTTTTTTTATTGCTTCACCTTCCTTTTCACTTTCTCACTGACCATAAAAGAAAGAAAAAGAACACCGACTTCATGACTATCCTGTTAATCTTTGAATATACACAATATGACCCGGTACTTACAATTACAAATTCTTGATTCCTTTTTACTTCACTTTCTTTTTGAACATTTCTCAGTAATTTCACTTCTTACGGATTTTATGTTATTCTGTTCTGTTAAAAAAAATCACTTATTTTACAAAACAAAACACTTATTCTTCCAACCTTCTGATATTTTAAATTGTGGGGACTTCGGTTGTGTTTGGTACAAGGCCAATTTGATAAACACAGCCGAGGCTCCTACATGTGTCCAGAGGAGTAACCATTTTGAAATAGAATTCCACAGTTATATCCCCTTGCTTTTGTGACGCTTTAAGATTTATCGCTAAATTAAAAGAAAGAAAGAAAGAAAGAAAGAAAGAAAATAATTCTCATTAATAAATCTCCAGGACTTCCCGCAGTATTCTTATTTGCCTGCGCAATGCAATTCTATACACATTTCTGCGTCATTTTTCTAACTTCTTTGTTAGATTGTCTGAAGAATTTTCCGAGTGCATCAATTAGAGACTCAAGGAACTATAATTTTTATGTCTTTTGTTCAGTATTTATCTAAAAGCCAAAAAATTAGGATTTTTCTTTTATTTCGTAACGTTAATCTTCTTCAGTTTCTCAAGAAAAAAAAATTATGACGATCTCTTATAATCAGCTTTCTTTATTTTTTATGAAAGAATGATTTAAATTTAATTGTAATTAGCGCACATAAAAAAGAAAAAAACATAAAAGCTTTATTTTTAGTCCGGGAATTTTTCAGCGTTTCTCTCGCATTAACAGAAACAGGTTTAATTCAAAACGGAAAACATGAACCACGAAGTGAATGTTATTAATTTCAATACAATTTTTTAGACGCGTGTAGGTCACCGTATTTCTACTGCTTTTTTCCCCGGAACTGGTAAGAGTTATGTCCCTCGATGGTGCTACCCGACCTCAATTGCTGCCCCCAGCAGACAGTCATCCACACCCACATTCACAGCCGTCGTGCAAACCATGTAGAAGAGTGCAGTGGAACAAATACTGACAAATGAAGACGATACAAATTGATGAAATAACGGGCATCTGGTCCTATTTACAAACGGTAAGACCACTTAACAGTTATTGCTATCTTTTTGTTTTGTAGATTTTCAGCAGAAAATCCTGCAAGGGTCAGCCACATTTTTTCCTCTGTTCACTTAAAGCTGCTCAATAGGTGCGAACAATAACAAAACAAGGTTCGATCCTGACAACAACAACAACAACACAACAAATAGTTCAACTTCAAACCTTTCTTTTCTGATTGTATTTATTTTTTAAAGGTAATTTTTTATAATTTACCAAACTTAGGAACCAAAAATTGTCTAGGTTTTCTTTTTCGCTCTCTCTTTTGTTGTAAGTTTAAAAATCACTTTTTTTTTTATACAATTTGTTTTGGTTGCATTTTTAAAATTCCAAGCAGTCTCTGGTTTTAGTCCTAAAAATTTCCGCACTCGACAAAAGCTACTTACGATTCCTTGCATTTCTATAATTGTAAAATTTTTTACTAAATTGCAATCTCGCCAAAAATAATCCTTCCTTCCTTCTCTTTTTCTGCCGTTTTTTTTTTTTTTTTTTTTCAGTTTCTCTTGTCAATGGGAGAAAATATTAAAACAAACGATTTTTCTCTATAATATTTCTCTCTCCAGAAAAGTAATTTAAACTGGAAATTAAAAATGCCCTTTCTTCTAATGGTCAGTCTTGTATCTGAAAAATAAAAAAAACGAAACATTTTTTTATCGCTCTTCCAATTTTCTTTTAAACAGATTTTTTTGCGTATGAAATTTTTTTTTAACAATGAATACCTCCCCCTTTTTTTTCATTTTTGAGTACAAAAAATAGTTTTAAAACTTTCTTTCGTTTTTTTTTTTTCTAAAAGAAATAGTGTTTATAAAATAAACGAAACCATGTTCAATTGTATTTGCGATTTATATCCAAGCACCTGCTGATTGTTTTGTTTGTTGTTTTTTATTTTTATTTTGGTAAATTAGTAAATGTGTGCATTTTTATTTAATGTAGTATGGAAATTGATAATCAGTGAATTTAAGTTAAAATTTCAACTGAAATAGTTTTTATGTTCATTTTATTTTCTTTCATTACGTTAGGAGACCCCTGTCACTTCCAATAGATGTTGTTAACCTGTTGAGTGTTGCTACCTAGTCGAATGTTAAATTGAGTAAGGAAGGTGATGGGCGCCGCCAAGGTATCATTTGTCCCGATGATATAAGTTTCTAATAGTTATGGGATAATTTGGCTTGTAAATTTTTTTTAAAAATATGCTTTGTTTAAATCATTGTATTTGAAGTTTAAAATTGTTTTTTGAAATCATTGACCTAAAAATGATATCAATTCAAGCTAGATTCTGACTTTAAAAGGATTCATATTAAAAATTTCAACACCTTCAAAGAGAAAAAAATCATTTATAAAATTTGATGTTTTTTTTTTGTTTTTCTTTTAATTAAAAAAGTTCAGCATTTTCTAAAATTTATTTTTTCCATTATAACTTAAAGCTTCAAGCTGAAACTTTCGCTTCCTTAATTTTTTACTTGCTTGTTGCTAATAATTTTAAAAATTCCTTGCTTCACATGAAAAAAATGCACATAAAAGTTAAAAAGTGTGTTTTTTTGTTTGATTATTTATGTCAATTTCACAACAATGGCATTTTTTTTCTTTCTTTCAAGTTTCAATGATGCTTGAAGCCACAAACAGATCTTAACTTTTTCCCGGTATTTTTTTTATTTATGGCAGTTACTTTCTAGTTTTTTCATTATTATTGCTGTTTCTGAAGTTTGAAACTAGTAAAAAACATTATCGTGAAATTAATAGCGCTACACATTCTTCAAAAAATGAATGCGAGTTGCTTTTTTTTTTTTTTTTTTAACACTATTCTACAAAAAACATAACCTGCATAATTTTGTGATCAATCCCGGGGGGACCAGAAATAAAGAAGCCTAAATTTTACTGTTCCCCTTCACTCACACTAATTTTTCGATATTTATGTAGAGAGTACCTTTTTTTTCTTCTTCTTCTTTTTTGGAGTGGGGATAAGTTGGTTGGAATTTTTACTTCTCCCAACGAAAGTCTCCGATTTGATTTGTTCTTTCTGTTTCCTTACATTTTCGGAATATTCACAATATCACAATCCTCTTTCACAGAGAAAAAAATTCTCTCTCTCTCTCAAACTTCAATTGCGTGATCTACTTTCTAAAACCGTATTAAATGTCAATTTTCTTTTTAGACTCTCTTTTCTCGTATTTTCATTTTTTTTTTTTCTTTTTTTTAACATTGGGCCTGTTTGTATTTTTTGGAAAATACAATAAAGTTAAAAGTTTATTGCATTTTTAACAAGGCGAGAAAGAGAACTACGAAATTAATCTAAAAATTTAAATGGTAACTATGCAACTTGCAATAAGTCGTTTAACTGGTGTATGAACTGACCTCTTGTCAATATCAATTGTCAACTATTTTAATTTTATTTTATTACCTTTGCTATTCTCACTCTGAATAAAAAAATGCGACTTTTAAGTAACTTCTGCCAAATGTGTGAGATAATTTGTTTCTCTTGAACTTCTCCCAAAAAAATTTAAAACCGAGCCAGTCAGTCATCTTTCTTTATTTTCTTTTTGTTTTTATCATCGATTCTACCTTTGGACTAAAAAAAAATCAATAAAGAAACCCGATACAGTAAGTTATTTATACTGAGGAAAAAATAACAAAGACTAAAGATTTTTTTTATGCGGAGAAAAAAAAATTGCGACGACTTAAAAATAATTATTCTTTCATTCTCAATTGTTTTAGTCAAACTTGGTTAGTTGAAGTTCAATGAAGTATTTTCTTTAACAAAAAAACTTACTTAATCTACTAAGTAGTATGGGGGGGGTGCCTACTCGCACGTAGCACACATGGCTTCAACAACAGAGGGAAAGTTTTGCTGATAAAATAAACAATACAACAAAAAGGGAAGATGATTTATGCCAGCTGTTGCAGGGAGGGAAACTTAGGTCAAGAAATAAGTTTTATTGAGGAGAGCAAACTCATATATTTTAATTTTTGTTCAGCTTTATGGCACAAGAATTGGAAGATTGATCCACTGATGGATCTAGGTGTGCTAGTTTCTAATAAATAACACTCAGGTCGTGTATCAATAGAAACTTTCTATATACACGACCAGTTATTTATTTTTATTTTTTCAAGTGCGTGCTTTTTTTTTCTTTTGACAACCAACCAGATTCAGATTGTAGATTTTTAAAATTATTAAAATAAAAAAAGTTTTCCGTTTTATAATGAAAATAGAAATTCATATTGTTGCTTTGTTAGAAAAAAAGTCTTTTTTTTCAAAGCTGAGTGATTTCATTTTAAATCCATTTTTATTTCCGACAGGAAAAATGTAAGTATTGTTTCTTGAAGTATTGCTTAAGCCTTAGTTTTCATATACAAGTTTACAAGTGATGAAGCACTCAGCAAAGATCAAATTCACTTTTAATGGTTTTTGAAACTAGCTTGAATCAGTTTGTCAAATGCTTTACTATAAACTAATTTAAAGACCACAGAGATTCATTCACCCGGCCATTGGTGCACATCAGAGAAAGGCAGATTTTATAGTGTGTAATGTAAATACACAAACAGTTGAGTGTTCTATCTTGTAACCTCACCAAACGAGCATTCTGCATGGTAACCAGAGAACAGTGTGTTTATATGAGACTGACAAAATTTTTTTTTTTTTTTGTTTTTTTTCCCCCCAGCTATCTTCCATTTTTCTATTTGGTGGGAGTAAGCCTAAAGGAGTGCAAAAATTGCCAGTTGTCCCAAGTGTTGTTTTTCTTTTGTCTCTGGATACAACCCATTGGTCTCTCTGTATAGACCCATCTTTTTAATAATTTATATTAAAAAGATTTATCTGGATTATCCACTCTGAATTATGGATTTAATAACATATATAATCCTCAGGACTCTGCTGTCACTTATGGTATGTGAAGGCCTGATAATTAAGTTGGACTGAACCACCAGACAATCTATGAAAGATTGTGTAGAGGCAACTATGCTTTTTGGAAGAATGATATTTACTGTTGCTTTGCCTTTGCATATAATTGCTTGCTTTATATTATTGTTTCTTCTTTTCTTTCTATTGTTTATTGCAAAGCTTTAAGATTCACTTCATTTGATTCCTGTTTTGGTAACCAATCATTCAAATTGAGCTACATTTTAAATAACAAATCGAAATATATTATTTACATTGTTCAGACATTTGTCTTCATCTTTATTGGCATATTCATGACATTACACTCCGTCCTTTTTCAGGTGCTAGGAATTTTGGACTGAACTCTTCATTTCGATCACTTGGGTATATAATTCTCATTCCATGTGCAATGCCATTTTTGGATACGATGTAGTTATCTTCCTTTAACCCAATTCTTTAAGTTATTTGTTCAGCACTGCTGTAGCCAGGTATTGAACTCGCAACTCTTTGGGCCAAATCACCGGAACTAACCAACGCTTTTATTTACTGAGCCATGTGTCTTTGAGGACATTAGAGTATAAATTTTTGGAACTTATCAACTTAATGTCTCAGTAATTTTTTTTTTTTTTTTACCAGAGCTCATATTGCAATCTTCAAAGCTTCAATATTCATCTATTCTTCTGAGATGAGATAGTATTTTTATTGTTCGAATTGTTGTCCTCATCTTCATTGTCATATTCACAATACACTTCAAGGGATTGGAATTTGAACTGAAACTTTTTATTACTAGGAGAGATTGTTCTTGTTCCATGAATCATGCTACTTCTGGATGTCTTAATTATCTCCCTTTAAATCAACTAAATGTTTGTTCACCAAGTACAACTGCCAGTTGTAGCCAGGTATTGAACTTACACTCTTTGGATCCAGTGACTGGATCTAATCTACTGGGTCATGTAGATCCATTTTCAAGGTATTTAGTCCACAGATAACTAAAGGTGGTAGTCTTCCCCCATATTACGTAAGAGTAATATTATCATACATTCCTTGAAAGTCTTGTCCAAGAACCATATCAGAACATAATGTGGCAAAACTGCCAGATGTACCTCTTGCTAGTACCTGTCACTAAATTTAAGGTCTACCATACAAAACCTTAAGGTTTACAGCCTATCACGTTGAATACTCTGGTTCTCTCTTGATCACTGAAGTTAAGCAACATTGAGCCTGGTCAGTACTTAGATGGGTGACTGCTTGGGAATACCAGGTGCTGTAAGCGTAGTGATGGATGTGTGTTGTGGTGCAGTGGATATTGGCTCAGAAAAAGAAATCGGTGTGCCAAGTTCGAATTCCAGTTGAATACCCTACATTCACTTAAGCACTGGTACCTTTGGGAAAGGTATTAATCCATCTTTTCCCTTCAGTTATGGGTTAAATAACAAGGGTAGGACTTGGAAACCCTGCTCTTAAAAACAAATCCTAATGAATCTTGATACTCAAAAAGAAAAATGTTGTAAAATAAAAAAATAACCTTACCAAAAATCATTGGTTATGACCTTAAAATGATCCCAAACAAACAAAACCTTGATGTCCAAACAGAGAGAGGTTGACACCATGAAAACAGCTCCTGACAAATAATGTTTATCCAATGCATGGCATTTAACCATGTCCAGGTGGATAAATCTCTATGCTGTCACTGTCAATAAAACCCTCTAGTTCCACTCCCTTGATAAATGCCTTTACTACTGCTTTCTTCTGAGAACCTAGAGCAGCCACCAATGTCACTGCAGTTAGTGTTGTCTGTTCATTTAAATCTATAGAGGTTCCAGAAGCCACCAACATCATGGCTCAAAGTGCCAAGCATTTCGGATGAAGGTGCTGTGAAAAACCACAAAAGTAGCACTTATCATTCGATGCAGCTGTCACAGGAACAAGTAATACAAAAAGATTTTCATTCATCTTCTGGTCAGGAGTTGCAACATTCACTACCTCAGAAGGTTGTGTAGTAGAGTTCAGTTCAGAATTCCTCTGAAATCCAATGCTCTCGCTTGGTCAAACATGGCGACCAAATCTAGAAACTTATTCTTTAATAAGTATTGCGTTATCAGTGAGGACTGCCAACCACTAATAAAGGCATCGCTGATAGTCACCTCGCAGTATTGAACCACGGTCACTGCCTTAAAGTTACAATCTTTACTTCAGACTTTCAATGTTCGAAAACACTCATCCAGAGATTTACCATCCTTCTGTTGTTGAGTTGCAAAGTGGTGATGTGTGAAAACCATGTAATTTCTGTAAAGCAATAGCATCTTTGTAAGCAATGCATTCCAAAAATAGTCTCATAGATTTGGGTTGAAACAAAGTTTACTAGGAGTCCCAGCTTTTGAGGAAGCGTCCCTAAAAATATCTCAAATGTTCAAAGTCAGTGTTTCCATTCTTGTTTGGCCATAGGGGAACCAGACTCTGAATCTAATTTTTCATTCCATTATGACAGTGACATTTGTTAGAGTAAATTGTAGTGAAAAGAAAGATGGCCTTAACTAAAGGCCTTAGTCTAACAAAATCTTTTTAGTTACATAAAATAAAAAAAACTGCTATACTTTAATAAAACTCTGAATAGGAATAGTTCACTGCAGTGGCAGAATGAATACACTATGCCCATTGTTTACAACAGTCAGCAAAAAGAAATATCAAGTCCTGGCTCTCCACATCATCCTTTTTTATCTGTAAATTGTGAATCACTATAATTACTGTTGGTAAAAAAATGGAGTTCTTTCTCATTGCCTTCTCCAGGTTTTGAATTCAGATTTTCTCTTTTTCTTGAACTGGTTGCTATACCAATGCTATAGTCTTCCCTACAATTTTACTCATAGCTGACTATAGAAGTTATGGATTTTTGCTTTTCCTTGAGACATTAGTATGAAGTGAATGCCACTACTTTGGCCAGAATTGGATCTCGGCCTCTCAATTCCATTTCCCACATTAATAACTGTTATACCACCTGCACATCTAACAAAAATGAAGGGTACTAATCTGCTAAAGCTTCATCTCTGAATTTTAAACATTTGTTGAATTAGAATTTATGAAGAACTGAAGAAAGATTAGGACATTCTTGAAAACTCGTTTCAATGTCCAACCAACTCATATTCCTTGAGTAAAAATTGTAGATTTTGGTTTGAATGTAAACTTTTACTGTATAAAACTGAGAAATTAAAAAAAAAAAATGTATTGACTGATTTTTTTTTTTTTTTTTTTCCCAGTGGTTAAATGTAATCTTCACTTTATAGTCTCTACTTTGTTAAATGAAGACAATATTTTTAATATTCTAGTTACAAATTCCATTTATTCATGTAAGTCATTGTTCATTGTAGCTTTGTTTGTGTTCATTAGACCAAAAAGTGCTTTTCTTTTTTTTTATTCAGAGATCATTTCACAAAAGGAATATTTGTTCTCTCTGTACAAATCTTCTCAATACAACATTCATTTCTTCCCAAATATTAGTTAATCTGTCAGAACATTACCTTATTGAACTCATTTTATTGATCTATTAATGATTAAAGAAAAAATATCTCTTCTCGAATTATTTTGAATTAATCAACCACAAACAATGATTTGGCTCCATACTGATGTCTTTCTTCACAAAGACCATTTTTTGTTTGTTATTTAAAAATATGAGTGTGAAACTGTTGTGGAGTAGCTTTCCACACTGAAGGTTATAATCGTGCTATGTCGGTTGCTAATCGACTTAACCAAAATGTTAGGAACTTGGTAACCTTCCACTGAAAGCTGACTCCTTAGTATTCGGCTAACTGCCGACTAATATCAACTGCCTAGTTGTTCTACTGAACTCTAATAGAAGTCTAAAGAACTATGAATTTCCCAAGAAATTCCTGTTAACTCTTATTAATATAGGAGGGAGAGTCCATTATCTGAGGAATAGGTGTGTTTCACCATAACAGAAACAAAATCTTGCAATTTTGAGTTTGGCTCAAGTGTTAATAGAAGGCACTAAGAACTGAAGGCCTTAATTTCTTAGATGCCTGGTTGGTTGCAATTGTTAGTCAGAAGAAAGAACTAGTGTAGATAATTAGTCAAAAATCTCTTGTCCATATTGTCAGTTTCACACAAAAATCTGATCTTATGAATAAAGAGCTAATAACGTCATGTTTGCCATATTAATGATAAATAATATTAATAACGTCATGAATACACTCCTACAAGTGCGCAGGATTGCCTCATCAGTAACGTTATACTTTGGGGTCTTTCAACATCATACTTATTCACTCAAGAAGCAAATCACTCCACAGGTGCACAACAGCAGACATATGCTCATAACTGCCACTGCTGATCATGAAATAGCAAGCAACCAATCAGAAATGTCCTACATCACTTCCTCCATGGCGAAGACGAGATAAAAAGGAGAGCAAACTGAATTCTTGTTTTTTTTCACTTTTTTTTTTTTTTTGAAACAACATAAATATTAATAATAAACAATATTAATAATTCAACAACAATTTGTCCATTTTTGAAAGGCAAATGGTCAAATGTAAATCAAATTTCTCGATTAACAGATTTGTTTATTTTCACTTGGTCTGCTAATAAATACGAATCATTTAAGTCTCGACAAAATAAGATTTACTGGTAAATATAATGTGACTGGTCAATAAGCTCCTCTCTATTCTATCCAGAGGCAATAAAAGAACAATCAAGTTTGTGTATGTATGTAAAATCTCTTGAGCCGAACACATTGAGTTGTCACTGTCATTTTAAGACAGAACAATTCCTTATATTGAATATCTTTAAAAATCTTATTGGGTATGTTAAGTCGATTAGCAACCGACATTAGCACGATTAGAACCTTCAATGTGAAAACTACTCCACAACAGTTTCACACTCATATTTTTAAATAACAATGATTATGTAAAATCGTTTTGCTAAAAACTTGAGATTCTGATAATTGCGTAAAATTTGACCCATGACAGATCAGTATTTGCACCCCAGTAAAAATCTTTATTTCAAATGCTGATTTTTCTAAGTAGACAGGGCCCCCTCAATCCTGAATGATTGGCACAACAAAATCTTTTTATCTTTTCTCTGTTTGCCTGTTGTCCAGTTCACATTTCTTCCTGGTCTTTTAAACAGGAGTAAAGGTATTTATTTATATCTCTGAGATGACGTAGTATTTACATTACTTGGACTGTTGTCCTCATTTTTATTGCCACATGTTTATGATGTTTTGGCTGTTGTATGCTCCGGCCTTCTTTAGGTGGTAGAAATTTTGAACTGAATCCTTTATTTCGATCACTGGGGTTTATCATTCTCATTCCATATGTAATGCCACATCCGGATGCCATGTAATTATCTCCCTTTAACTCAACTCTCTAAGTTATTTGTTCACCACTGCTGTAGCCAGATATTGAACTCACAACTCTTTGGGTCTAGTCACTGAAATTAACCAATGCCTACCACTGGGCCATGTGTCATTGAGGACCCAGTGGATCTAGGAGTAGAGGTTTATCACTTGTTTTCTTTTTTAGGATTAAGTTTTCAGTTCCTTCTAAAATTATTTCTTCGTTCTCTTTTACTCCCAGTAGACCCTTGCATTTTAGTGGCATCATCTTTCTTTGAGTGAATTGATTAAAAAAAATAATTTGATTCTCAGAGTTCATATGACATTAAGCCATATTTATTCTTCTTTATAAGTAAAGTTGGCTGAGACTCTGATGAAATGGTGACTGTAGAAGACAATTTGGGCAAATTTTCCTCTTTTTAATAATTATCTGATCTCGTCAGAAAAAGAATTTTATTTCACAAAGACAAAATCTACATATGCAAAAGATAAAATATTAAATAAATAGTTTAGCTGTATTCTTATAGAAATTAGATTTTAATTTTTTATTTACTTGGGGAAATTTCTCCCTCTCCCTCTCTCCAAAGTCGGCCGCAAAAACAAGTTTATAAATAGTACTGATGATGATTAAAAATCTAAAAGAATCCCTTAAATAGAAAATGGTTTTGTTATGAATGAAAATGGATATAGCTGTAATTACTTTAATTATGGAAAATCTCTTACTCATTCTATATCTAATTGATTGGTTATGATAAAGACTTTAACTGGCAATGGCACTTGACAATCGAGCATTTTTTTGTCAAGGAGCCCTGCCTACAAGTGGATTGGTGTTGTTTTCTCTTTATCTGGCTGAGAATTTTGAAAATATATGCCTTAATTAGCGGCATTAGTGCTAATGCAAAGTTTTAAGTCATTGTGACCAAGGGTTTGAGCATAATGACTTTCTTCAACTACTGATCATGCTTGGTAATACACTCTCTCCCAGAAACTGTAACTAATATCCACTCAGCATAGTTGTAGTATAAACCAAAAGCTGGTTCTGTGTGGTGTTGAAGAAACAAATGTGTCTGAGCAAGTGTCTGCAATAGGGATTATATAGCCAGTATAGCAATCTCCATAATCTCCAGAGAAATTACTAAAGCTAAATAACAGTACAAATGTTCATATTATTCCTTATGAATGTTATATTACTTTGCAAACAGAAGCCTATTCATCAGGCTTGATGGCTGAAATAGTTGTATATTCACACTTGCTGCCAGAGATTAGTATTGCAGTCTATATAAAAACCAGGATTCAATTGTTGGTAAATTGACATAGCAGAATTTTACCTTCCTTTCATTTGTTTCTCATCATCATTTTGCCTTGTGCCATACTAAAGTTTTGTAAAATATAAAATGTGTATATAACCAAATCCTATTTGACTGATTTGATTTGGTCATATATTCAATTGTCACAAAAGTTTAAAAGTTTTTTAAATCTTCTTTGCTCCCATTTTCTGTGATCATTGATAAAATATATTAATTCATCAGTAAACATTTTTGATCTGATAAATGTCAAGAATTATTTTTTAAAAACTCCAACTTTTCAATTTCTTATTTGGTTAGAGTAGAGGTCAGCATAGGTACAACTATAGATTTTAGTGACAGAAATGAAGTCTGCAATTACAAGCCAAAAAAATTAAAGACAAAATCTTTTTTTATGTTGGAGAGAGCGTCTCTTTTTACTGATTCTACTCTCTCTCTCTCTCAAGCATAATATTGTCACTTTTTTTTTTTTTTTTTGTAGGGAATTGTATCCTTTTACTCTCTCTCACACACACACACACACACACACACACACACACACACACAAAAGCATTATATTCTCATTTTCTGTCCTTGTCTTGTACAATAATTTTTGTGTTGATATGATTTTCTTAATCTATTTACATGATTCCTGAAGAAATACCCAAACTGTTTTATTTCTCAGACTTAAGAATATAAAATTAATTTTTAGTAATTTAAATTGCTTTTAATATTTACAAATTTTACTCTGGCACAAAACCAAATGGAAGAAATTCCAATAGGAAGATTGTATAACACCAGTTCTCCATGTAGAGATTGCTTGTTTTGAAAATCAGCATCTTGATTTTTATCTTGGCTCACATGCTGATTTATTGGTGCCAGATGGAAATAACCAACTATTTCAGCCACCACGTCTCCCTAGGTAGGCACCTAACAATATTTACTAAGCTTAACTTTAGGGAAATTTGTGTAGGAAAAGAGAATAATCTTCTAGCTGGAAAGGACATGCTTATGTTGAAAATCAGCTTTTACAACATTGGCTTGGACACTGATGACTGACAATGTTCCAGTGGAAGCACCATTGATGTCCTCTATCGTCTGTTGTCCTTATTTACATATTAACAAAAATAGAAACTTTTCTGGATGCTTGAGTGAATGATTTTGGCACACATTTTGCCATCATTTTTGATCTGATAAGAAATGTATTACCATTGAAAAACAGGTGCCAGCTACTTTTTAAAAATATCACTGATAAGACCTATGAAAAAGAAGCTGCCTTTCAGGATGAGTGTTTTTTTTCTCATGATTTCAATAGCTATGTGAAGTCTATTCCGTATTAAATAAGGAATATTTGCATAAAAGAATAAAGATGAAAATATTTACACCATTTATATTGTCTTCATCTTTATTGCAATATCCATAATGTTTCAGCCGTTATACTTCTCCAAGTGGCATCAGTTGGAATTTTGAACCAAACCCCTTATTTAATCCACAGAGGGTGAGATTGTTCTAATTCCACAAGTCATGTCTTTTTTGGGTATCTGTTTTGGTTAATTCCCCTTAGCAACTCAAGTCTGAGTTTTTGTTCCCTCTGCTGTGGTCAGGTATTGAACTCACAACTTTTTGGGTCAAGTCACTTTTCATTTCTTTTTTTTTTTTTTTTAATCCCTCAACCAATGCTTTTTATTCACTGAGACTTATAGACCTAATGTCTCTGTAACATTTTTTTTTTTATTAAAGTTTATATTGCAATAAATAAAAAGTTCAGTTCAAAATTCCACATATATCACCTGAAGAAAGCTCTAGCATACAACAGCCGAAACTTTGTGAATATGCCAATAAAGATGAGGGCAGCAGTCTAAACAATGTAAATAGTTACAATACATTACCTTAGAAATATAGACAGATGTTGAAAGATGACATTTGTAAGAAAAATGAATACTAAAACGCTTATTTCTAAACTTCAATCAACAACTTAGTTATACTAAAAAAGAAATATCAAAACAATGATATAAATGTAGCAGCAATTTTTTTTTTTTAATCGTTTCACCCCAAGCAAGGCATTCCACTGCCACTATTGCGCTTGGGGCTACACAGGGGAAAGTAAATAGAAAGAGTGGTTAGATATTTGATATTAAACTTTCATACTGGAAAGGGCTTTCTTTTTTTATCCTCTCTCAATGGAAATAAAAACCTGGATTATTACCTGCAAGAATGCCAGACACCCAAAACTCTTATTGGATGAATTGTTAATGTGAAGAAGACCAAAGAATGTATCAACCAAAACTAAGTTATTCATAAAAAAAAGCATAAGATAATAATTGGGACATAGAATGTTGAAATCTAGAAAATGAGAAATGATGGAATGGCTGAAGATTAACATTTTAGCAGAATCAGAATTTTGTAAGTGGTGGTCACTAAATTCAATAGACAGGAAGATAAAGTAAAAGAAAAATTTGAGTAATACATGAGAAATGGGATTTACTGGCATTTTACAAAGACCTTCTCATGGAAATGAACGAGAAACATTCAATATGTCAGCTGTAGATCTATGAATAAACATCAGATATCACTAAAAAAAATGGGTCACTGTGTCTGGCCAGAAAGTTTTTCTTATCAGAATCTATCTTGCACATATACACATAAACCATTCATCCATACATTGAATACTGTTGTCATATCTGGTCGGGTGCTCCTGCTGTTCATGTTGGGGTTTTCTACAAAATCCAAAGGACGATCTGAAATGTAATCAATACTGATTTGAAAGCTCAGTTTCAGTCACTTTCTCAGAAACAGTATGTGGCTTCCCTCTGTTTTTTCTACAAATATTTTCACAGCTTCTGCTTTGACCAACTTATCTCCCTGGTGCCCCCTCTACACAAAATTACTTGAGCTACTAAACTGGCAACTACGTCTCACTTTTTTACAATCAGAAGAGTCAAATGTAACGACCACTTCCACTCTTGCAATTTCATTTTTTGCGCTTACCACCTGGGGAACTCCCTTCGATATACTTGCTTCTCTAATAGCTACAATTTTCAAGAATTTAAGTGCAAGATCAATTCCCACCTTTTCTTTCTTTGCTTCCCATTTTTCTCTTACCCATTTTTCGATGCCCCGTGTATATTGCTCTAATTTTCGCTCTCCCCTCATGTAACCACCCTGCGCACCAGTCACTGTATTGCATTGTTTGGGGTGAAACGATTATTTAAAAAAAAAAAAAGAAAAAGAAAAATGAATTTTATGACCCAAATGAAAATGCCAGGATTCAATAATCGTGACGACAATCTTAACATAAGATGTCTAGATGACGGATTGTTGAAAGCTAACACGGAAAAGAAATTGCAGAACATAGTAAAGGAAGAAGTCCAGCAAAATGGTAGGATTGCCAGCATATGGAACTGTCCAAGATGTGGATTACAAATTGAACACACCAAAATCAAGCAAGTAAGAAAAATGTAAATATCTAGGAAAGGGTTTTAACAGGGGACAGAAAATGTGACCCTGAAATCCCACAGTGCATTTACGTAGCAAAAGCTAATCAAAGTATTAAAAGGGAAATTTCATTGAAAACAAAGAAAAGAGTACTGAACTGTTATGACCTATCATTTCTCCTATATGACAGTGAATGCTGAACAATCTCCTCAAAGAAGAGACTTGAAGCAACAGAAATAACGTTCGACAAAATGATGAGAATCCCACGGACTGAACATGTGAGTAACTAGGAAAAACGGAAAACAAAAAGGACACTTCTACTTGGAATAAGAAAATTTAAATTTTTTGGATATATAATGAGGAAAGAAAGCTTGAAAAATTTGACACTTATAAGGACATCTGAAAGGGAAGAGAGAGGAAAGCATCAAATAACCTAATGAGCTTGTTTTATTGGTCGGCAGGGATTAAGAGAAATGGCTAAAAGACAAATACTATAAAAAGCTACAAAGGATAGGAAGTTGTGGCGAGCCGTGATCACCTGACACAAATAGTCACTAACTTGATTTTTGTCTTAGTAGAATTAAATAATTTAAACTTATTTATAAATGGAATTTTGTGTGTGTGTGTCCGTTACCTATAGACTCCAAAACGGCTAAACCGATTTTCTTGAAAATTTACACTGTTGTACTATAAGCGCCTGTGAGTGTTCTTGGCTAGGTTTTGTGTCAAGATATCCTCGATAAATATAGAAAATCGATAATCGAAAAAATCGGGTTATAGAAGGAGTGGTCCGATTTTAATCAAATTTGATACACTCATAGACAGACATAAGAAACGACGTTCAAAAGTTTCAAGGTTGCAGTTCTATCCTTGGATGACTTATTTGACTCCGATATTGGAAATTGATACACTGATATCCTACCGGGTCTGATTAAAATCAGATTTTCAGCTCTTTCATTTTAGTTTTTGTTTCAGGTTTGGCTCTAAGTAGGTATAATTGTACTTCTTAGTCTCAGCCATGATACCATTTACTCGGAGGTCTTATTTAGCTATCAAAATTCAGTTTACAACGAAAACTTATTTGATATCAATACCAGGAAATCAAAATTTGACTTACATCCATTCATTTTTCTTTCAATCTACAATTTTGCTTTAACTGGAAACTACTATTGTTTTTTAGTCTTTCGTGCCAACGTCCAAAGAGTCTGAGCTCCAGGACCATGGATTAGTTTTAAAGCTTTCATTACACCCGAGCAACGTCGGGCTATACTGCTAGTAATCTCTTATTTGTAAATGATTTTTCTTCTGATTCCTGCAAGAGACATGTACATGCATGAATGCAATCAGAGATAATGTTTTTAGTTTCAGCTTCTATTTTTCTAAGTATTTCTTTAGCATATTTAACTCTGCTTTGGTCATACACACTGTAAACCTGACCAGCATTCATCTCCTATCCATTTGTACATAATGGTTAATCTGCCCTTGCCACAAACCATTGTTTGTTTGTGTTAATATATTCAAGACATTATTTTTGTTCTTTTCTTCCAGACTTAATGAAATTCACTAAAAACAGTTGTACAAATGGTTAAATATTTAATATTGGAGGCAAGCAAACCTGTTATAAATATTCATTTTTTTTTTTTGTTGGCTTTTTATCTGAATTTTACAGCATATGCTGTCCATAGAACTATATAATTGATTGGCATTAAGGAAGAATATATATTTTATCAAATTTCACCTGCCCCAATGGTTATTAAGTGCAACTCTTGAAATGATTTTCCAACCCCAACTTTTATTAAGACACCTCCTTTCATTTATTGTCTGTTGAGAGAAATTCTGACCCCACTAATTATGAAGACTTTTCCACTTGTATTAGTTACTTAAAAGTAGTGCTACAAACACAATTTTGTTATGAGTTTCAAATGAGCTCAGAATTTTGTTACATGCATGCAAAGGAGTGAATCCCAATTTTATTAGGATCCCAGACAAGGTCCTGGTTTGGAATGTTTAAAATAAAATATGTATTGTAGTTCAAATTGGCTCAGGTTCTATTAATTGTATTTTGATGTCAACAACTGATAAAGGAATGTATGAGAAGAATAAAGAATCAACCACAACAGAATGAATAAGCAATAGTTTAAATAAAAACAATTTACTTTTAATATATTCAAAAGTCCAGCAAGCAATATTCGATAGCAGGGAGGGAAAATATTATGTGTATATGTGATGTGTGCAATGTATATAAAAAGTTCATATGTGTGTTTATAGAGAAGATATAAATTGTCCAAAGATACTAAAGATGTTTGCTTTAGTTGACAAAAGAAGGTTCGTATACATATATATTTCACAAAGAAAACGATATTCTCACTTGTGTTAAATTGTCGCTGAGCTTCAAGTGAGAAAAATCAATTTTTCAGGAGAGATGATTACCCTAAGCAGAAGCCAATATTCTTGCTTAAAGTCAGTGAAACTGAGAATTCAACATCTTATCTTTTTATCAAGGCTAAATGTGAACGTCTGTTTTGTTTAACTGTTTGTTAAATATTTGCTAGATGATATTTTTGAGAATCATGGAATTTTTGACAATGAAGTGTATTTGCGCTCACTAACACATTTTGAAATTTGAGTGAAATGTATTTTATTGAAAAAGGCCAGCCAGATGTGCAAAAAAGAAGATAGCTGTCAATGGCACAGAATTAACGTCAAGCTGACAGTTAAAAAATCTTTAGTAGTAATTTAGATTTTGATTTTTCGAAGAGGTTGAACACAACTGTTGAAGTGAACGGTTAGTCAAATCAGGTCTCTCTCAATGGGGAGGGGAGGCTGCTGACAACTCTGACCATACAAACCTCCTAACTCATGGCATGTCACTGAAGATGTCTTTGTCTAAAAAATAAAAATATATTTTACATATAGGTCTGGTCCTATTGTTTTAGATGGAGTCGTTTGTTGCAGATTGTATTTGTTGTTGCTGACGGTGAGGAAGAAAGGACAAAAAAAAATGAAGAATATGAAATGATTATGTGAAACATTTGTGTGAAGAAGTCTGGTTGAGTGGTCCTTGACAAAGTGATTTATGATTTGAAAAGTTTACTCATCACCTCGAATTTGTTGCAGATTTTGAAGTTTAATAGTCACCCAAAAAGTTTGAGAATCGCTGTAGCGTTAGCAGTGAAGGCTGCAGAATTTATGAAGTTTGTTTGTCAGCATTCAACATTGTGACCCTGTAATTGCAACATTCGTCGTTAGTTTTACCAACATCATTGATTCAGCACCATGTACCCAGAATTGCAGCCTTGTATTTTCCAGCACTCATTGCAGAATTATCGTCGTAGTGAGAAAGCCCTGAATTAACAGCAGAATTGTTTCCATCAAAAAAGAGACTATGTATGATATATAACATGTTTACGTCTCTAGCTTTTTGCACCTTTGTTTTTTTTCTCATCACGTGGGTTGTCTTCCAAGAAAAGGGGTCTTTGTTTTCTAACCCACGGGTGAGTGCTTCTTCCAAGAAAAAAGGCTCTTTGTTTTCTAGCCCACAAGCAAATGCATCTTCCATTTCCTCTGCCCACTGATGGTCAGTTAACAATTACTGCTATTATTACTTAGTTTAGAGTGGAAAAGGGTTATTTTTTTTTCTCTATCCATACATGTCTTCATCCTATCTATACATGTACACATAACAGTAGTAAAACCTTTTGTAATTAAACATTTTCTGAATTGATATACAAGAAAGACATGTTTCCTATCAAAAAAAAGTTAACAAAAAAAATTGAGAAAAAGTTCTCTTAGTGTGGCCATACAAAGGTCTTTGTGATTGAATTCTTCGTCATAAGGTTTTTCTTTATTTTATTTTTTATTTTTTATCTTTTTTCATGTTTGTGTTTAGAACAACACACAACTGCAAAATACTACATGGATAGTGTCCATAAAGGAATTGTCTTGAAAGTAAATTATTTATCATATTGTATAACAAAACAATTTTTTTTTTGTTAGTTATCTCATTTGTACTAATGATGCTGGCTTAGTGTCTTTGACAATGGCAGAATGTTTCAAGTGGTCTTCAAAGCTAAGAAGTAAAAAAGACTAAAAATGACTAACAATGGGAATGAGTTGAGTCAGACAACAACAACAACAATAATAACTGGGAACAATTATATTTGAAATGTAATTTTTGACTGAATCACTCTTGTCTTTTTCTATATGAATAGTGAAGAAAAAATTACAAAAATTATTTATTAGAAATTTTTTATAAAGTAATGTCTTTTCGGTTTTTTTTTTTTTTGGTTTTTTTTAACCATATATTTGGCATATGAGTTGTGTATGCAACAAGATGAAGTTACATCAAGAAATCATTTTTCTCTACTGATCAGTGTTATGTCATCGTATCATGATAGTCAATCATCATATGATGATCAGGACTGTCATCTGATAAAGCAGCACAACTGGGATCGTAAAAAAAAGATGGGGGGTACTGAAAAATTCTCTGCCCAAACAAGAATTCTAATGTTTGATCAGAATTTAAGTGGTTTGGCCCAAGAACTTTTCAGCACCCACTTGTGGCTAGATCACAGGAAACTGGAAGTTAGCCATATCAGGTTGATGATATCAAACTCTCATCTATTCTCTAATAGACAATTTTGTTTTTTTGCTAATGTGCAACTGTGCAGGTGGATGGGGAACAGGAGGCTAATAACCTTGTGGAAGTAGAGCAAGTGAAAATTGTGTCTGGGTTCCCCCCTCCCCCCGTGCAGCAACCATGGGTAGGATACAAGATCTGATGGAAAGTGACATGAAAACATTTGATAAACCTTGAATGTGATGATTGATTCTCACGTGTAACACCATAAAACTAAAATGTACTATAGCTGGTGAAATAATGTCCTAAAATATATGTAGCACTAAGTTTTATCTTACATAATTTAAAATATTCATTAACAAACACAAGGAGGTACTGAAAAATTCTGAGCCTGACTAGAAGCCTTGAAAAAAATTTAATAATTCTGTTTTTTCATTTGGTCAGGTTTTGGGAAGTGAATTGAATTTTGTATTTGTTTTTCACTCCCTGCCATCTTTGTCTAATTAAATGTGAACTGATTGGTTTCAGTTAAATTGCAAATCTCAGTTGTTAAAAGTATTTTTATATTAAGGAAGGCATAAATCCAATCCATCTTGTGTTAATCTCCTTGCTAATTATCTGAGTTAATAGAGGAGTTAGGCTCAGATCTCAACATGAGAATTAACAACTCAGTTCGAAAGTGTTCAGGTCCAATATATAATTTCACATGACATTACCATATGGAAATTGTTTTTCTGACTGCAAAGAATTTTGTTTTTGTACACAAGGTTATGATTAGAGAAATCTTCATGGTAAAAGCTTTTAGTTGTGAATTTTTTTTTTTTTGGTAAACATTGTTGAATTGTCGATTCAGATGTTGCATAATGGGGCAACTTGAAGTCACTCATCATATCATCTATTTTCATCCAATTTTTTCAGTGAGCTTAATCTCCCTCTTGGCCTGACAAATGAAACTTGCAAACTTTTCAATTTGTTTCTGTTGCACATGTAGCTATAAAAAAATAGCTGTAGTGATTTTGTTTACTTTACAAAAATACATCAGAAGTTTTTTAAAAATCGTGTTTACCTCAAGCAAGGCAGTAAAACCACAGGGGTTACTGGGCGTGGAAGAATTTAGAAAACAAACATTACTAAGGAGTGAGGACAAAAGAATAATAATCAGGAGGACAGTAGGTAACAATTAACATGGCATTTAAATTTTGGAAGATTAAAGTTGATAACAAAGCATAGAACTGGCTGGGAGTTCCACAAGTGAAAAGTGCAAGAAAAGAAACTGTTAGCATAGAACTTACCATTATATGTAGCCATCTCAACTGTAAATTGATGAGACCTCATCGCCAAACTAGTACTGCACTTAAATTATAGTGAAGAGCTCATCCAGACAATTACCATGAAAGTATTTATAAAAAAAATGCACAGAGGCAACTTTATGATGGTGGAGAAAGTGACTGAAGCCAAGATGCCAGATCAGGACCAATAATATTGCTGATTCTATTTTTTTGGATTTTATCAGTGATCTCTAGATATATAGCAGGAGCACAGAACCATATGTGGCAGAAATATTCTAAGCAAGTATAATCTTTCCACTTCATGCCAGCTTAGAACGTTAGCCCAAGAAGGTGCAACAAGGCACACTCCTGGAGGTTAGCCATGCTGATAGAAGGCAGAAAGGTGGGGTCTCTCAGATGATTTGTGGAGAGCAGTTTTGTTTTGGAGGTGTTAAAATTAACAAGCCATTCTTTGCTCCAATCAGCAACAAACTGAACGTCATTTTTGACATCAGCTGCCAATTCGACCTTATCGAGCTTGAGATCAATTTTACTGTTGAAACAGAAGTAAATGGTTATGTCATCAGCAAAGATTTCAAATTGAGAACTGATGTTAAGATATTTCAATTTCTGTTAACACCGTGACTATATGCTGTCTTTCATTGCCTGCCATATAGCAAAGATTAGCACTCGAGATTCAGCAATTATTTGGACTACTAAACCCATCTTTATTTTTATTACATTTTTAACAATCCAATCTCAAACCTTTTTACTTTTGTAGAGTTATTTTGTGAGGGTTAGTAGCTAAGATATAACTTCTAGCTTCAGTAGCTTTCAAAAGTCAAACTTGTGTTAGATTAAAGCTGAACTTAGTAAATCTCAACTCAAATACCTGCTATAGAATTTGGGTTAAGCAGGTTAGTTTCTTAAGCATTTTTTGTTATAGAAAGTTCATTTCTCACTGGGTGCTCTCCTTCTTGTGCCATTCTAAGTTGGGCTTTCTTTAAAAAAAAAAATTAAAAAAATTAATATCCTCCATATTTACTATCATGTCTACCTGTTCTTACTGGAGTAGTAATCATATTGTTTTTTGTATTGAAGAGACTCAGTTTGACTAAAGAGTTTCTGACTGATACAACAGACCTTTTCTATTTCATTTCTCAAACAATAAAAAATATTTATATCACAATCATTGATTTAATATCAGACCTGCTTTTTTTTTTTTTCTGCAGTGTGGTTTTACTTCTCATGGCTACATTTTATCATTTAATTAGTCAGTTAAGTGTCATGCATGATACATACTTAGACGATTGTCTCGAAAGACACAAACTGATCAGCCAGAATATTTTTCCAAAGTAGGTTGCGATTACTTTCTGCAGAAAACCTGGGATTCTGTAGCACAGGCACTGGAAACACTCTTGCAATGAATTCTGGTTCAACAAGCACCAATGTGAACTCCACTGAACACACAAACTCCAAGAATTTATTCAACAAAAACACGCCTTTTTTTTTTTTTTTTTATACGTCCTTACCAAACCAGAAACTCTACATATTGGGTACGCTGCCAGTTTGGATCTGACTTACTGATGCATGTTGGTCCTGGGCATGACGATAAACTGCATCCGGCAGCAAGGCTTCTGATTGGGCGCTTGTGAGTAACATGGAACCTCCTCTTAATTGCTGTTGTTCCCAGGTCTACTTTGACCTGGAGTGGTAGTACCTGTTATACTCCCAGCTATGGGCAAATAGTAACCAAACATTAAAAAAAAATACCTTCAAACCCCACCTTTTTGGCATTAAATAACCCACAGAGCTGCTGATATGCCATTAAACAAAACTCAAAGTGATGCATGTGCCTTGTCATTCCAGCACTGATGCCTTGCTAGCAATTTGTTTGTACATTTAGGCTACTCTAGTCGAGCCCTCTTAGTTCTCCGAGGTAGTTCTCCACACTTCTCCCCCCCACAAATCTCCTGATCACTAAAGTGACAGATCGTGTTTGCCAGGTTCTTCTTTACAATGGCAGGGAGTGTGTTTCTGCTTCCTTTCCAGGTGAACTGACTCCGAATTTTCGCTGTTTCTGAAAATGTTGTACTACGGAAACTGCGAAGCTCTGGTATAACTGGACTCTTGTTGGACCTAATCTAGTCATTCCTCTCTAACCGCACATTGAAGGTGGTATTAAACGGACATGCCTCCCAGAACTACCCTACAAACACGGGTGTCTCTCAAGGCTCTATCCTAGGTCCTACGCTCTTTCTGATCTACATCAGTGATCTCCCCGATGCCACAACATTCCAACTAGGCATGTACGCTGATGACACCACAGTTTACTCTCGCCTCGATCAAAAATCTGGTGTGGGCGACAAGGCGAGCCTTGCTGCCGAGCTTGAAAAGGACCTCCAATCCGTGGTGGATTGGGGTAAGAAATGGCTTGTAAATTTCAATTCTTCCAAAACAAAGCTGCTATCAATTAACCACCATAGACAACTGCACCCACCTCTCATTAGCATGGAACAGGCTTGCCTCTCAGAGAGTAAAACACTATGCCTGCTTGGCCTGACACTCTCAGCAGGCCTCAAGTGGAATGACTACATCAAATCCATTGCTAAATCTGCTGCTATGAAAGTCGGCTCTATGTGCAGGGCCCAGAAGTTCTTTCTGTCTGAATCTATCCTGCACATATATAAATCTACCATCCACCCGTGTATTGAATACTGCTGCCACATCTGTTTGGGTGCCCCTGCTATTCTCCTCGGGGTTCTTGACAAAATACAACAAAGAATCTGTAATGTGATTGATACCGACTTGGCTGACCGCCTGTAGTCACTCTCTCACCGGTGTGACATGGCTTCCCTGTGTCTCTTCTATAAATACTTTCACGGCTTCTGCTCCGATGAACTTAGATCACTGGTGCCCCCTAGGTACGAATTTGCACGAGATACTAGATTAGCAACTAGGTCCCACCCTTTTACAGTGAAACCGATGAAATGTAACCGCAATTTCTACTCCAACAGCTTCTTTTCTCGCACTTCCCGCCTGTGGAATTCCCTTCCATATACTTGCTTCCCTGATGGCTACAACCTCCAGGAGTTTAAATGTAAGGTCAATAGACACCTCCTAACACACTAACTCGTACCCATTTTCTCAAACACTCTTCCTATGTACCTCCTTACTCCTCTATCACCCTCCTTCTGACATATCCTATATCCAATCGCTCTATTTAACCCCCTGTGCTATAGTGGCAGTGGAATGCCTTGCTTGGGGTGAAATGATTAAAAGAGAAAAGAAAACTGTCAGTTTTCTTCTGAGGTGCTAACACTGTGACGCAGGCACCTGTCTTTCACATGGCCAGACGTTCCATTCTCTATACAGGTCTGCAGGCTAATTATCTTCATTACCTGACCCCTACCAAACTTTGTGGTACACCAATTCTGTGGAGCTTTGAAACACACATGATTTAAGGGCTATGGCCAGGAAATGAGGGAATTCTCATGGCATCACCCCCCCACCTGAATTTTATGTTGATAGATTGCATTGGCTGGTGCAGTAAAGTGTGAGTGCTCATTTTTCAGGGTCATATTGTGCCAGTAGATAGCCTCCTGGATGGAACAGTGCATCCTGGACGCAATTCGTTTTACTGTCCGGTGATATTCCTAGCTAGCGCATATGCGCAACAAAATCAGACTTATTCCCCAAACCTGTGCAAAAGTTCTGAACTCCTTGCTGCCAAAGGATATGTCCTTGTCCATAAGGAGCTCATACAATGGAGCACACTCAAAGAACACCATCTCCAGCTGCCGAATTACACTTGTTGAGTCTTTCCTTCACCGAAGGGGATTCCAAATAAAGTGTGACAGGCCGCAGTCAGTGAGGGTTATGAAATGGCCTGAACCATAATGCATTATATCCACTCTTAACTTCTGCCAATTCCTGTTCACCTCCAGCTTTCCCTTCTCCCAGCAAACTGATGCTGAGTCTATTGATTGACATTCTTTGCACCCGTCTATAGCTGTCTTAACTGCTAGGCACATTCTCCTGATGAAGTAAGTGGTGCGCTATACACCCGGGTGCCCACTACTCCTGTGAATAAACAGGATTTAACTCGCATCCAACTCATCCATGTGGACAGCACCGATCTATGGCCTAAGTTCGTTCTCTTTCTTTATTACATTAAACCACCACTGCGGCACTCTTGTCACGCAGTCAGCAGTGTTTTCTGTTAATGTAACTAACATGACATCCACAGTCAGCTTGTACTTTATCACTAGTTCCTTCAGGGTATTCGACCATCTTCTGATGAGCATCTTGCTTGCTGCCTTGGTATGCTCTCATGCCTTCCTGACAAGTGTCTGATACCCAGTGGTAGACACAGAGAGAGCCTGTCATTATGTGCAATACCTTTGCCTACCATTGCAGAGCTAAGTTAATGTCTTTTAATATGGCATGTGGTTCGGGCGGGTTTATGCTTTGGGTTATTTTCAGGCTGCAGTCAACAAATGTTCTCCAGCACTACACCAATTGCTAACAAGCTTGCATCAACCCACCCATTCAGCTCCCATACATCCACACGATTCCCACAAGCTGAATCATCCCGCTTTACTGCATCCATAGTCTCAGATATCATACGGTGGAGGGGGGTGTCCTTTACTTCATCATCCCAGCCCTTTGTGACCACACTAGCTCTCCTCTTGATAATTCCACAAGCCATACAAAGCCACTCGCACACCAGGAAGTGCCCGACAATCCTCCCTCACAAGAACACGGTCAATCATGTAATAATCTCGGGAGCTTTTGGGACCATGCTTTGTCACTTCCAACGCAATTCACCGCGTTCTATCCCAACAGTCAATCCCAGCAACTGTGCACCATCTTCCAATCTTTCTGGATCCTTGCATTCCAGTCCAAATTGAACCAAGTGTTCCCAATGAGGGTGTAAGCTGATGCCACATGGTCAATATCTTCGTCCTATGACATCACCGTGCTGACAATGGCCTTCATGATAAGGGGGCCACATTTAGGCCAAACCGCAAATGTGTCAGGTAGTTCTGTTTTCCGTCAGTCTTTATAGTCTGGAATAGCCACAAGGTCTCGTTGACATGTACTTGGAGGTACGCTTCCCTAAGGTTCAAACCTTTCTGCTGCCATTCGCATAGCTTAGCAGCACAGATATTTGCATTAGCAGTGAATGCATCAATATGATGTTTGTTTTCCTGATAGTCCATCACAGGACGCACCTTTTCTTTGTTCTTTTGTAACACGGGCATCAGAGGAATTAACCCTTTGAAAGGCCCCAACCTGTCTTCTGGATATGGCACAAGCCAACCATTATCCATTCATGTGAGAAACTCTCTCTCATAGTCATCTTGGATTTCTGCAGCTATCAGGTATTCCGACACTACATTTCTCAGTCCTTCCAATGCACAGTCCTCTGACCATTTCCATGCCACAGTCAATGTTTGGCTCTTATGGTTGTTGGTGGCAGTTCATTGATGGAAATGGCTATGCACATAGTGACTTTCCTGGTACTGATCTGCTCTGATCCTGTTTCCCCAACAGCAGGTCAAACCCCAGTGGTTTGCCACGCATCACCAGAACATCAACCTTGGCAGAATCGCCCTTGTTTGTGGATATAGTGACCATTCTGACACCTGCAATCATCCTGACATCCACCCTTTCTTATCTCCAAGATCAGCACCTACTATTGACCGCAAGCAACCAGTGTCACTTAGCGCTGAACACCGCATCTCATCAATATAAATGCTTATTCTCCAGGAGCGCCATGTTTACGTCTCGGGGTGGGGGGAGTCTGGCGTTGATGCCTCGTCTCCTGGTTTGTTTCTCAGACAGTCCCAAGCCCAGTGCCTGTCAATAGCAATGTGTTCCATGCTTTTTGCAGTCTTTTGATGTATGATACTTGCCATTGCATCTGTAGCAGGTAACACTGGCGCTGGGACCACTCTTGGTAGAAACTGATATTATTGCAAGGTAGGCTGCGACCACCTTTTGACTTTGGTTCCCAGCCATCGTCAGTAATCATACTCTCACTATCATGTCCGCCATATGTAGGATGTCAGTGTTTGGTGCCTGTTGAAGTCCAATGGAGATGACATCAGAGAACCCTGTGATGAAAGTAATTTGGTATGCCTTTCCAGCCCAACTCCCTCAAACCCAGCCAACTTCCAGATCCTGTTCACATAAATGTCCACCTGCTCACCAGCCCATCTGACCTGGGTCAGCTTCCTGTAGGCTGTAAATGCATCATCGAAAAATGCCTCCTACAACCGGGCCTCTATCTTATTAATATCCCTTTTGGCCATCTTTATCTACCTCCATGTAGAGGGCTAGTGTGTCGCCATCCAGATACAATTGCAGTAGACGTGTGACATCATCCACCAGCTGAGTTATCGCCACCAATCTCACTTTTTTCAACCACGCCACAACGTCTCGTTTGCCAGTAAATGACTTTATCATGTCCCTGCTTATGCGCACTTTCACCATAGTAACGGTGCCAAAATAGCTTGTAGAAGAAAACCTGGGATTCTGTAGCCCAAACACTGGAAACACCATCGTAATGAATTCTGGTTTAACATGCAACAATATAAACTCCGCTGATCACACAAATTCCCAGCCACCATTCAACAATTCTTTTTTGTTTGTTTTGTTTTTTTATGCATTTTTGCCAAACCAGAGAATTTGCATATTGGGTACACTGTCAGCCTTGATCTGACTTACTGACACATGTGCCTTGTCATTCTAATGCTGATACTTAGACGGTCTGTCTCACTAGAAATTTGTTTGTACATTTAGGCTACTCTACTCTAGCCCACTTAGATCTCTGAAATAGTTTTTCAAAACTGGTTGCCAACCAAGGCTATAAAAGCCAATCTGTCCTATTATTTAACCTATCGCTGAAGGAAAGACGTATTAATACCAAGGGTATTTGTGTGTAAGTGAATGCAACAAATTCAAACTTGGATCTCCAATTTCTCATTCCGAGTCAACATCCACTGCACCACAACGCACACCCAATTAGAATGAGCAAAAAACAAAAGTGAAAAGTTTAAGGGACATACTTTCTTTGAAAATTTTCCTCCCTCTTTAATATAATTATTACATTTATAAGTGAAAATAAAAGATAAAAATTTGGTGGGAATTAGATAATTTATCAATTCAGGATTTAGTTTTAAATTTAAGGCTATTTGGTTGCCAATTTTTGCATCTAAATTTGTCAGCCAAAAGTTGTGACAAATATTGTAATTCCTGCATTTCAAATATCATTTCTAATATCAGGTTTCTGTATAACAAATTTCATCTGCTATGATAACAAGTGCATTTTTTTTAAAATTCCAATTTCTTTAGAATGGTTGATTTTAAAACACCTTACATTATTTTTAAAAAAATTACTCCTCTCATATTAAATGTAACCCTGAAGTTGTTGTACAAACATACAAAAATAATTTTTTAAGAAGTGTCCGAGTTCGAATTCCAGTTGAATCCATTGTATTCACTTACGTGCAAATACCCTTGGGAAAGGTATTAATCCATCTCTTCCTTCCAGTTATGGGTTAAATAGCAGGACAGATTGGGTTCTATAGCCTTGGTCGGCAACCAGTCTACCGCAGAAAGCAATGGCAACCTACTGCGGGATAATCTTCTGCCCAGTCAGTCATGTCTCTTTCGAGACATGATCGCCCAAGCGTGTATCACGTATGGCACTTAACTGACTGACTATCAATAATGAAAGCAAAATTGGCAAATGTAACAGCTATTATGAGTTAGTGGTTGTAACATTTGTTTATTAAATTTATAGTGGAATTTTTTTAGATGAGGAATTATCATTTTTATATACCTGTATTGTGAATGAGAAATCAGTCGAGTTCGAATTACAGTTGAATTCATTACATTTATTTACGCACAAATACCTTTGGGAAAGGAATTAATCCAGCTCTTCTCCCTCCTGCTATGGGTTAAATAGCAAGACAAATTGGGTTCTATAGTTTGGGTTGGCAACCTCTCTACTGCAGAAAGAAATGGCAAGCTACTGTGGGAAAATCTTCTGCTTAGTCAGTCATGAATCGGAAGAGACGTGATTGCCCAAGTGTCTATCATATATGGCACTTAATTGATAACCAATGTACCTGTAATTTCAGACTAATACATTCATCTTGGATGTTATATTCATACTATTTTGGCTATTATACTCTCCGTCCTTCTTCAGGTGTCTGTAAACTTCTTAAAATTTTTAACTAAACCTTTTATTCAGTTTATGGGGGATAGATTGTTTATGGTCTTATTTTCATGCTTAGTGGATATTTCATATCAGTTAATGTTCTCCCGCCTGGTCACCTTTTGTGTTGCTTTTCTATGTTTTCTACCGAACCAGATTTTGTATAATTTTTCTACACTAGTCAACTTAAAGATTGAGCTTACAACTGCTAGAGAAGCAGGTAGATTTTAACCATGGCTTCAATCTTAATATGTGCATTGATTTTTTTTTTTTTTTAACTTGTTTTATCTCCTCCAATGTCCTATTATCTTGACATCATTCCACAACAGCCAATGTCAGCTCTTTTCCTTTCTGTATGTTACACTTACAATATTTCAATCTTCCTTCACTTATTTTTAGTAGATGGCTAATCTCACCCTTGTATTCTTTGTCACAACTGCATAGGATGAAATACATACAGTTCTTGATCATATTCACTTCCCAGAGGAGGGGGGGCTTAGTTCAGGTGAGATATCTTCAGAGAATTGAACTACATTGTCCTGATGTTTTATGTAGCAACTATTCTGGGACAGAGATGGTAATATTTTATTAATAAGTGTTGCCAATAATCAAGAAAAAAACATATATAAATGTAACTGCAACTATGGGACACTATATTTTAATTTCTCAACATATGGAATTCATATTTGATGTGAGGTAAATAATCAGCAAAAAATAGATTCCTCCACTTGAATGAAAATGGTAAGTTATCATAGATCTATTGACAGTTGCCTTCAATGTTAAGTACTTTTTGGTAGATTCTAACTTGTTTCAGAACCAACAAACCAGTTAGTGACAAATGTTCATGTCTTCATTGTTG